>CM055731.1:18702359-18842359 GCA_029465975.1 Dallia pectoralis | reverse complement strand
TGCTGCTGGCCCACTCCACCAGCCTTATATACTGCCGGTTTCAGTCTCTCATACAGGCAGGCAGTCAGGCAGAAACAAACAGTCTTTCTGCTGATGTCTGCAAATGCAGCTTGGTTTTTATATGTAATGCTTCACTGTTTCTCTCTCTAGATCAGTGTTCATTTAAGGGCACATTTAACAACCCTTTAAACCTTAATATTTTTCAGATGCTCATTCCCTTTCTTCTAGGACTTAATTATGTAATGTCCATAGTTCCAGGATACAAAGTGTTTCTGTATTGACATTTTGCTGTGGAGCTTGTGGGCCCACTGTTTCACATGTGTGACTGCTGTGGAGCCTGTGTGCCCACTGGTTCACAGTAGTGACTGCTATGGGCTGTGGAGCTTGTGGGCCCACTAGTTCACATGTGTGACTGCTGTGGAGCTTGTGGGCCCACTGGTTCACATGTGTGACTGCTGTGGGCTGTAGAGCTTGTGGGCCCACTGGTTCACATGTGTGACTGCTGTGGGCTGTAGAGCTTGTGGGCCCACTGGTTCACATGTGTGACTGCTGTGGGCTGTAGAGCTTGTGGGCCCACTGGTTCACATGTGTGACTGCTGTGGGCTGTAGAGCTTGTGGGCCCACTGGTTCACATGTGTGACTGCTGTGGGCTGTAGAGCTTGTGGGCCCACTGGTTCACATGTGTGACTGCTGTGGGCTGTAGAGCTTGTGGGCCCACTGGTTCACATGTGTGACTGCTGTGGGCTGTAGAGCTTGTGGGCCCACTGGTTCACATGTGTGACTGCTGTGGGCTGTAGAGCTTGTGGGCCCACTGGTTCACATGTGTGACTGCTGTGGGCTGTAGCAGACTTGAGAGATGTTGGCCTCCGCTGCTTTGGTAGTGTTGTGTAAATGAGATGTTCAGTCCCTTATCTCACTACAGTGTACTGGTCAGATATGGCTGACTGATATGGGTGACTGCTAGTGGTGCGGGTCACAAAGACATCTGGAGTCATCTGGGAGCTCAGTACACCACAGACCTGTGAATCTACATAATACAAACATACGTGTGTGTGTGTGTGTGTGTGTGTGTGTGTGTGTGTGTGTGTGTGTGTGTGTGTGTGTGTGTGTGTGTGTGTGTGTGTGTGTGTGTGTGTGTGTGTGTGTGTGTGTGTGTGTGTGTGTGTGTGTGTGTGTGTGTGTGTGTGTGTGTGTGTGTGTGTGTGTGTGTGTGTGTGTGTGTGTGTGTGTGTGTGTGTGTGTGTGTGTGTGTGTGTGTGTGTGTGTGTGTGTGTGTGTGTGTGTGTGTGCTGATTTTCTACATTCCTCAGTGTGCCCACAGTAAAGTTGATGTTAGGCTTTTATCTGCTTTGAGTGACCAGCCTGTTGCTCTAGCAGACTGGATGGGGACTCATATTAACATGTCCCTGTGTGTGTCTATGTGTTTGTGCTTAAGAGTGGACAGCCTCCCTCTAGCTGAGGAATTTATGATCAGCTTTCTTTTGAGTGAAACCAAACCAACATTTGTTAAGCTGGATATAAAGTGCACTATGTTATCTTTGGCACAGTATGCATTTTTTGTTGTTTTGGCTCTACTCTCTAAATATTTGGATCTATTAATTACTGTCGAGTCAAAGTATAGACTTTCTGCTCTTATTTGAGAGTAATTTGGCATGTACTGGTTTTTCCTTTTAGAAATAACAATACTTTTTATACGCTCCTCCCTTTCAGGCATTTTGTTGGTTTGGTATGTCCTCTTACTGGACTACGTTTTTTTGCCGATAATATTTGAAATAAGTGAAATAACCACTATAAATCATGATATTCCTGACAGAATGCAGGCGTTTTCATCTGAGCACTCGTCCTTTCCCATGTTAATGTCTGCTGTGACGTTAATGGAGGATGTGTCCCAGTTCGCTTCCTGTTTCAGTCACACAGTGTCAGGTGATTTGTCCGTCCATGTGGTCATCATCATGTGGTGGAAAATCGACCAGGATGTGTGTGTGTGTGCGTGCGTGTGCGTGCGTGTGTGTGTGAGTGCGTGTTTGTGTGCGTGCGTGTGGAAGTGTGTGTTGGGGGGATACAGGGGGTGCAGAGGTCTGTTTATGATAAGTTGGTCACCAACTGTTTCTGGCAGGTCCCCACTGGAGAAAATTCTATTTCTAGCCAAATGTTTTAGGTTGTGGAGAAATACACACATACTTGGTTATAGTTTTAGAATTTGGGTGATTTTTAGGTTCAGCTATTATAGGATAGAATAGGGCTAGGTTAAATTCAGGCATAAAGGTTCGGTTATTGAGATTAAGGTCTGGGTTAGGGTAAGGCTTGGGCTAGGAAAATAAGGACAGAAAAACAAATGTGTGCGTGTCTGGGTTTTGTGTGTGTTAGATATAGAAGCAGTTTCTCACGAACAATTTCTCCAGCTCACTTTCTTAAGTTACACTAGTTTTGATTCAGATTACAGGAAGTGTTCATTTGTAGGGATAATTTCCACATGGTGACAGCAGGAATGCGCTAGCAGGAATGCGCTAGCAGGCGTTATGATGTGAAAACTCTGGGAGGTCTGTACAACAAGACTGCAGGGTGTTTGCTGCAGAACTGTAGCAGTCATGACAGGTAAGAAAGATGGGGAATAAAGTGAAAGAAAAAAGCGTGAGGGAATGTTTTGAGGGGCTGGTTAACAGACAGAGAGGACGGGGGAGAGCCAGCTAGCAGGGGACACAGTCACACCATGCTATGTTTATGTCTTGAGTTCCTGTCAGACGAGCTCTGCCATTGAGGTATGTCCTGAGAGCATACCGGAATGGATCGTGAATACGGCGACCTACGAAAACACAGCCAAGTCAGACAAGAAAGATCCTGTCCCTTTCCGAATTTCTCAGAACTCCTGAGTCAGTTCATTATAAACACTGTCAATTAGAATGGAATTATAAACATTTTAGCACCACTGTCTGACAATAAGCTCAATGCAGCATTTGTTTACCAGTGAGCCATAGTAAAGACCCCTACCTCCAGTGTGTTAGAGCAGCGGAGCTGAGTGGAGGAAGTAGCGGTGTGTGTGGAATTGTGTTAGCATGTCGCGATGTTGACTGGTGGCTATCTGTGAAGGAGAGCTGAAAAAAATTGGGAAAAACTAGGCAACTGCAATCTATCCGTTTAGTGACGTCTGTGCCTTCTAGAAGTCCAAAAGGTGTCGATATTTTATCCCGAAACAGTCCCATAACAAGTCATCTTTTGATTGGTTGATTTTACTGTCCACCCAAAAAAGCATTCCAATGATGGACATGATAAAATAAATAAAATAATTTCAAGAAATTGCTTTGCTTTATGGTAGATTAAGAAATAATGTATATTAGTAGTACCCCGTGGAAATGTAATCAATATAGATGGCTGGATGTGTTCATTGTGTATTTCCCTGCATCTCCAGTCATATGAATTGATGAGCTTTGATGCGTTACTGAACAATGTTTAGATTTCACAATAACAAATACAAGTTAATTCATGGTGAAAAGATGTCCGTACTAACGAACATGGACATGTTTTCCTATTTACAAACCCATTTTACGTCAGACAAACTTTTTTATACAGAGCTGCAGTTTTAGCGGAAAAACATGTTGTTCGTGACCCAGTAATGACTCACCTCGACCAAAATACTAAGGACTGGTTCGTAGTTCTAATGACGTGGTGTCACTCTATACATGGTTTCCTATCTGTGTTTCTCCTCTTTATGACAGGGAGTTTGCTGACACCGACTCTTCACACCTACCTTGTGTAAGGTATACTTACAACTACTTAGCTATGTGGTCGCCCCGCCTGGCTTTATTAAAGCAACTGCGCTACCTGTAAGTCACTCTATGCGATTAAACCAACTGCGTGCGCCCGTCAGCCTGTTGATACCGTCTTTCCCCACCGAAGGAGTCAGTCACAAAGGCCAAATGTGAACAAACCTGAGGACAACTCAGCGACTGTTAACTGATTCACATGAGCTGTTTGGATTGGACAACTTAAATTATTTTGCAAGACTGGTGCACGATAGAATCAGGTTTTAACATGACCCTGCGACACACACACAAACACACACATGCACACGCACGTACACACACAAACACACACATGCCCACACACATGAGCCCAAGCGGCGGTTTGTAGTCCGGTCAATATGTTGTGTGCCAGAGATTCCAGTGATAATGCCACCTGGGCTAACGTCATAACGCCATTGTGTTGGCGCGGCGTGTGTGTGTGTGAGCGACGTGTGTGAGCTTGTAACACCAGCAGCCATCTATCCAAGAATAAAGAGCCAGACTCTATTCAGCAACACTGGTGTCTGTATCTATTGGCTGCCCGTTGAACTGTCCAGCTGTTGATGTATAAAGAGGAGACCGACAGAGTGAAAAACAGTGAGTGCTTATTTCAATGGCTAATAGATGGAGAGACAATGGAATGCTTCTAATGAGCGAATGTAAAAGGGGGAAAGACCAGGAAGTTGTTGCCACATTGCTGTCGTTCGTCTGTGTTGCTATTATGAAGTTGACCTGGTCTTTATTCACACCTCAGCACTCTGCTGTTGATTGTAAACATGACGTCTCATAGCCTCGGGCATACACACACACACACACACACACACACACACACACACACAGTAACCAGATGTATTTGTGGTTTGAGAACCTTTATTATTATTAGTTGCATATTGCATTTATGTAGGGGTTCAGGGGTTCATGGGACAGGGGTTAATGCGACATGGGACGGGGTGGCTGGGTTTTTTAGGAGCATCGCACACAAATAATGGAAGGAAAGTGAAAGAGGTTCCACAACTGTCAGAATCATAGTGAGGTTTTGGTCAGTTATTCACACGTCTCCCCCTCTCTGCACACAGCGTTCAGGTGAGGGTTTGGTCAGTTATTCACACGTCTCCCCCTCTCTGCACACAGCATTCAGGTGAGGGTTTGGTCAGTTATTCACATGTGCTTCTACACACAGTTACAATTAATGTGTTTGCTGGATAACAGAACACATTCAAACACACATACTCACCTTCATATCTCTGCCCCACTTTCGCTTACCGGTAATCTTTTTCTCAAACTATTTAATTTAATTTGCTTTATTGGCATGGGAAACCTTTATAGAACATTTTAAATAATAAATTACCAAAACAAAAACTTGAAATGAAATAAAAGCACAGAGTCACACAGTATAATTTTCGAAAGCATCTATGCATTTTGAGCGATATAAGCCACGTACAGTGTTTAAATAAGTGTCATCTGTCCCATAGGGTTTGTTCTTCTCTTAACTGTTCTGGGCATGTGGGTGTTCCCTTGTCAGCATGCTCTATAGAGACCGACAACCCACTGTGTGTGTTCACACAAACTAGTTTCTATGTTAGAATGATGACGTGTGGGCAATAATGTAATTTCTGTGCCTGGATTAATATACTAGTTGAAAAAATGTGTGAGGATAGCTAAAGGGACCGTGACGACAGCGGCTATGATGCGTATGGGAAGAACACCCACACTTGGTTCTGAGTTATGTTGCATATTTTCAAAATGTTCTGAACTCACTCACCTATCTGTTCAAGATAAAGCTCAATGGCCGCCTCTAACACACATTAGATTGATTTTTTAAGATTATATATTTTTTGGGGGAAATCTAGAGATATTTTTTAGAAAAACAGGTTTTTTAATGCACATTTTCCATTTTGGCTTTGTATCAATTAAGATCACCCAAGGATAGTTTTTGGCATACTGCCAGTTGAATATTAAATGATTGTTCTGCATGTAAACACGCCCTGTAATTCCATACTAACCATGTGAGGCTATATCCTGAGTGTTAATGCAAGTTGATGGCATCTTTTGAGAGCTTGGAAAGCACTAGAGAAAAAGTAGCTTTTTCCTGAGAGTTGTGGTTAAGGTGCTGTATACTGGAAATATGAGTCCCTCAGAGGACTGTGGAAGGGAGGAAGAGAAGGATAGATGGGGGGGGGGGGCTGTTAGTTTGCTTTCTGGAAACACTTCAGTCTGACTGAGGCTAGCCAGGGTCAGTGCAGAGCAATGGACTCACAACGCTAGAGAGTATCACAGAGAGGCAGATGAATGTGTGTGTGTGTGTCTGTCTCTGTGTGTGTGCGTGTGAGTGCGCGGAATAAGCATGTCCGGCAAAATTATGCTAGTTGTCATTGGCGGTGTTTGTGTTTTCTTTGGGGGTGTTTGTGTTGTCATGGAAGCTATCTAAACATAGACTACATTGGGTGCAGTGCTATGTGCAATATGTGCTGGTCTTATCTATGTCACACTCATGGCATTGTCACGCATACGCCAAGGTGGGGCGACAAGTATAAATGGTTTCAATTTAATTCGATGTAATTTTATTAACCCCCACCAAGTCTTTCTCCTGGAATTTTTCAACATTAAATTAAAGCATATATTTCAAATCGATTTTGGTAGGATCGGTTACAACAGGGACTCTCTTATTTACATGACTGTGTGTGTGTGTGTGTGTCTAGCTGTGTGTGTTTTGTGGGAGGTGCTGACCCTAGAACCTAGGCCAATTCGTTCTCAACTTTACATCATTATCTGTTCTCCATACGGCCCGCCCTGTGAGCACCTTGTCAGCCAAACGTAGAGCAACATCTCAGTTTTAGCGTTGATCAGTGGACCATGGCCACTTGGCCAGCCACCCCAACAGTCACCAATGACCTCTATGCTCCTGTAGCGTGTGGACCTGTAGCAGGTACTGATGTGATGTTAACAGACACTGTGGCATATCTCACTGTGTGTGTGTTCAGAAATACTACAACCTGTGCACGGGCCTACACACATACACACACACACACACACATGCATAAACACATCATGTATATCAATGCTGTTTTCAGCTACATCATTTCCAGTCACACCACTGCTGTGCTGCTTGAACGGAAGGTCAACTCTAAGTAGCCTTTTGTTTCTGAGTGGTGTTGTTTTTAAACAAAACTTCCTTCCCCGTGATGTCCACTTAACACAGTTGAAGTCCAGAAATCACCTTGGAACAATAGAGAGGGCTGGAGTTGACAACTCAGAGGCTTACCATAGTATTATGGCTGCAGCTAATATGAATTCTGTTTGCCCCTGTGAGCCAGGACAGTACAGGACGTCTTGTGTTAGCCTGTAGCCTTTGGATAGAACCCCTCAAAGGCTAGCTGTGCTGTTGGTTACCGGAGTTGTTTGGTCAATTGGGCCAGACAGAGACATCTAGTGGCACAAAAACACCACTACAGGTTATATACTTTCCTCAGCCTTTTACTCATATTTTTTCTTAATATCTGTCTCTTGCTCTTTTGTCAGACCTGTCGAGGAATCGTTTGCCGGAGGTCCCCTTGGAGGTGTGTCAACTGGTTGCCTTGGAAACACTGAACCTCTATCACAATTGCATCAAAACCATTCCTGATAGCGTCATCAGCCTCCAATCACTCACCTCTTTAAACCTCAGGTAAGAGTTTGACCTGCAGTGTGGAATACTATTAGTTAGTGAGACACTAGTTTGTTGTCAGTGAGAGAAACGTATGTGGTGGATCCTGGAGAATCAGTGGTTGATTCTGAGTTGTGTTTCCACAGTTATTCCTATATGGTGGCAGTGTTGACTAAGTGAATGGTTCATTAGATTACCCTGTGTGTTAGTTTATATTTGATGAGCAACAGGGGGTTAACATCAGTTGTGCCTGTGGTCCGGGGCCCGTTTTGACCCGGGTGCTTGGAGCCAACTGTTCCCCAGGGCCTTCATGCATCACAGACATCTCTCAATAGGATGACATCACCGTCTCCAACGGCGACAGGGCAACAACACACCCGTTCTCTGGAATAATCCACAATCTCACTTTCAGGTCATTGGATGACGCAACAGCGGTTTCCTTATCTAGTTAGTGAGAGATGGCGCATGAGGGAGAGACAAAGAGAAAGAGATGGGATAAAGAAAGTACAGAGGGGGCTGGGCCATCGTCATTAGGCTAGTCTGGATGTTTAATGGTCGGTGTACACCTCATCATCGTGAGACAGACTCTGCACTCTCTGTTTCTATCTCAATGCTCACATCCTAGTGCAACTCAGGGAAATGTGTTAGTCATGATGTAAACACGCAGACACATTAGTGTATGTATTCATGCACGCATATGAACGTATTGATTCAGCTTGAGTTCATACGAAATGTAACGAGAGAGTTATAAGTTACGAGTGTGTGCGCGGTCGCGTGTGTGTGTGTGTAAATCAATGTGTGAGTGTCGTAGATATTGGAATGTGAGGACTATAGTGACGGCACCAGGAGGTGTTTTACACCAGTAGACAGGAATGTCATCAGGCGCCATGGAGACACGGCACATTTGAATATGTGACTTCATATCACTGTCAGAACCGGAAATATACATCCGCGTCGGGAATACAACGAACGAGAAGTTTATTTTTAGGCTCATTTTGATTATCTCACAAGATTGAAAGACAATTACGTGCATTTGTTGTCTAGATCGTGCTTTAGCAGTTGGGTAAGAAAAGTGTCATTCTGGGAAAAAAATGTGATGACTTCAGCTGTTGTTATGATGAGTCACTAAGTTGGCAGATGAGTTATTCATGCTGGCAGCTTTTACAGTGCAGTGCGCTCTGTTGTCAGACCACATCCAGCTCCCTTCCTGGATGCAGTCTGTGTAACGTTGCAATTTTCTGATGGATATATAACAGCCACTTTGAATGTAATAGCCAGGATGCATATCACATGACTTACCAGAGCCGAGGTGGCTGAAGGGAACTCTTGGGAAGTCTGTGTACTGAGCAATAACATGTAATAGACAACACATTGTATCCGGCAGACAGGGGAGGTAATCAGTAGCCAAGGTCAGGAACGACTGGCCTTTCGCCTTCTATTGGCCGGTTGGTGTGTGTCTGTTGTTTGTGTGTCTGTAGTAGGGAAGCTGAAAGGTCATTTACATAGCTGAGTGAGACATGATGCGTATGTAAGGAATAAACCCTGACAAATAGAAAACCGCTAAAGACGTAGAGAGATGGGGTCAGTTAGGGTATGATAGAGACGTGGAGAAGTGTGAGAAGAGGAGGTTGAAGGAGAGAACATGGCACAAGAGAGAAAATATAAACATGCGAGAAAGAAAAGGAGAATGAGACCAACACAATTAGAGCCAATTAGAGCACAGTGAGTGCTGTTCATGACTGAAGAACTTAGGTGCGTTCCTGTGTGGTCCTATCTGATAGCTTCTCGCCCATCTGTGAAGGTCTGTGTGTTGATTTGTTGAATCCTTCAGGTCAGTAGCCATTCGACTAGCCTACGGAGCTAACGTCAGCTAACATTACTGAATGTGTGGTTGGTTTCATCATGGGTGGTCGACATAACTCTTCATGTTTATATTGTATTGTGTCCAGGCTTTTAGCTTTAGCACCAGGCTTGTTAGTTCAATTCCCTGTATGGGAGCGTATGCCCTTCCAATGGTAAGTCGTTGTCTATATGACAGCCTGCTAAATGACTTAAATGTCAAGTGTGATTTGATTGTCATCATGTGGAGACGAATTGGCTGTTGCGGGAGGATCACAGAGTGGATCGATCACATGGTGGACGTTTACAGAGTGGATCGATCACTTGGTGGATGTTTACAGAGTGGATCGATCACTTGGTGGATGTTTACAGAGTGGATCGATCACTTGGTGGATGTTTACAGAGTGGATCACAGAGTGGGGGTGTGTGGGTGTGGGTGTGGGTGTGTGGGTGTGTGTGTGCGTGCGGTTGGATAAACTCATCTTGATTTAATTTACAGATTTTTTTTTCCCAGTGATGAGTCAGAGGAGTTTTGCATCCTCATGGTTTTGTAGCGTGGATCTGTGTCTGTCTGTCCATGTAGCTTGGGGATGTGTTTATGTCCGTGTGTGTGTGTCTGCGTGTGTGCTTTCCTGTGTGTCTGTGTTTTGATGGGTCATTTCCAGGACATTTTGGAGCCTTTGTTGTGGAGTGGAGTACTTGTTTTCTCTGGGGTCATCTGTAATCCACTTCCAATACTATTAACTCTTTCCCAGTCTTCTCTCTCTCCTCGGTCTCGGCCTACATTAAGGCGTTTCTCTTTTCTCCGGCCCTCACCACTCTGCCACAGTCTTCCTGGAGTTAGCTGGCTGAGTGCCGCTCTAAGCCCAGACACAGAACACCAGAAGCCTGTTTTTATGAGGGATTTAAACTGCTTTGGAGGAGTTTAATATGGTCTGTTTTGGAAAGGTTTTGTATTGAATGTTTGAGCGTGATGACAAAGTGCTTATGTATATCGTGGGAAGTTACATCATAACACATCTTTTATGAGGGATTTTGGAGGGGCTATTTTTGGGACACTGTTTTTCTGGTCTCAACTGGATTCAAACGATGTGTTATTGTTTTGCAGATGTAAAGTACGGTATCGTGCTGGGAAAGGAAGTGTTTTTTAGTGTTCTTATGAGTCACACACATCTGTTAATGGATGTTTTTAATGCAACCTGCACTTACAATGGAGATGTGCTCTTTGACTGGTCTCTGATTAAATCTGCCTCCCAATGTACATTTTTCTTACGTGAACAAAAGCTGTTTTATTTCTTCCTGGTATATTCTTTACTTTAAGGGTCATTGGACATTTCAGATGGTTTTCCTAGTTTAAGTAAAACAGTTTTTGCCCACCATGTCACAGACACATGGAATGTCTAGCAGAGGAAGTTTAAGTTCCGGGTCTATAAGGAAGTTCAAATGATTCAAATGAGATTGTTTTGCTGTTAGCTTGGATTGTTTTTCTTAATGTGTGTGTGTGTGCACTTTCTCTATATTTTAATTTCTTCTCGTCATTGCTGTAATACAGAGCTCAATCGGCAGTCTTGTTTTACAGTCTAATGGCTTGAGAGTGGAAGCAATACATGATGGTTACTAATGAGGTGAAGGTCATGCCTGGCTTGTGAGGCTGCATTGTTTACTATTTTTAGGGCCTTCCTGGGTGTTAGAAGTCTTGCATGACAGGGATCTGGGACCGGGTGATGAACTCTTTCGTTCCCACCACCTTCTAAAGGCTCTGGGGAATAAGGGCTGTGCAGTTACCATGCCAACCCTTTCTTTACCTTTATTTACAATCCTCCTCACCTGTAATTAGAATGAAATACTTATGTTTTTCCTATGGAATATGTCATGGTTGATTTGTTAGGCGATAGACCCAAACACGACCACGAGTCATCAGGAGTCAGGACTGGTAAGGACCATCAAAGCTAGATATCAAGACTTTAACTTGTTTTGGGTCTACTAAGAACGACCAAACCACTGGATGAAAGCAGGTAAAACTGCCCTTTAGATAAAGGGGTTAGTTTGGTCATTGATCATGTCTAACACACACATATAATCTGACATCTCTATCCAAACGGATCTCTGTCCACGTGGACGCCAGGTCAACTGACCGTCCATACTCATGTCTTTGGTCTGCAGGTATCTATGTCAGTGAACATGTTGTCCCAGACTGGTTTGTAACACATGTGTTTTTCCACAGTCGTAACCAGCTGTGTGCTTTGCCAGCGGGCCTGTGTGAGCTGCCCCTACGGGTCCTCATTGCCAGCAACAACAAGCTGGTGTGTATACCTGAGGCTATTGGACAGCTCAGGAGCCTCATGGAGCTGGTAAGAGTTGAAGTTCTTCCATCCATCTCTGAAGTGCCAGGCTCCGCTTATTGTTTCCTGGGGAAGTTTCTGGCCAGGCATAGCCTTCCATGTACTAGTCTCTACTGATAACATGAATGGGTGCAGCTCTCATATAGCTACCACTGCCTGCAAACTGAGGTTAGGAGAGGCTAGAGCAGGTTATAGGAGGTTAGAGGAGGTATGATGGACGGGGATGAGGAAGGGGGATGGGGAGGAGGGAGGATGATGGGATATTTGACTCCAGATGAGGAGGTAGGTGGAATAAGGAGACAGACTAGTACAGTTGAATAAGGTCATGGAGGCTTCCGGGAAAAACCATACAGACCCAACCCTTAACCCAAATACCGTTTACCCCTCACCGTTTACCCCTCACCGTTTACCCCTCACCGTTTACCCCTCACCGTTTACCCCTCACCGTTTACCCCTCACCGTTTACCCCCACCGTTTACCCCTCACAGTTTACCCCCACAGTTTACCCCCACATTTTACCCTCACAGTTTACCCCCCACAGTTTACCCCCACAGTTTACCCCTCACAGTTTACCCCTGACAGTTTACCCCTTATCCTTTATTCTTTACCACTTTAGCTGTTACCACTTTACCCCTATACCCTTTATCCTTTACCACTTTAGCTGTTACCACTTTACCCCTATACCCTTTACCACTTTAGCTGTTACCACTTTACCCCTATACCCTTTATCCTTTACCACTTTAGCTGTTACCACTTTACCCCTATACCCTTTACCACTTTAGCTGTTACCACTTTACCCCTATACCCTTTATCCTTTACCACTTTAGCTGTTACCACTTTACCCCTATACCCTTTATCCTTTACCACTTTAGCTGTTACCACTTTACCCCTATACCCTTTACCACTTTAGCTGTTACCACTTTGCCCCTTACCCTTTATCCTTTACCACTTTAGCTGTTACCACTTTACCCCTATACCCTTTACCACTTTAGCTGTTACCACTTTACCCCTATACCCTTTATCCTTTACCACTTTAGCTGTTACCACTTTACCCCTATACCCTTTACCACTTTAGCTGTTACCACTTTGCCCCTTACCCTTTATCCTTTACCACTTTAGCTGTTACCACTTTACCCCTATACCCTTTACCACTTTAGCTGTTACCACTTTGCCCCTTACCCTTTATCCTTTACCACTTTAGCTTTTACCTCTTTACCCCTTACCCTTCACCATCAACACCTTGTTAAGGCTGAAACATAATCCTACACATCCCGCACTGGTGTATGGTGTGTGTGTGTGTACTTATTATTTAGTGCCTCTACAGGATGTGAGCTGTAATGAGATCACTGCTCTGCCCCGTCACATTGGCCAACTCAAGGCCCTCAGAGAACTCAACATCCGCAGGAACCTGCTCTGTGTGCTCCCTGAAGGTGAGAACCTGAACATGATCTACTCTTCTGTAAAATGTAAAAATTGGCGCTGTGTCTAAAAGGCCTTACGAGCTGCATTTGGATTCTAATCAGACAGACCGACATGCCTGTCTGAGACGATTTATTTTCTCCAGTATTTCGGTATGTCCCAGTGCCCATGGGCATTACAACCATAGTCTTTGTTTTTGATGATGATGAGTAGTGCAAAGACTCCTGTAAGGAGGACAGCACTTTTACTCCCAGAGACGCCAGCCGCCGTCTGTCAGAACCTGGCAACCTCTCAGTGTCTGAGTGCCGTATGAGAATATTTTTCCTAACATTCTTGCAACATATTTTCCTCGGAAATGTCCCGTGCAGATTTACAGTCAGTGACATCTGATGGTGGCTGCAGACGCTTTATCTTCTCTCTTTGGGTTTAATTGATGAACATTAATTTGGCCAGGTGGCTGGACTCCAAAGGGTGGACGACTTAAGAACAGGTATTAGATTAGACCAGAACCCTAAGGGAGACTGGGATGGAATTTGTGATTAATGGTTGGTGAACTGTTGGTGAATTAGTTTAGGAGAGAACCGGTTTCTGGACCACCAAGGCACTGAAGTATTGTTGTTGTCCTGCCAAAGAGTTTAAGTGAAGGAAAGTGTTACTTTCTTGTTGGTTTTTAAGAAATTACAAGTTGAAGGTTCCTCCTTGAAAGCTTCAATAATGGAATTAATTCATGAAAAAAAAGGGGGGAAAAGAAATCACAGTGGACCATATGGTAAAATAATTTGACAGACTTTCTCATTTGAGCTAATTAACACAAGTAGTGTAATCTGGTTGGATTTAAAAATAATATTTGGAGCTCTCCCTCATGACCTTCCAGCCTAAATGATCTTCTATGTCTCAATGTAATTATAAAATATTGTCTGAGATCAACTGTTTACTGATTTATTTGAATAATAGTCTTTTGGAGATTTAAAAAATCGAATGTATGGAAAGTATTATTTTTTTTAAATATTTAATGTACGTTTGTATTTAGACCCTTTATTCAGCACTATGAAGAAGTGCCTTTGTCAGCGATCACAGCTTTGAGTGTTTTTATTATGCTTCTACCAGTTTGCACACTGACGGTCTCCCATTGAATATGTAGCACTGGTGAGCAGTGATCTCCAGGTCACAAATGATGTGAACAGAATGGGTTCCAGCCCTATGCTTTGGTATATGCTAGTATAGTTTCACACGACTTTAATAGCTGATGTTTATTGTATGAAAGTGAAAGTCAGCATCTGTCTGTTATTTGTTTTTCTGGGCCCTAGCTATGCTTGTTCTGCGATGCTGACTGGGTCAGGTCAAAGTGGTTCGTACCAAGGTTAGCGGCTAGGATACTTTCCTCTAGGTTATTTTTAACTTTTGGCTCGATCCACGTCAGCCGAACTTTGGCAGTGAGGGCCTCTTAAAGTATCATTGCTGCTTCAGCTGGTCTCTTGAGTTATTCGATATTTAGGTGTTAAACGTTTGTAATGTCTTCACCTTTCTTCTACAGCAATAAAAAATCATCTTTATTCATCAGATCAGTATACCAAACTACCTATATGTTTTTGTATTGAATATCATTCCATATAATATAAAATACATCACTTTGTGTTACTGTCCAAACAAAGACATTTCCCAGAGCTTTTGACCCATTCTCACACACACACGCACACACACCAATAAACCCACCCACAGACACTCGTCTATCTCTTAGTAATTGTGTGTTTTCACCCTCAGACTTGGCGGAGCTTCCCCTGGTGAAGTTTGACTTCTCATGTAACAAGGTGTCGACCATCCCAGTGTGCTACAGGAAGATGGCCCAACTCCAGTCACTGCAGCTGGATAACAACCCCCTACAGAGCCCCCCTGCCCAGGTCAGCATGGGTCTACAGCAGTCTCCACAGCTTGGCTTGAAATACGTAGAGATGGAATAAAGGATTCATTATAGGGAGACCAAGTCTTTGTTCTCTGTTGTAGCTTTTCCTGTAATGGAATATTTTGCACCACATCCTTTTGTCAGTGAAGTAATTGCTATGATTCACCCGTAAATTATGTGTTTTCCAGATCTGCATAAAGGGCAAAGTTCACATATTTAAGTATCTGAGTATCGAGGCATGTCGGAGTGACAAGATGCCCGATTCTCTCTACCTCCCTGTCATTGAGCGTCTCAGCCTATCACGACGGGCCGCTGGCAGGTGAGTTGCTATGGCAACCCCAATGGAGACAACTGTTACTGATACAAAGGCCTGGATACACTATGTCTCTCCAGTACCAGTATGATGGTTTCCCATTGTGCAGGGTACCAGATTTAACATTAAAACCTGTTGTTTTGAATGAGTTTTAAGGGTTTAACAGAGGGGATCTTATGCTCTACTACAATGTGTCTGTAATGGCTGCCCTCATCTTTATAGCCACGGGTCATTGTGTTCTATAGAGCTAAATTCACATCCTACTCACATACATCCATGTACACACTGGGAATGGAGGAGAGGAGCGGCCTGATGTTTTAGTAGAACTTTGAACTAGATTCTCCTAGTTCATATATTGGATAATTCATTTGATTGAGAAGGGTGGTCAGTATTGGGCTGATATAAGGAAGGGGGCAGAATGCCATGTCCCTCACAGTGATAAGTGAACATGCTCCCTAGGGATGCAAATGTAGGTGGCCTAGAAACGTAAAGGTGTGTGTGTGTGTGTGTGTGTGTGTGTGTGTGTGTGTGTGTGTGTGTGTGTGTGTGTGTGTGTGTGTGTGTGTGTGTGTGTGTGTGTGTGTGTGTGTGTGTGTGTGTGTGTGTGTGTGTGTGTGTGTGTGTGTGTGTGTGTGTGTGTGTGTGTGTGTGTGTGTGTGTGTGTGTGTGTGTGCATATTACCATTCTGTTGTCTCTAGACACAATTAGTGGATCACTTCCCTAGAAGCTTGTGTGTCAGAGTTAGAGAGAGCGAGACAGTATGCGTGTATGAGAGTGTGTTAGAGAACAAGAGGGAATGACAGAGCCATCGGAGCATTTAGACTTTGCAATCTCTGTCACTCCTCCACATCCCTGTTTCTCTGCTGACCCTGGCTGTCCCATAATAATCCCTTTTTTTCTTTTTAACACCTAACCTCTGACCTCTCACCCCTCTCAGCACAGAGGACATTGACCAGAATAAGAAACAGGACACTGACTCAGGAGTTGGCAGCGACAACGGGGACAAAAGGCTGTCTGCCACTGAGGTAGGTTGAGGGGGGGTTTGTATGTAAGTGTGTGTGTTTATATATGTGTGTGTATGTATCTATGTATGTGTGGTGTGTGTGCTCACACACTTGCACGCACGCACTCACACATTTGCGCATTTGGCCTGTTTGTTGTAAAATATGCATTTGCAAAACAAATGGTTTTAGTCGTAACGTGAATGGTGAGGAATGTAATTGTTTTGCCTGCCGATGTTTAACAGTCAGCTATCTAGTCATCAATCACAATGTTTTGAAAGGCTGTTCTGGGTCATCTGGTCAGAGCGGAGCATGCTGTCACAGCCTCTACATTTGCTTCTTTCTTTGTCTGCTGTTTCTCATTGTTCCAAGCTTGTTAAGTGTGACTTCACCATTTTTTGTGGTTCTACTTGTTTTCGCAAGTAGTATATTCCCGTTAAACTAATGGTATTTGGCAGTTTCGGGTGTTGTTATGGTGTGTATTGTTGAAGACGAGTATTTGGGCAGCGGTATTCTACTTTGATGCCAGATATATCAGGATGTTTTTAATTTTTGACTTAGGAAAGATAAAGAAGGGGGACCTCATGCCAAGCCATTGTGTATTTATAGTACATGTTGTTTTTGGATTTATTTGGTGTGTAGGTAGATGGGGAGGTTGTGGGTTAGGGATAACTTGCTGAGAGATTAACAAAATGAATATAATAACAAAAACATATTGTGCTGGACTATGGGTTTGGATTAGTGATGATTTGACTGTTTTCTATTTGATTTAGCTAGCTGATGATCAGATGCAAACTTTTTTCAGTTGAGTGCTGTTCTAGTTGATGATCAGCTGTAATCCCTTATCAGTAGATTGATGATCAGCTGTAATCCCTTATCAGTAGATTGATGATCAGCTGTAATCCCTTATCAGTAGATTGATGATCAGCTGTAATCCCTTATCAGTAGATTGATGATCAGCTGTAATCCCTTATCAGTAGATTGATGATCAGCTGTAATCCCTTATCAGTAGATTGATGATCAGCTGTAATCCCTTATCAGTAGATTGATGATCAGCTGTAATCCCTTATCAGTAGATTGATGATCAGATGTAATCCCTTATCAGTAGATTGATGATCAGCTGTAATCCCTTATCAGTAGATTGATGATCAGCTGTAATCCCTTATCAGTAGATTGATGATCAGCTGTAATCCCTTATCAGTAGATTGATGATCAGCTGTAATCCCTTATCAGTAGATTGATGATCAGATGTAATCCCTTATCAGTAGATTGATGATCAGATGTAATCCCTTATCAGTAGATTGATGATCAGCTGTAATCCCTTATCAGTAGATTGATGATCAGCTGTAATCCCTTATCAGTAGATTGATGATCAGCTGTAATCCCTTATCAGTAGATTGATGATCAGCTGTAATCCCTTATCAGTAGATTGATGATCAGCTGTAATCCCTTATCAGTAGATTGATGATCAGCTGTAATCCCTTATCAGTAGATTGATGATCAGCTGTAATCCCTTATCAGTAGATTGATGATCAGCTGTAATCCCTTATCAGTAGATTGATGATCAGCTGTAATCCCTTATCAGTAGATTGATGATCAGCTGTAATCCCTTATCAGTAGATTGATGATCAGATGTAATCCCTTATCAGTAGATTGATGATCAGATGTAATCCCTTATTAGTTGAGTGTTGTTCTACCTGAGAGACAAATGTAGCAGAGGAAATGTAGCACTTGGATCATGTGTTAGTAACAGACATGGTCGCTTAGGGTTTTGTAACTGAGCTGTGTGGTTGTTTCAGCCGTCAGACGAGGACAGCTTGAGTCTGAATGTCCCAATGTCCCACATTACTGAGGAGGAGGGGCTGAGTAAAGACGACTCCAGTGAACACATCAGCGCTTTGACAGGTAACTCCTCCCCAACAGGTAACTCCTCCCCGGACGGGTAACTCCCCCGACGGGTAACCCCCACCCCCCCGACGGGTAACTCCCCCCCGACGGGTAACTCCCCCGACGGGTAACTCCCCCCCGACGGACGGGTAATTCCCCCGGGACGGACGGGTAACTCCCCCCGGACGGACGGGTAACTCCCCCCGGACGCACGGGTAACTCCCGTTTGTCTGTTGGTCTCACCCCCAGTCTCTCCAGTAACTGTCAACCATTAATTACAGACCTGAAAGGGACCAGCGATCGGCCAACAGGGTTGTCTGTGTGGGCATAATGTCTGCCTGTCCGGTTGTCAGACATCCTCAGGTTGGCATAACACCAGTAGCCCAATCCAGATAGAGATCCTAAAGAGACTTCTGTTTATGTGAAACCCACATCTGCCACAATAGGAGACATTGGCGCTTTCTGTTGCTCCAAAGAGAGGAAGTGGGATGACAGAGATGTTTTTACTGTAGCCTTTATGGTGTCTGGGGTTTTCTCCTTAGTTTGTTGTTTTTGAGAAATATTGCGGTGGGGGAGTGGTGGCCCCGGCTAATCTCTGAAGGTGCGTGTGCGCGTGCGCGTGCGTGTGCAAGCAAGTATAGGACAAGACAAAACAGGACAGGATGCATAGATGTTCAACAGGAAGCTGTGTCAGCACATACAGGGAGGGGTCTGAGAAATGGGTCTTGAGTGTCTCGAGTCTCGTGGCCCTCTATTGGATCGGACGACTGAGACACCGGTCTGTCTCATTGGTTCCTGTGGACCGGTTATCTAATTCTAGAGCTGTCAGAGTATCTGGGCTGCTACTATGGGATTCTCTGTAGACCGTCACTCGTAGACCAGGGAAGGGGTTTTAAATAGACCTCCTCAATCAGGTCAGAGAGAGAGACTGATGGGCGGGAGAGACGGAGAGGGAGAATGAACAGCTTCTCTGTAGATTTCTAGGCCATGAGTTAACCTACAGCAACACCAGGGGAACAGTTCTGACAGTATAATCATATGCACTTTGCTTTTAATGTAAGTACAGACAATGTGCTTCGCCATTCATCCCAATCTGAGAAACAGCCACAACAACACAATTCCTCAAGTGAATGCTTTTGAAGCGTGACCTTGTTTTTCTTGACCTTTGACCCTGACGTGTGCGTCCTGTAGCGGACCCCCTAGGAGACGGCGTGCGGCTGATAGAGGAGAGCCCCACGGAGGCACTGAGGGACCTGAGGGAGCAGCTGACCTTAAGGAACTCGTCTGGCCTTGGCAACCGCTTCGTCAGCTATATCAAGGTGAGGCATCAGACTCACACGAACATATACACAAAATACCCGGTTAAAAATGACTTGGACAAGACGACGTGTTGAATTAACATATTTTACCATATGGGTTTAATTGGGTCTCCCCTTTAATGACTTTATTTTGGCTCATATTACCTCTGTAGAACACAATGAGCTAGATTCCAAACATGACTAATGTGCCCATTTGCACACTTATACACACTATTGGAGGCTGTCTACTAGGGCTGTTTGTATTGTGAAGTATTCATGGGAGAAATATTTAAATAGTTGATGATGGCAACTTGAGCAAAATACTCAACCCAAATATGTGAAACATGAATATGTGAATGGAATGTAAATCTTCAGTAACCATCATTATACAGTTTATATCATATAATGCCCATGTCAGACATCTTAGTTTGGTTGCATAGATGCTGGGGTGACTGGGAGGATCCATGTTTACTATTTCCACTATTGTCTGTCTGTCTCTCTCTCTCTCTCTCTCTCTCTCTCTCTCTCTGTGTCTCTCTGTCCCCCCCATGTGACATTAGATAGTGGGTGGTCTCCTCCCCCGTGTCATGTGGACTGTGTCAGCAGATCTTTCTAGGAGCAGTGGGATGGATCAGTGGGAACACTCGCTTGTTCACTCACTTTGAGAAAGTGTAGGGAGGGTAAAACTGAACAACTGCTGACTGCTGATTGGTTCCCTGGATCACATGATTGCAGCTGGTGCTGATGTCGCCTATGCCTCTAGATGTGTGTGTAACTTGGTGTGTGTGTTGTCTCTGCTCATACAGGGTCGATCGTCAGACTACGACGAGCCCCTCAGGATAGAAGAAGACGCACACTGGGCCTCGGAACAGACGTGAGTATCCCTACATTCACATGTTTCATCCTTCCATCATGTGTTTCATCCTTCCATCCATGTGTTTCATCCATCCATCCATGTGTTTCATCCTTCCATCACGTGTTTCATCCTTCCATCCATGTGTTTCATCCTTCCATCCATGTGTTTCATTCTTCAATCCATGTGTTTCATCCTTCCTTCCATGTGTTTCATCCTTCCATCATGTGTTTCATCCTTCCATCATGTGTTTCATCCTTCCATCCATGTGTTTCATCCTTTCATCCATGTGTTTCATCCTTTCATCCATGTGTTTCATCCTTTCATCCATGTGTTTCATTCTTCAATCCATGTGTTTCATCCTTCCATCCATGTGTTTCATCCTTCCATCCATGCATTTCATCCTTCCATCCATGCGTTTCATCCTTCCATCCATGCGTTTCATCCTTCCATCCATGCGTTTCATCACTGCTTCCTTCTATCTGTTTTATCCATCCAGCTGTTTCACTCCCTCTCTCCATTGGCCATCCCTCCATGATCTGTCTTTCAACCCTTGACTAAATCTCTTTCATCCCTCCATTATACGTGTTTTATCCCTCCGTGATGTGTTTCTTCTTTCCATGGTTTGTTTTCCTCGTCGGTTTGTTATTCCTCTTTCATCTGCCATCACTCATCCATCTGTGGTTGCTCCTTCTGTTCATGTTCCATCTCTCCATAATCCTAGCTTTCTTCTCTATCGGTTTGTCTGTGTCGGTGTGTTTGGATCCACTTCATCTGACTCTCTGCACATCTCTGATATGAGGGAATCTTTTTATTTTAATAATCTATGCTTTCAGTAGTCTCAACCTATCTGCATTAAAGTGTATTTATTCACACTGGTAGGCCAAAGTAAACATGTCTGGTGGTTTTTCAGAAGTTGTAAACCTTCTGAGTTGTTCTTGGCTCTTCTATAAAAAGAGCATTTTAGATGAAAGATACTGGCACATGCTATCAAACCCGGGTTAGTGGTCAAAATGCGGATTGTGATGTCAAGGTCTGGCCTTTATTTAAAAAAAGAAATTACCACACCAATTTTCTTGCCACAGCAAAGAAATGTCGGTTCTGCTATGTAGCACATTATGCATTTTGCTCGTGTCTTTGATATCTATACCAAGGCAACATGAAGTGCATATTTACATTATATTTTCATGCAGATCGCATTGAAAAGCATTCTTATTGGTGAAGCATTCATCTGAAGACAACATTGCATGTTTCTGTCCTGTAGGTCAAAGGTCACAGAAGGAACACATATTGCCATGATCAATCAGCTGAAGGAGGCTGTAGAGCTTCTACAAGATCCTAACAGGTGGGTACAATTAGGGCACTGGAATGCTGATCGACTTTGGTTTGAGCTGGTTAAAATAACATAGGATCGTTTTCACGTTTTCTATGACATTGACCTGTGTTTCGTTAGTCTAAATCCCGTCAAGCTTTTATAGGGCAAATTGGGGCTCTTTCTAAGTTTTTTGTTGTAATCACTGTTATAATAAACAGCAGGTATTTACATTACCATTTTAAATAATTCCATTCCATAACTTTTAAGTCAGTGGTTGCATTTCTGACAAAAACAAGAACATCCCCAAACAGGGCAGATGGCTGATTCTAATATTGTGATGGAGGGAAGTCTTCCACACAGGCCAATGCTATGTAGAACATATTATCCACCATGTGTTATCGAACCCATATTTCAGGTCATGTGTTGTGAGATGTTATTGGCGAAATGTTTTCAATGTAGCAACCACGATGTATGTGTATTTCGAGTGTGCGTCAAGACAATGACTCTCATACAGGCCTGGATGCTGCTCCCTCGTCCTGGCAGAAATAGGGCATTTGGCAGTCCTGCTCTATGGACATGCATATGACAGAGCCCTGACTGTGTGTGCCAACATCTCTGAATCACGACACACAGAGTTCTAATAGAACGGCATCACAGATGTTTGTCTCAAGTCAATTATACTTAAAAACGACATTATTTTAACCAGTAAAATTTCTCTTCAGCTTTTCTGTATTCAATATACATTTTACAGAATCTGTCTTTAGTGACTAGCCTTAACCCTAAGCATTAATTTAAACACTATAGGAACAGAAAATATATATTTTTTCGAGAAATAATATGTTGTGGGGCAGATGGCCAGCTTGTCTGTCATTGGGGTGGCAATGTGACAAAGTGGTTAGGGAATAGGGCTTGGGTATGGAAGGTCCCTGGTTCTAATCCCCCCCACCATCAAGGTGAAAACCTTGTCGTTCTGTCCTTGAGCAAGACAGTTAACCCTAAAATGCCCCCCCGATTCCTATAGTTAGAGGTGTGCACTGAACTCAGTACAGCCTGGGATGCCCCCGAGGCTCAAAGCAGGTGAAGCACAGGCACACTCATCGGGTGTTAAACTGTGACTGTGTTGGACAACGCACAGCTATAAGACGCTCTGGGTGACAGCTTCTGGTAAAGGTCATATGTGTGTGTGTAGCTGTCTAGTGTGTAGATCTCTGACCCCACCTACTCACTCAATCTCTCCTGATCTCTGTGTTTTTAGAGTGAATATGGAAACGGAGGACATGTCTGGAGTTCAACTCTACCCTGTTGAGTTGGTCATGGTGGAGGAGTCTGTCAAGTAAGTCAGTGTGTGTTCATGTGCCTGTGTGTGTGTGTGTGTGTTTCTGTCGGTGCCTGTGTGTGTGTGTGTGTCTTAACCTTTCTGTCTCTTCCTCTCTGAAGTGGCCATGACAGTGACGGCAGTGAAGGACAAACCACACCAAAGGTGAGAAATCTTTCACTGCAGAATGCACACAGCTACAAGCATAATTTTACCCTGAACCACTGACCACGCCTGTACTCTGACCACGCCTGTACTCTGACCACGCCTGTACTCTGACCAAGCCCGAACTCTGACCACACCCTGACTCTGACCACGCCGGACTCTGACCTTACCTATCACTTGAGTATGTCGAAGGATACATCATTGGTATATACATTGAAAGGGTCTGTGTGAGGGAGTGAAACTGATTGTGTCACTAAGATCCCATTTCCTGAGTTGGTGTGAGATGAATGTCCTTCTGAACAAGTACCCATCATATTCCACTGATCCCACATAACCAGTAATATAGCTGAGCTGCTCAGTGGTAGTTAAATGTTGTTAAGATCTGCTGTTAAGATCTACTTTCATTACAGTATAAGCGTGTCTCTTATGTAGAGTATATCAATGTCTGGTCAAACTTCTGTCAGTGTCGTAGTTGTGCCAAGTAGATGTACAAATAAGTTCCCCCGGTTGGTATGTTCTAGTGGGAAACACCCGCTGGAGGCTTTGAGTTCCAGAAGAAACGAGAGTTCATTCTAGAGAGGGCCAGGCTGGAAGCCCAGCTTGCATGCCAACAGTATGAGAGACATATGTCAAACCAGGTAACCCTAGTAACAAGCCATGGGTGGCCACGCCCCCTCCGGCTTACCAGCCAATCCCTGCCTCTGACGTCCTGTGCCAGTGTTTGTGTGTGTCGTCACGTCATGCTCTTAACCACTGGTCCCAAGGCAGTTCTTGTGTGAAGTGTTTCATAGTTCAGAAGAGGGCTGACGTAAGGGAAGCTGATCCCAGACATGTGGTTAAGGGCATTGGATGGGAAATCCTAACTCAAGATCTGTGTGTATCTTGAGGTTTGACTTACATGCAATATTGTGTGATCATTTGCTTGGATCTCAAGTTAGGATTCATCCCGATGTGAACAGTAGATTCTGTGATTGCTGCTGTGACCTCTATTCTGTTAACAAGCCAACCCATGACCTTCACAGAACGTTTGGTCGTTTTGCAGTTTTCTATGTCTGTGATTCCGATATGTATTTCTTACCATGTTTTAGGCCTGTACTTGTGTGTTGTGTTGGTGTTCATGTTGTGTCTGTTTTGGGGTGTAGTTGTGTGCTGTGTGTAGCATGTGCCTATAGTTACAGTTCGTAAAGCTGTAACCAATAATTAACAAACATGACCCCGTTCCCTCTGGGATCAGTATCCTAGTAACTGTTGCACAGAAACGGGCTCCAGCTAATGATTGGTTGTATACTTCAAAGCAAGAGACAGGGATTGGCTCACACACTAGGCCTTAGTAAATGCGTGTAAACTTAAATATTACAATTTTAATGTATACGCACATAGACGCACACAGAGAGGCTTATTATTACGGACAGGGCAGGTCTATTGCATTTGGGACAACCAATTCAAGCCAGCTCTGGGTTTGTCTATAGTGCTACCCAGTGTATCATTTTATTACACCTGTGTCATTTGTAATGTGTTGTGTAACTGCACTCTCTGGACCAGACGGTCTCTAACCTGTGTGTTTATATTCCTATTGACTCTCCACCAGGGAGAAGACCGGTTTCCAGGCAGCGGACCCACTTTTACACCCCCTCCTTTTGGGCTGAAGCCCCGTTCGGGTGAGTTCAGGCTGGATATAGCACACTGAGGTGGGGGGAGGAGGGGATCTTTGTTCTTGTTTGTTCGAGTTACAGTCCAGCATGTGTTATGTCAATACCCTGATTCTGCATATCTACCAGCTAATTATAAAAATATGTGTTGAACTGAAGCCTAAATGATAGTAGCTATCCAAGAACAAGATTATGTCTGTGCTGCGGACCAGGGGTGAGTGATGGGGTCCAGCCTGTCAGATCAGGAGTGAGTGATGGGGTACAGCCTGTCAGACCAGGGGTGAGTGATGGGGTACAGCCTGTCAGATCAGGGGTGAGTGATGGGGTACAGCCTGTCAGATCAGGGGTGAGTGATGGGGTCCAGCCTGTCAGATCAGGGGTGAGTGATGGGGTACAGCCTGTCAGATCAGGGGTGAGTGATGGGGTCCAGCCTGTCAGATCAGGTGTGAGTGATGGGGTCCAGCCTGTCAGATCAGGGGTGAGTGATGGGGTACAGCCTGTCAGATCAGGGGTGAGTGATGGGGTCCAGCCTGTCAGATCAGGGGTGAGTGATGGGGTCCAGCCTGTCAGATCAGGGGTGAGTGATGGGGTCCAGCCTGTCAGATCAGGGGTGAGTGATGGGGTACAGCCTGTCAGATCAGGGGTGAGTGATGGGGTACAGCCTGTCAGACCAGGGGTGAGTGATGGGGTACAGCCTGTCGGACCAGGGGTGAGTGATGGGGTCCAGCCTGTCAGACCAGGGGTGAGTGATGGTGTACAGCCTGTCAGATCAGGGGTGAGTGATGGTGTACAGCCTGTCAGATCAGGAGTGAGTGATGGGGTACAGCCTGTCAGATCAGGGGTGAGTGATGGGGTACAGCCTGTCAGATCAGGGGTGAGTGATGGGGTACAGCCTGTCAGATCAGGGGTGAGTGATGGGGTACAGCCTGTCAGATCAGGGGTGAGTGATGGGGTACAGCCTGTCAGATCAGGGGTGAGTGATGGGGTCCAGCCTGTCAGATCGGGGGTGAGTGATGGGGTACAGCCTTTCATCCCTACTCCAAAATGAAGTCAATGACACCATCAAACCCTTCAGCTCTGCTTCTCCCCTAAACCCCAAATCACCCCACAGCCCCTGAATCTGCTACCTACAACATTATCCCAAGCAACTAGCCAACCCATGACCTTTACAGAACGCTTGGTCGTTTTGCAGTTTTGTATGTCTGTAATTCTGATTAATATTCAAGGCTTCACTCCTTTTAGTACCATATTACTGTCAATCCCTACCACATTTTACCTCAGTCACCAGTTCTAATGAAGCACCTCTTTAAATCCACCGTGCACTGTTGCTGAGGCTACCAGACATGCCCTGACTAATAAAAAAATGTATGCTGCAATGTTTTTGTAACGGCTGTTCAAGAGTTGTGTGTCTGCTGGAAATATGTGAATGCGTGTGCCTGCATCCAAACCTGATAGACTATGGAGGTGAACGTGTTATTATTGAAAAGTGCTGAAATCAAGTGCATCTAAAAGCTGAACAACAGAACACAGATGCTGGTTCTGCCTCATGGTCAAACGGCTTTGGATTCAGGTTCACAGAAAAAGCTTGACCCTCTGACCTATGTGCTCCTATAGGTAGTATCCATCCAGCTATTTGCTTTGTACTGTAGGATACCAGAATGTGATATGAACAGTGGCTTTGCCTACTAACGTTAACAGCATGTCATGAAATCTGTATTGTGAAATGGCACTAATATTTTTTTAATATTTTATCTTTTGTTTTGTTCTGTTTTTTTTTCATGGCTTCACCTTTGTCAAACTTTCCTCTTTCCTCCTGTCTTTCAATTCCCGTCCTTCACTTCCTTTCTGTATTTCTACCAACTGCTGCATGACCTCATGCTGATTTTTTTACACCAATCACACCCCCTTTGTTACCCAACCTGCCTTTGCATTAAATTATTAATGGTTGCTGCCTGTTACATTTCCTTCCCTTTTAAAAATCATGACTGATTTTTCCTGAACTTTCTCTGGTGTCTTGTGTTTTGGGGGGTGGTTTTGGAACGGACCTGTGTTGTTCTCCTTGGCCACACCCCCTGCACCACGGCCCCACCCCACCCTGTCCTTTATCCCCTCTACCTCCAGCCCCTGCCTCACTGCCCTCCTCGCCCCCCCCTTGTCTCCGCCCCCTCCTTACACAGGCTCTGTCCGTCCATAGAGACACTCCCCCTAGACCAGGCGATGGAAGCATGCACAGCAGTGGTAGGTCACTCCTCCCAACTTATCAGCCAATAGGAAGGCCTCGGAAACAGCGTGACATTGTCGGATGTTTGCGAACAAAAATGCATCTGTGTGACTATTATTTCATATTCACACACTCTGTCTCACCCTGCTACATCTCTTCTCTCCTTATCTCTCTTTATCTCTGCCTTTCATGCTCTATGTGGGATCTTTCTCCTCTCCTTTTATTTCCTATCATTCCAAGTCATGGTACGCTGACCATCATGGTCACAGTCGTGCCACGAACCGGGTAGAATACCTACGGAAGCAGAGCTCAGAAATATAATGCCTGCTCAGTCAAAGGAGAGCTGCAGCACTTAACACACTCTTTTCTTCTTCATCTTTCTATCCCTCCATCTCTCTCTCTCTCTCTCTCTGTGTGTGTGTGTGTGTGTGTGTGTGTGTGTGTGTGTGTGTGTGTGTGTGTGTGTGTGTGTGTGTGTGTGTGTGTGTGTGTGTGTGTGTGTGTGTGTGTGTGTGTGTGTGTGTGTGTGTGTGTGTGTGTGTGTGTGTGTGTGTGTGTGTGTGTGTGTGTGTGTGTTATGGTCGTGGCAACTGTTAGTTTAACTATATCTGCACATCACTGCATCATGTGGTTGGAGACATTGGAAATGGCCCGCAGTACAGGTCCAAGACCACCAACCAACACACCACAGGACACTTGCACACTGTATCTGACAGAGGGAACATGGTCTTTCCTCATGCAGACATCAGCTCCGGGTGTTTCAGCGTGTGACTTTCTGTTACAGCCACAGTGTAGTTGCCTGTTCCACCCTCTACAGCTCACGGTATCTCGTATTTTATATTTTAACTGGTATAGATGATGGTCTCACTGGGGATATCCGACCTACATTTAGATTGAAACGGAAAGCCTATTTCCACCACATGACAGCTCGTGTTACATGATTGTTCTAGGGGTGCACTTTTATCACATCAGTCAACAGATGTGAACAGAAATATATGTTTTACTCCTGTTGATAATGACAACCTACATTTGCCCTAATGATGCATTTTATTTCTTGTACACTTTCAATTTGGCAGAAGGCACACTTGTTTTACGTGACATGACATTACATGTGCATGAGTCAGATGCCACCGGCACGATAATGGGGCAAATGGAGGCTGTCAAAACATTCACATGCAGAAAGAATGGCCCGAAGAATTGAATTTCCAACAAGTGTGAACAGGAGACTTTAATTGTTCAGTAAATAACCAGTAAACATGAAATGCCTCAAGGAAGTGACGTCACTCCTAGCTAGTCCCAAGTGTCGTACCTAATTAACAACCAATGAGGTTCCAGAACCTGAGCTGAAGTGACCGATTCTAAAATGAAGTGCGTCCAGGGTCAGACCATAAGTGTTTTAATATCTATGGGTGACACCACCAAGGATTGGTTACACAATATGTTCATTGTGGCAATTGACCTTTGACCTTGTAATAAAACCCAACTGCTGACTAGATAGTAGCCAGGATTGGACACTTCCTCTCTGAATCAGGATTTCCTTCTGGAGTAGAACCCTACTAATGGAGTTGCTGTTAAGAGCCAGACTCTTCCTCTACATGTTTTATATGTATACCTATCTCTCTATCGCGCGCTCTCTCTCACTATGTTTGTCTCTCATATTTTAACATTTCTGCATCTGTCTCCTATGTCTTCCAGACCATAACCATAATTCTAACCTTACATGTATGCCGAAATGTACACCGAAATGTAATATCCTTACTGCCTAACTTCCAATGCCTAAATATATGTTCTCCAAATTGTAACACAATATATAACCCAATTTAGTTTGACCCTAAAACAAGCCCCTGGGTGCGGGGACATGCAGAATGTTCTAATCAGAACATATTTTAAATGTTATACTATTCTTGTAAGGACCGCTGGTGCAAATTTGCTCTGTGGAACGAAAACACACTCACACTCTCAACTCCTTTCTTTTTGTTGAGGAGATGCTATCTATTGCTCTGGAGGGCTGTAGAAAGGGAGGGAGAGTTTAGCTGTAACGGGGTATGCACATTAAGTGTTTCTGCTTCGCTAAAGCTAAATGGACCTTGGGAGAGTTGGCTTTACCCCTGAGACCTTGTGGAGGCATTCTGCCCTGGACTTACCACACCAGTTCTGATCTCTGACCTTACCATAACCCATTTAGTGTCTACCGTTTATCTTGTCAGAATGTCCCAACATGCCAAGACTTAGTCAGGACCTGACAGGGCGTCTCAAACAGATTATCTCACAGAGAATGGAACATTTTATTCCGACGCCAGGCAGCAGCTCCAACTTCCTGTTTTCTCTAACTTTTATGCATTTGTTAACTTTAATTTAACTATGAAATATGATTTAATGTATCTCTTTCTCTTCGTTTTCTGTCTGTCACATTGAGATAATGCAGTATGGTCAGCAAGATGAAGGATATGATTGGCTCACTTTGATCTTTGTCCCCAGATTGCTTTTTTATTTGTCAGTAAACTTGGCTGTTCTAATGGCCGTCTATGTTTGACTGAGACGCTCCGTCCTGAATGATCCCTACAGGAGAGTGAAACAAGAGAAAAATAGACTGAGAGAGAAATGGATTAAGCAATGAAAACTGAAATGCAGACTGAGGAAAAGAAGAGAGAACTGCATTTCTGTTGGAAGGTTGATAAGTCTTGGCGTGTGGGATTGTGAGGAGAAGCCAGACTGAATGCTATACGCAGCCAGCAGTGAATGGTGACCGGGTCACAAATACGGACAGTATCTATCCATGGCACCACTGGTTGTTTAGACTAGACTGAAAAGGGCTGAACTGGGCCAGTTAACTGAGAAAAACCCATGCGGTGACTCAGAGGCTGGCTTGTTGTCAGAGTGCTGAGAGACAATGTGCTATGTGACTGTAATCTATAATTATTATTATTACTAAGGACCAACTACAGAGACTGTTGGATTTATTATTAATAGATGTGTTTAACCGAGCAATAGTATTGTGCAATTCTTAGTTGGAGTGCACAAAAAAGAACTATAGTATTAACTAAATGACAGGCAGATTGGTATTGAAGGGTCTTGTCATTGCCAAACCACATGCTAACATAGTCTCTTGTCTCAATAACATTTTCTATTTTTAACATCCACAAAGTAAGCCATAAAAAGAGGGGTAATCAATACTGTGAGGGATTCCTGAAAATCTACCTCAACTTTACATACCACGGGTATCGAGGAAGTCACCATGATTACCCCGTTCGCACCCATGACCGGATCTGGCCCTGTCATTGCTGAGGTACTAGGTTGTTTAGATGGAAACCATTCTAAAGGGTTGTTTCGAAAGCTGCCCAGATGGTCTGCAGGTCTGAGCATGAATGATAGAGAGGGCGTGAATGGGAAATGGATCCTGTAGCTGTCAGTCTGTACTGTATAACACAGTCCTGGTACAGCATTCCGGCATGTTCTGTCAGTCTGTACTGTATAACACAGTCCTGGTACAGCATTCCGGCATGTTCTGTCAGTCTGTACTGTATAACACAGTCCTGGTACAGCATTCCGGCATGTTCTGTCAGTCTGTACTGTATAACACAGTCCTGGTACAGCATTCCGGCATGTTCTGAGATTATGCCTATGTCAATAACTCATGGTTCAGCTTAATTCAAAAACCTTCTTTAATATGGAAATTGTTGGACCTAAAAAGACCAGCCAGCCTGCAAGTATGGACCTATAAGGGCCAACCAGCCTGCAAGTATGGACCTCTAGGGGCCAACCATTCGCAAGTATGGACCCATAGGGGCCAACCAGCCTGCAAGTATGGACCTATAGGGGCCAACCAACCTGCAAGTATGGACCTATAGGGGCCAACCAGCCTGCAAGTATGAACCTATAGGCGCCAACCAGCCTGGTAGTATAGACCTCTAGGGGCCAACCAGCCTCCAAGTATGGACCTATAGAGGCCAACCAGCCTGCAAGTATGCACCTCTAGGGGCCAACCAGCCAGTAAGTATGGACCTCTATGGGCCAACCAGCCTGCTAGTATGGACTTCTAGGGGCCAACCAGCCTGTCAGTATGGACCTATAGGGGCCAACCAGCCTGCAAGTATGGACCTCTAGGGGTCCAACCAGCCTGCAAGTATGGACCACTAGGGGCCAACCAGCCAGTCAGTATGGACCTCTAGTGGCCAACCAGCCAGTCAGTATGGACCTCTAGGGGCCAACCAGCCAGTCAGTATGGACCTCTAGGGGCCAACCAGCCAGTCAGTAGGGACCTCTAGGGGCCAACCAGCCAGTCAATATGGACCACTAGGGGCCGACCAGCCAGTCAGTATGGACCACTAGGGGCCAACCAGCCTGTCATTAGGGACCTCTAGGGGCCAACCAGCCAGTCAGTATGGACAAATAGGGGCCAACCAGCCTGTCATTAGGGACCTCTAGGGGCCAACCAGCCTGTCATTAGGGACCTCTAGGGGCCAACCAGCCTGTCATTAGGGACCTCTAGGGGCCAACCAGCCTGTCAGTTGGGACCTCTAGGGGCCAACCAGCCTGTCAGTTGGGACCTCTAGGGGCCAACCAGCCTGTCATTAGGGACCTCTAGGGGCCAACCAGCCTGTCAGTTGGGACCTCTAGGGGCCAACCAGCCTATCAGTTGGGACCTCTAGGGGCCAACCAGCCTGTCAGTTGGGACCTCTAGGGGCCAACCAGCTTGTCATTAGGGACCTCTAGGGGCCAACCAGCCTGTCAGTATGGACCACTAGGGGCCAACCAGCCTGTCATTAGGGACCACTAGGGGCCAACCGGCCTGTCAGTTGGGACCTCTAGGGGCCAACCAGCCTGTCAGTATGGACCACTAGGGGCCAACCAGCCTGTCATTAGGGACCACTAGGGGCCAACCAGCCTGTCAGTTGGGACCTCTAGGGGCCAACCAGCCTGTCATTAGGGACCTCTAGGGGCCAACCAGCCTGTCAGTTGGGACCTCTAGGGGCCAACCAGCCTGTCATTAGGGACCTCTAGGGGCCAACCAGCCTGTCAGTTGGGACCTCTAGGGGCCAACCAGCCTGTCATTAGGGACCACTAGGGGCCAACCAGCCTGTCAGTTGGGACCTCTAGGGGCTAACCAGCCTGTCAGTTGGGACCTCTAGGGGCCAACCAGCCTGTCAGTTGGGACCTCTAGGGGCCAACCAGCCTGTCATTAGGGACCACTAGGGGCCAACCAGCCTGTCAGTTGGGACCTCTAGGGGCTAACCAGCCTGTCAGTTGGGACCTCTAGGGGCCAACCAGCCTGTCAGTTGGGACCTCTAGGGGCCAACCAGCATTACTGTTAACTAGATTAGTGGAAATGATAACGTTGCAATGAACTGAGTCCTTAACGTGTGTGTTTGTTGTATGGCCAGAGATTAGTCTGTATGATTTTAAAGAAACACTTATGTCTTGTTAGGAGCCACCTAATCCCTGTTAATGGAGATTCAGATCTCGCTATAACTGCCTATACACATTAGTTCCCTATTGTCTGGCCTGTGTTCGGCTATCTTAAATAATGAATAATATAGTTAATAAGTTATGTTTTTACACAGGTTGTGTCCTCTCGGCGTTGCCCCATCTCATTTTGTTGTTGTATGTTACTCATTTCCCTATCAAATTACATTCACACCCATATAAAAGTCAACATCCTGTCTCTGTATGTCGTCGTCATCGCCCCTGGCAGTCCATCTCAACTGACTCTGATCGCTGTCAGCCAGGCATGCTACTGGCTTACGCCTGCATGTTTTTATCAGTTGCTTCCTCTGGAGACAGACCCTTAACAAGCCATTGCCCTGTGAGAGATATAGATGGTCCGATGTAGATGGTCAGATATAGCCATTGTCATTATGGCCCAATTGAAATATTTTAACTGGTATTCTCCTTACCTTGGGCTGAAGAGCCGATGTGTGCCGGTGTGTCGCGCTGTTATGCTTTAATGGCTGATCTGAGATCATGTGAATTGCGTCGAGATAATCCATTTATGCAAGTACAATGACACAACGACGGATAGATATTCTTTCTTTCCTCATTCCTTAAAGTATTAAGAACTCGTATATGAACTGTTTGAACATTTATTTATGGGAGACATACTACTCCATCTGTTTGTATGCAGGACTGTCTAAATGAACTTCCTTTAGGTTGTCAAATGCTTTGCGTTCACTCTCCAGTGCAGATAAATGCTCCGGTGACAATGAAGTCCAGAGTCCAGCGCTCAATAAGTAGTTCTGCAAATGTTCAGGCATCCGTTTGTGAGAGAGTGATTTCAGATCAGTGAATATTGTGGTGTGTGTTTGTGTGGGCCACTACATTATATACCTTTCTGGTTGTTAAGTGCATGTTTGCATGTTGGTGTGACGAGTATGTGTAGAGTTAGTTAGCGTTGGTACCCTGTCCAACTGCCAGGTGTTATCCACAGTGTTCCTGAGGACCCACAAGAGCCTGGAGTCTGTAGACCCTCAGTTCACCATGAGGAGGAAGATGGAACAGTTGAGAGAGGAGCTGGAGCTGATGGAAACACTCCGAGAGGTGGGAGGGGTCATGTTTTCTCTCACTGTCGGTTTATTTGCATAACCATGCTAGTAGGTGTGTTGGGATTCGATTTGACCTGTGTGTTTTCTCCGTCGATCCAGAGCATAGAGAGCAGATTGAAGGTGGCTCTTCCAGAAGACCTAGGCTCCTCCCTCATGGACGGGGTGGTGCTATGCCATTTAGCCAATCACATTCGCCCACGCTCCGTGGCAAGCATCCATGTGCCCTCACCTGCTGTGGTGAGTGTGTGCAGAAGGGTTGTATAGGGGGATCGGGTGATGGTGTGTGTGTGTGTGTAAACTGCTGTGGTGTGTGTGTGCTGAAGGGATGTATAGGGGGATTGGGTGATGGTGTGTGTGTGTGTGTGTGTAAACTGCTGTGGTGTGTGTGTGCTGAAGGGATGTATAGGGGGATTGGGTGATGGTGTGTGTGTGTGTGTGTGTGTGTAAACTGCTGTGGTGTGTGTGTGCTGAAGGGATGTATAGGGGGATTGGGTGATGGTGTGTGTGTGTGTAAACTGCTGTGGTGTGTGTGTGCAGAAGGGTTGTATACGGGGATTGGGTGATGGTGTGTGTGTGTGTAGACTTCTGTGGTGTGTGTGTGCTGAAGGGTTGTATAGGGGATTGTATTGTGTGTGTGTGTGTGTGTGATCTGCTGTGGTGAGTGTTTGATCATGTGTGTGACCCAACAGCCGAAACTCAGCATGGCCAAGTGTCGGAGGAACGTGGAGAACTTCCTGGACGCCTGTAGGAAGATGGGTGTTCCCGAGGTATGCCCCCCCCCCTGTCTTCTACATATTAAATAATGGCATTTCACTGATCCTGGATCAGCAGCTATTTTAGACTCACCAATCTAAAATAGCTGAGTTTTAATTGAGGTAAACTGATTCCAGGTCTGTTTGGGTTTGAATAATGGCGGCAGTCAATAATCTGGTTGAAATCTAGCTTTGGGTGAGCTGATTGTGGATCATTGATGCTTTCAGCCTGTAATGTGAATAGGTCCTGTACACGAACAGATCCTATTGATGAGGTGTTGTGCTAGTGCTGGGATGAAACTAGTTCACGATTGCTTCAGTTCAATCCACCGTAGGTAATTCACATAGGAAACAGCCCCACGGAGCAAAGAGTTTAATCCCAGAACTGGCAAATCCAGCCAATCATCATGCCACATCCTCACCACCCGTTTCTCTCACCTCAGAGAGCGAAGGTTATGACGCAAGCTGCATCATCATCATCATCAATGTCATTGCGCTGGACTATGCTGTCCTCATTGCTACCTGTCATGGCTTTGGGCTCTGCACTGCTACCAAATGTGCTCTCATTCGTGCAGAATGACTTGACATGAATGACTTGACTGAGACCTGTTTTGTGAGTATGATGGCGTAGGACTTCCTACACGTGTCTGTGTGTGAGAATCTAATTAGCCCAGTGACCCTGGTTACCTATCCTTTAATGGCTCCTTTAGTAAATACGACCACTGTTTGTCAGTATCATACCCAGGTTTAGTAAGCCCTGATGGGCTGTAGTTCAACAAACTAAATTATCTTCTCACTAAATGAGCCTGATCGAAACTTTACACTCCAGGAACAAAATATGGTTTTCTTCCACCGTGTTTGTCTCGCCCGCTGGTATTCAACTGAATACCGCAGCACACCTAGCTAGTCAGGCCTGGCTGATGCACCCTGGTTGCTTCTTTAGACCTCCTGCTTGCTAGCTGTGGCAAGGCTGTTTCTGCTTGTGTAGTCTGGCCCTAGCCGGCTTGCTAATCAATATTAATGCTGCTTGCTGGCTGAGTTGTTGCTACCTGGGTGAATGGAGAGTGTTGTGCTGGATCAAAAGGTAACCGTAGCAACCGTGGATGCTGCTGAAGGTGTAGCTACTGAAGCTGTAGCTGGCTGACACCACCTGCCTCATGCTTTTAACTCTCTACACCGCAGCACATCCTGCTTTCTGTGAGAGTCGCATTGTATAATGTCTTAGTATTCCACACCTACAGAAACAAACATCTTGACCCCTGACCTCTGTTCCTACCAGTAAACTTCCTGCATGGTTTTGCTCTGTCCATCATTCTTTTTCTTTTTTTGCATCTTCTTTCCTTATTGTTTGTGACTTGACACGTCTTCTTTCTTTGTGGTATTTCCTCTGTTTTGTTCTTCGTTCATATTAATAATATATATATTCATATTATATTCATGTTATTCTGTCTGGCTGTATTTCTTTTCTTCATTCTCAAAATCTCTTGATGTGACCCCGTTGCTTTTATACGTCCGTGTCATTCTTTCCTCACCTTCTTCATTCCTTCAACTGCTTTCTATTTTCCAACCTTTCTTCCTTTATTTTCCTTCACCTTCCTCCTCCTCAATCTCCTCTTCCACACCTCCGGGCCTCAGTCGTCCCTCTGCTCAGCATATGACATCATCCAGTGTCACCTGCGGCCGATCCGTGTTACAGTGTGCGCCCTGGTCGCCATGGAGACCCTCAGAGAGGGGAGGGACACAGACAAACAAGTGGAGGGCCCAAGCCCCGACCCCGGGTCCTTTACACGGCTCGACCAGGCTCCGCCTCCTGCTTGGCAGCCCTGGGACCTGATTGGTTCCAGCCTGGTACATGTGATCTGTATCCTCCTGCTGTTTGTGGCCTATAGCTGGAGCGAGCGGACATAACGACCTCATCCTCGATATATTTTCAAAACCCTTCATCTCTGCCTCCCGCATGAGTCAACACCTCACCGTCGGCAGTCTGCTTCTTTCCTCCTCTTTTTTTCTTCTGACCACTTGTTACTGTTCTCTTCTGTGGCCAAGAAAATGTGGGACTCTCACCAACTGCTGCACACAGCCGCGTCTTTCATGTCCTCTTGCGTTCATGCACACGCACCACAGATGTGCACCATTAACGTCCAATAAATCCCAACTCTAACTAACCTGTCAAATCGCATGGAGCTGGTACACAACAGGTAACATGGGTTACTTAGATTCTCATTTAACCCTTTGGTAAATGTGTCAAGTCAAGCTTGTCATGTTAGTCTGCTAGTTTTAAAGCACTTTGGGTTCACAGACGTGTTGTAAAGAGTCAATTATAACCTGGCATTACTGTCGCTCAATCAAAAGTCATATTTAGATTTTTTTGTTTTTTTGTCTCTTTATTTTAGCATAATACAAGTACAGTATAATGATTTTTTACGTGTATGTAAAAGTAATAACTCAGCTCAGTAGGTATGCTATCCATTTAGCTAAAACACACCAGTGTGGATACATATTTCCCCCAAAAATAGACTGTGAAATGCCAGTGCAACACATGTTCAGCAAGCTCAGTCAGGTTAATACGACTAGCTCATCTGCATTCAAGTCATTCAGTTGACGTTCACATCCAAAGCAGCCTGCTGTAGTGTGTGCATTGTCATACTTTCGTATAGGAAAAAAAACACAACACTGGTGGTTCGAAACAGACTGCTTTTCCCTTTTTCCAATTCAGAAGAAAATGCATTGGAAGAATGTGTACATTCCCATTTGACTGGCCAGGTGTGCAAAAGGTGCAGCGTTTGTAAACATATAACTGATTTGCACGTTCATTCTGGAGGTCTTCATTAAAGGGCTAGTGATAACGATGTGTTACGTGTACATTTACACATATACAGTGCACTTAGAGTAACCGTTCTGCTAGAGGTGGGCCACATTGAGACAGACGGAATAGTGTGCACACCGTTTACATATAACTATATACAAATGGTGGAGATGAGATGAACTGTTCGAGAAGCTCATTTCTGTGAGTGCTGTCATTTTATTTCTGGACGGAGGGGCTGCAATGAGGTTTAAATTTTCTAACTTCATTTAAGCATTTCGTCCCCCCATTTAACTTAATTTAGCTGCAATTTCAGTGCACTCGCTGTTGTCACGTCCACCTTACCAGACAACTTCAGTTGGCACGCCAGTACGATTCCAGTACGATTCCAGTATGATGCTATTAGTTCTGTGTTTTATCTCTGACACTGCTGATTTTAAAGAAAATAGTGAGGCTTTTTATGACGTGTAGATCTGATGGTGTGAATGCAACTGGTAATAAATGCACAGTATTGGGTAATCTCTCTTCTATTCTGTGTCTGTTCCCTGATGACCAGTTCTAGTTAGTCTTTACATGGGTTATCCAATATAGGTCCACACACCTCGGCACTGTGCTCTCTGTATGTTCACTTATCATTGTCTTAGCATTTAGGGGTCTTTTTGATTTACTTGTGTTGTTTTTGCTGCCTCCTCGTCGTGTGTCTACTTCCCTTCTCCACTCTCTTCTTCCCCACCCTCTCCTCCTGCTTCTACGGATCTCCTCAGGACAAGCTGTGTCTGCCTCATCACATACTGGAGGAGAAGGGTATGGTTAAGGTGAGCATGACGGTCCAGGCACTGGTGGATGAGACTTCAACCAAGCAGGCTCTCTTCACGTGAGAGGAAGGAGACCTCACCAAACACCAACACTCAGCACTCAGTCCGCGTTTCCTTTTGTTTTAGTGAGTCGACATTGTTCCACCTGAAAGTATTTCTCCAAGATACTGCAGTTGTCCTTTTGTGAATATAACAACAAGGGTTTAAAGTTACACATTAATGCCAATATAACAACAAGGGTTTAAAGTTGCACGTCAGTGGGCTAAACCAATGAGGGTAACATATTCATAGCTAACAGGTTTGCCCACGTAGCTCGTACTTAATTATTTCAGGAGTAGCCTGATTGATTGTGGGAACACAAACTCCAGAACACAAACAGCTTCCAGCATACCGCACTGCTAGGTCTGACTCAGCATTTTACAGGCGGCCATTTTAAAGTGATCTGGTTCAGCGGCTAGGTTTTATTAACACCTTCAGTAATAATTATACCGGAGTTGCTAAACCACAGACACTTTATCACAGCGCTGCCTCTGCTACAGCTTCCCTATTTAAACATATTTATGATGAACATTGCAAAGACGTTGAGAGTTGTACACATTTTAAAGAATCCCAAATATTTTTTCTTTAATAGGTAATATATTTTAGGTATTGTTCTGGATATTGTATGATGTGTTAATTTGAACTGATGTCTCAACGCATCTATTAGTTGGTTGACGTGTTGCATACAAGAACGTGTTGGTTTTGGAATTGGGAGCTTTAGTTGTGTAACTCAGGGTAGATGTGGGCACCCTACACTGTCATTCTTTATTCTGTAAACTGCTTTCGTCTGGTGTTTCTTCGCACACACACACACACACACACGACTGTGCATTTAAGGAAATCCTCACAACAACAAAAATAGTACAGCAAATTAGGATACTTGTCTGTTAAAGGGTTTAAGTTTGGTTTAGATTTAGGGTCTCGGACTTTAGAGAATATTATTTTGTATGGGAGAACATAGATGGGAGAGACTGAAAAGGTGAGGAGGGCTGGGTTTGCCTGTCTTCCCCATACATAATATCATACTTAATAACTCCTTAAAGGTTGTGGGTATATGCTAACCGTGGTAGATGAACAACGTACCTGAGATGCATTAGTGACGCCATCCCTAAAATACAGTACAGTGTTTGCAGATTATGGAAACTGGATGCTTGAGTGCCCAATATCATACCACTACAAAAGGAGTTTACAAAAGTGTGTGATGGCTTAATTGTACAGTCAGGCATTTAAAACAGCTTGGTATTCAAAGCGTAAGCCTTAACAGTCAAATGTTTTTCACTGGATAGATTTGACAGTTGCCAACAACTTTATTTTTTATTTTTTTACAGAGCCACTTGTGAATTTAATAAGGTGTTTGTATTATTCCAATAATTTATTAATTATTATTAAAAGTATTAAGGCGTATAGTAAGTATTTATGAGAATGGGTGATGGCAAACTGTTATGTGATGAGGATCTTTGCAGTTGGGCTTTATATTTACAAAATATTGAACTAGTATATGTGATGACACCATTATCTGTACTTTGGATAGGGGTTAAACTGACAGTCATCACCTGAATAAACCGAACCAATTAGGCAAAGGACAATCTCTAAGAATCAGAATTCACTATAACACCAATTACAATAATAGCATTTATACTGTATATAGAATGTAGGGAGTATGTATATAATACAATTGTGCAAATCATTTTGCATAATTATTCAACCGTAATATTAATTTGTTTCCACCTAGCTAAAGAGAAATACTCAGGTGCCAACATTTCACTAGCAGTGCACCAGTTCTAACATTAACTTATGCATTTACTGATGAAAGACAATCGACCGAGGAAGAAAATTAGGGTAGCCTGTTGTTTTCTTGTGGAACTATGAGTTCAGAAATGCAAAGGAGAATGAAAAGGATTAATCACCCAAATTAGAAAAAAGTACCAATGGTGTCTTCAGCTAATAAGCAGTCTGTGGTCAAAGTATGACAGGAATAAATGCTTTAGTGTTGTTTCCCAAGCATTTTTCTAAATGCTAGCATTTGTGCTACAAATACCATCAAAGTCCATAGAACTGTATTAGTATTTGTTGTGCTTTATATCCAAATCATCCAAAAGTATATTAAAGGTATTGTGCAGCTTAAACAAAACCCCTTTGAGATTATTTAATGTAATGCATAAAATATAAATATTGGTATCACGAATGTGGCATTGAAACAAATCCCAAATATTCAATGGTATAAATTTAAGCTAGTTTTCAGTGTTTTCATGATGTTTAATCATAAGGGCCTTTGTTGAGCCTCAGAATCACTTTTAGATACTTGTTAACCTTGTCCATAAACTGCTTACAGATTTAAGATAGCTATTTGGGTGAACTACCCCTTTAACATGTACTTTTTTCACAATTGAGCCAATGGAATACGCCTTTAGAAGTGGCTTCGTGGCTTTCTACAAGCCTGTAATGATCTGCACTTTAAAACGTTTTTATAATTTAGTCTTGGCAACTAACAAATCATTGCATGAAATAAATCAAATATGGCATATGAGTAAATATGTTTTAGCTATACAAATGTTGAGGTTTTTCTCAGAGATTCCTTTTTTAACTCTGACTGCTGTGTAAAGCAGTATTGTTTTCTACCATTTTCTGTACATAGTCCTGAAAGCTAGCACTCCGTTTTGTACTTTTATGATGGGAGGAAATTTATTTTGAAGTGATGTATTTTCTTCAGATTTTGATGTCTCATACCGTTTTGTCATATTGTTGTACAGCAATTTGTACCACATTGCATGAAACACCCTTTTAATGTCGCCTTAACTGTTGTGGATAATGTATATATTTCTCATCACCATCTGTAAAGATCTTATTCATAAACTTCAATGACTAACATTTGGTCTACATTTACTGAGATTTTTGTGTGCGTTAGTTCATAACATGAAAGCAAAGGTCATGAAAAGTAATGAGTGAACTTTTATTTTTTTTAAATAATCTAGTATGCATGACCTCACGATTTGGCAAACAAGCTCCTGTTTAAACATCATTATCCCCACTATTTAACATGTCAGGTCAGATCACCGGACTCACTTCAGCTCATCAGGCATAAGTCCTCGGTATAGAGAAGATGTGACTGGTCCACAGTTACCGTAGAAGGCACAAAGGGCAAAGCCTGCCTGGGGTTCTGGTCCAGCATTTATACTTTTTCGGCATTGAGGAACTTGGCATGGTGCTTGATGTGGTCATTGATGAAGGAGTAGATGAAGTAGTAACTGTGGTCGTAGCCCTAAGGAAGAGACAAGTGTTCAAATAATATGTTGGAGACATTACCATTAGTGAAACTTAAGATTCACAAAAAAAATGTAATACATTGTGATTCAATGCTCAGTCTGTGCTGGCTTTAAAAAAAAATCTGTACACAGACTTGGAAAATACAAAAAGGAAAATACAACTATCTCTAGTTTGACTCCACTGGGCTGTTAAATACTGGATCAAAAGTTAACATTGTTGACCACTGGTTTGCAACACTGACCGGCTGAAGCCTGAACACAACCGGAATCTTCTTCTCTGAGCAGGCGGCAATCAGGTTGTCAGGAAGCAGCTGGCTGGCCGACAGGAACTGGTCATCACGACCCTGGTCGATCAAGATGTCCATCTGGGGCCCAGAATAGGAAGCTGCCAGAACAGTGGCGTCATAAACCTGGATAATAAAAGGGAAACGGAGTTTGGGAAGTTCATAGAAACAGTTGTTGCTCACAAATGCAACTATAACTCTTAGGTGCTTGGTTGTGAAGACCTCTGAATCCAAACGCTCCCCAGCCCACACTGTACCTCCCAGTCTTTCTTGTCTTCACCCAGGTACCCAGTGAAGGCTTTCTGCCCCCAGGCACACTGCATGGGGTTACATATGGGAGCAAATGCAGACACAGCCTGTGGGGAGGAACGGGCCGTCATTCACATGTACATATTACATCACAAGGGCAGTATCGGCCCAGAGATGCGTCTGCCACATTGCCTTGTATTTTCCGGGGTTCTTTAGGGTGCAGATCAGGGCTCCGTGTCCCCCCATCGAGTGACCAGAGATGGACATCCGCTCCGGGTCGGCTGGAAAGTTGGCGTTGATCAAACGAGGCAGCTGAGAGGAAGAGGCAGTTGAAAGCCGGGAAGTGTCGTGGGACGTGTAACAACAAAAGCAGAAACCCTCTGGGGTCAACCACACACCTCCTCAGTGACGTAGGCATACATGCGGTAGTTGGTCTTCCACGGCTCCTGTGTGGCGTTGACATAGAAACCAGCGCCGGTGCCAAAGTCCCAGCTCTCGTCCTCACCCTCCATGTTACAACCACCTGAACATAGTTAATGCTAGTGTGTGAGCGAGTAACTAGCGGGATGTGAAACCGCAGGGAGTCTCGAGGACAGAGTAAATGTAGCATTAGTCAAGTTAATGTGTAAAAATAAAAATGTGTAATAACAATTATTCTGACCGTACCACTGAAGTCAAAACATTTTAAAATGGTTTTGCTCGGGTTTGAATGATTCAGAAAATGTTTTCGGGTTCGTTAAAATTCTTCCTAATTGTGGTAAATATACGCAGATTTGTCTAGAGTCAATACATATTTAAGAATTTCACCTGAAACAGATTTGGGTTGGTCTCTAGCTTGAACCGAGCATTAGACACTTTTCAGGTAAATTAATGCTAATCATGCTAACGTGCGGACAGGGACAATGCATTCTCAAGATTACAATCAAGTAAAGGCTTGTGTGTCATACGTGGGCTGGTGTCCGGCGCTACGATTATGATGCCATGTTCAGATGCTGCCTGCTGGCTGCCCGCCTTGGTGATGAAGTTCTGCTCTGTGCAGGTCAACCCTGAGTAGAAGAGACATTTTCATTTAGAGGCAGCTGGGAGATCCAACCTTAGCTTTGCTGTAAGTACATCTGGAATCAGGTCATACAGGCCTACCATTCTGACAGGAGATTGTGGACGCAGAGAGAGATAAGTCTCCGAAAATGTACCTCACTTCAAAAATAGTTCATTTCAATGTACTATTAGTTTAGTAAACTTGCTTTCTTTTGTTCAACTCTCTTTGTAGTTCTCTCATCCTAGGTTGCTAAGCCACCACATATCTTTTGGAAAACACAAAAGAGTCAGCCAATCAAGCCCCTTGTTGTTCAACACAACCTGCAATGAACAATGGCTTCTGAGCATCAACTACCTAGTATAAAAGGATGACAAATGCAGTTTTGGGCATACTGGGAGATGGCATTACAGTTACATGTTGTGCAATTCTTGGGACTGTAGTTAGGTTTTTCAAGCCACATTCCCCACTGTTGCTGCCCTAATCAAAATGGATATGCATTTTTTGATCTGATGGACAATAACAGTCAGATCATGAAGATGCAGGCATACATATTTAATTAATTTACCTGAGAGCCAGTAGAAGACAGGGCACTTCCCATTCTCAGCCTTAGGGGGCAGGTAAATGGCAAACTTCATTTTACACTTCAGCTCAGTGCTAGACAAAGACAAGCATATGATTCTGATGAGTTTTCAAACAAGCCCAAATTATGGATTAATATTAACTGGCAATAATCACATTAAACAAAAAACGTACCCTACAATTCAGTGCATTCATGTATGGAGATATATTCTTGCTTACCTGTCATGCTCAAACACCTTCTGGTAGCCACCACTGCATTTGTTGGATGTTACTTGGGTGAGAGCCATAGTGCCGATACCTTTGCAAAGCACACGTGTGAAAGTATTACCTAGTGTCAATGTCAAGTAGATGGCTAAGCCATAAAGATCTGAAAGCATTTATCATACATAAGACATGTGAGAGTAGCGTCATCTGCTGTTCAGATGGAAGCTTCGCATAAATCTTCCACAAGTGCAAAGGGTATAAGGGCTTAGGGATCCACTTGGGATGCGTTTATGTTCGGTTAAAAATAAAGCTCGAATCCATTGTCTTAACGTTCAAGTTAGCGAACTAAGTAACGATCGGTTCATACCGTTATTCTGCATGCAGTGCTAAATGCATGCTAAAATAGAATATATAGTTAGTAGTTGGTCAACAACCAGTGCAGAGGACCAAGCGACCATGAGAGGCCCAACCTGAGTTGACCATAACCGGTTAATTCCAGCAGGCACTACAAACAAATAAACACCCTCAGCCTCTGGCAAGAACTAACTAACTCAAATGTGAATTTGCTAAAGCCTATGCTAACTGCAACAACTGAAATCACAAGTCAAGCCATGCAGCATTGATATTATCGGTGTATGTCTGGGGGTTATTATAGTTTATATCTAGCAAGTTGCAATTGTACGTCACTTTTTACTTTGTTAACGCATGCACACTGCAAAACTGAATTAAATATATGCTGATATTACTTGCTTAAATAAAGATTATTGCAAAAATTTCTCTATAGCTACTTACTGTACTTGTTTGGTTCTAGACAGCAGGGTTCAACGTGACGTGAACGTGTGACGTAACGTGGACGCATCCCGGTAGCGTCGTCTCCATTTTGTTCCGTTTCCATTGTTCCAGTGCAGAACCGGAATCAACCGAAAGGAGGCGCTGATGTCAAAGAAATCATGCAAAGTCCAAATACATTATCTACATGACACAGTATTGACCTGATATTATGTTGGTACAATGTCTTGGGGATGGTTCATGTGAACCTGAATAACGTGCTGTTATTGGAGGAACCTTAAATTCTGCACCTCATCAGAGAATACTATAAAATAACGTCAGACAATGATTTTCACTTTATAAAATGTCAATCACTTTGGAGTTATTTTCACAAGTATATGGTGAATTTTCACATTTGTTAGTACCAAAAACATCCAGTGAGTGGCATCCAAGGGAGAGTAATGAATTGTCCGTTACCCGGATGGCCTGAATCTACGCTGTCTGAATCTGTGCTGCCTGCCTCAGTGACCTGGCTTTGAACAGATCATTGAGGGAAGGCAGCTTACAACCAATGGTCCAGTCCGCCGAGCGGATGATGCGTTTGCAGTCTATATTTATCCTTGACAGTGGCTGCAGCGTACCAGACGGGCTGGAGGAGGTCAGGATTGACTCAATGATGGCAGTTTGTACTTTTTCAGCTGCCGTTGGCAATATAGTCTTTGTTGAGCTTTCTTAGTTAGAGGGGCGATGTTCAGCTCCCACTTGAGGTCCTGGGCGATGGTGTTGACCTATGTTCCATTGGTCATTAGGAACATGATGTTATGTTGTTTTTTTCCTTTGGGCCTGTCTCATCACAGCCACGTTGTTTCCCTCAGTTCTCAATAGTCTTACACCACGTTATTATCACCCCAGTAGAACATTCTCACAGATCAAGTTTCATCACGTGCCCAATGATTCATTATTATTTGAACAGAATTTAAGAGACTGCTATAGACAGTACTGCAGTTTGGAGTCTCACGGGTAACTTGGAGCAATCCTTCATAGTTATGCCGGTCTGTTTAGTATGCCTATCTTGGTCTTTGAGAATATAAAATATATGACACTCTTATCCAGAGCAAGTTGTGGTCTGGGTATGCATTTTATTACTTCTTATTACTTCGTACTATTTCTAATAATATAATATATAACCTACTTGAACATAGAAATACTACAAGCACTCAGTGGTCACTTGGATACATTTTTCTAGTATTGGCTTAGACCCCCTAAACTAAAGTCCCTGTCAGGTTTATAGAGCCAGCTTGAGATAGTTTCAGTTTTTTGACATTGCACACTGTCCTGATGAAAGTATCCTTTGTAAAAACAGGTAGAGTGTGGCCATATAGGGATGGTGTCACGAGTGGTGGGGTTTTGTTTCTACACTGGGCGGGTAGTGGGGAGCACTTCTATAGTGGGGATAATTTAATTTGCTAATGCTCACAGCTGGTTCTATTTAACTAATCACCAGGGTTACAATAGGAGTTTGGATTTACACTTATTTCAAGTCACGTCGGTATTGGTGTGTGTCACTTGTTTTGTTTTATTTAATAAACAACCACAAACGTGATATTCCGGATCTGCGTGTGGCTCTCCCACACTTCACAATCGGTTATATGACAGATGGTCAGTGAGAATGCTTAGATACGATCTGTAAAATAAAGCTTAGTCAGCATTAAGGAGCCTAATGTGTGCCAAGAAAATATTCCCACACAATGTCACCTGCTTCACCAGCCTGTACCGTTGACCCAAACAGGATGGAGCCATTGATTCGTGTGGTTTACCTTAAATCCGGACCCTATCTTCTACATGTCAAGGTTGAAATCAATCCTGTTCTCAGCTTTATAAGAGAGGTAGCCCATCCACTTCAAGGTTAAATGCATTGTGCTTTCAGAGATGCCCTTTTGCACACCACTGTTGTACAGAGTGGTTATTGGAGTATTTGATGCCTGTCTGTCTGCTTGAACAAGCTTGCCCATTTCTATTCTGACCTTGTGTTTTCGCCCACAGACCTGCCACTCACAGGATGTTTTTGGTAAATTGCACCATTCTCTGTAAACCCAGTTTGATTGCACTGTGTGAAAATCCCAAGAGGTAAGCTGGTTCTGAGATGCTGGAACCACCATGTCAAACACAAAAAAATCGACCCATTGTCAAATGTGGACGGATAACACATCTTGCACAGTCTAATGTTTGCTCAAACAACAACTAAATCTCTCGACCACGTCTGCTATCTTAATATATTCTGAAGCAACTGCTGGTGCTCTATTTGCGCTAACAAACAGGTGTGCCTAATAAATTGGACACTGATTAAATTTAAACTTGCCAACTAAAATCTTGTTAGGTGAGAGTTTCTGGGGTGTTAATTTGTAGTATTGTTAACATGTCTGGGGATTTTCAATGTAAACTTCAGTTTCAACTCCATCTGCTAGCAAAGACTAGCTAACAGTATAATTATGTAGTCAGGTTCAAGCTCAAGGTGGCAAGTGCCGGTGGAAAAACATCACCTTTCCCACAGACGCTATCAGAAGTGCTGTTGTCTCCGTAACCACGGTAACCTGTATGGGGCCGCTGACAATGTCATCTGTTATATTTAGGAATTGCACGTCGCCAATTCTTTGAGAATTTGGTGAGGCCAAAAGTTAATTGTTAAAGCAGAAACACAGGAATTCAGGATGGTGAATAAAACAGATCAGCACAAACAGATAAGCCTTAACCAACTCCAGGATTTCTTGGCATTAACCTTTTAAGTACAGTATTGTCAGACCTTTAGGAGTGTAATGTAGACTTTAATGTCAGTTTATCTTTTGCTGAACCTTGGTCTATATATCAGGTACATATGGTTTTAAGGAACAAGTTGTAATGCACGGCTAAAATAACTGTCACCCTAGTGACCGCTAAATGTACAGAAATTAGCGTATGGGACCTAATAATGTGGACCAGCTATTGGACCTAAAAAGCTATGGGGTCACAACACTGTATTCATATACATAATGATTAATGGATGTTGATAGGAATGTGCTTCTTATCGAAGCTTATTTACTGTCAAGTCATTTTGCACCATATATGATCAATTAGCAATTTTTTGTGTTTATCAGTGGCAAAAACTCTAGAAATCTATTTTGATCATACAAATTTTTATAAACTTCCATAGCAATGCTGTGTTTCCATGTGAAGAGTTAGTTAGGTTTGATTTAAAAGTGGCCGTGTTATTTGTTTAATGAAATAACTGCTTCTTTATGATCTATTACAAGTTCACTAAGTCTTGTGGAAATTCACCGTGTAATTATCGAAATTCCACCTGCCAGTTCACAGATTCCTGATGACAGTGTCTGGGGTCGTAAAACTGTACACATCAGTGGACTGTCAGTGGAATGGAGCTTATATGGTAGGACCATGGAACAGTGACAGATCTCGCTACGTTTAACTGGATATATTGTGTTTATACTGGGCTTACTGGACCGCAGACAGGAATTGAGTGAAAACATTATCCGTGTAAGCACAATGGAATTATTATCCCGTCTTGCTTTCTGAAAAGCATCCAATGTCTCCTTGAATCTGGGCCTAGAGTCGTTCTCTACCGTTTCTCTTCTCCCGCTCACCATGTGAGGACAAAGGCATGCTCCACTTCGAACTGTGGAACACTAAAGACATTAGAAATGGAAACACTGTCCAGATGAAAGAATTGTTTTACAATACATCCAGGAAGACACACATTATGCGGTTGCTGTGTTAGAGTGCGTGTGTGTGTTAAGCGATGTGTGATACATGCGCACAATGGCCTGCGTATGTGCGTATCTCAAATGAAATTGTATCTATCACACGCTTGGTAAACAGCAGATGTCGACTAACTGGGAAATGCTGACTTACGGGCTTTTCTCCAGTAAACGAAGGCGAGGAGTTTATAATAAATATAAGCAGAAAATGCAACACAAGGAATATATAAACCGTGAATGACAAGGGTAAAAATGTATTCGTGCTGGTATTCATGTTTGTACTCACAGTGGCCCTCATTTATCATTCTTGCGTAGAAACGGGCGTATATGTTGGCGTAAGATTATGCTTACACTCCTCTCACCACCTGATTTATGAAGCTGTGCGTACCGTTGAAATCCAGGTGTACGCAATACCTGCCCTTGATAAATGCCGCGGCTGAAAACGATCGTCATTAGAATAACACGCCCCTATATATTCAAGTCTCCGCCTCCCCCCTCATTTTACGCCATGGACACACGGAAGACGGCAAAGAAGAGAAACTTCTCCGACGTGGATGATCAAATGACCTATCACAATGCATTATTTTACAGCACGTGTGTTGAAACAATTAGCATTTAATGTCGTTTCACGTCACATGTATTGGGGTGTACAATAGTGATGATGATGTGATGTGGAGTACCATTCATTCACATTAATAATTGCATGACAATTTGTAATATTCTTCTTCTTCTTATTTTTATTATTAATGACGCTTATTGTTATTTAGAATGCCATTATTATTATTTGTATTATTATTATTATTTAAAAGAAGAAGAATGTCATTTTTATTATTTTGTCAGTCTGAATTATTTTTTGGTGGAAAGCCTTTCATTACTGAACCCATATTAACATATCAGAAAACCAGGGTGCATGCCCCTCTTCTCTTTTTTTCTGCGCTCTGATCTCCTTCTCCTGCTCGGTGCGCTGCTCCGTCTCCGTCTCCACGCGGTTTCTCCGCATGACCGCATCCATCGCCGTCTGGATCATTTCTTGTGCGCGCTGCTTTATTTCTGCATCCAAGTAATGGTCTTTATAACGCGGATCAAGTACAGTCGTGATGAAGTGCAAAGGATCCGAATAGATCACAACATTTCGTCCGTATTGTTTCGGTGATAAAAGTATTTCGGTGCATCCCTAATACATATGCTTACAAATCAAATGCTTTGGTAAAGTCACACAAATTAAACATTGAAGCCCATGTTGCACAAAAATAAACACTGAAAGTTTATAATTACTATGTTGTTGTTTTTTACAGTGGGCCATAATATATCATATCTTTTAGTTTGTCAGTGCGTTTTGTGGTGTTAGGAATTGTTTTTCTGCGCATTTCCGCACTAACTCAAAACGTGCGTATATATGTACACCACCTCCTGAGCTGGCGTAGGATTTGAGCGTGCCGTACGCCAACGTCCATATTGATAAATCTCAAAGTCACGTGGTTTTGGGTGTACGCCAGGTGTACGCTGGAAATTTGGTGTACCGCACTTTTGATAAATGAGGGCCAGTGTGTGTGGGTGTGTGTGTGGGTAGAGTGCAGTATGTATATAAGGGATCCATGTGGATAACGTAGATACACATTTAGTAAATATTTAGCGGTTATGTGTAACAGCCTTAAGTCCTGTCTGTTCTAGATGTGTCTGTCGGGTGGAAATGGGTGACTGGAGTCTTTTTAGGTTGTTCCCCTGGTTACGCCTGGTGCAGCCATGATACTGCCGGTCCGGTTGCTGCCAGTAATGCAGCTGTAGAACTTTTGACGATCCTTGGGCCCGTGCCAAATCCTTTCAGCCTCTTCAGGTGAGGCCACAGACAACTGCACGTGGGTGTACTGTATTCATCTGTCAATTATGTGTATGCGAGAAGCTCAACCCGCTCCACTTCAGCTCAAACGTTGTGGATGGCAGCGTGCTTGTTTCGTTGCCTCACATCGGTTCCTTTGTCTGGCTGATGAAGATCCATGTTTTAACGTCAGTGTGGTTAATATCTTGTTGCCCAACCTCCCCATCAGGACCTGGTAGCCAATCTGGTTCTGCAGCTTTTGATCTGTTTAAAAGTTCTACATATGCAACAGAGGATGTTCTACCTCCAGCATAGAGGGTAGCCACCAGTCCTCCCCTACCTCTGGGGGGGGTGTTCTACCTCCAGCATAGAGGGAAGCCACCAGTCCTACCCTACCTCTGGTGGCAGGGGCAGAGGCCATTCCTCCTCCATCTAAAATCAAAACAACTCACCAAAAAACAGGAAGTGCACCCCACAAACAGAACCAGAGTGAAAACAAAAGGTTCACCACTTGTGACACACCTATTCATAAAGCTAGTAACTGTTAAATTTCTCCAGGTTGTCAGGCACAGTTATTTCCATTAATGTCAACTTTTTTAACTAGGTCAATTGAGAACCGGTTGACATGTTCAACAACGACCTGGCCAATGGCATACAATTGCAGTAGAGGACAACACATATATTACAGATGACTCTGTGTTATACCAGACTTACGGGAGTGAACGCTGGCATAATTTGTTGCTGCAACACACGGGTAAACTTTTATCGCTCAAAAACATTCCTGACTTTGAAGACATTTTAGGAGTTCTATGACCCAACTGGGCATTACAATTGCCTTCATATTGGAATATGTTGGACCTTTCGGCGTTACCACTTAATAACATTGTTGGATCAATTAAAACCATTTAATAATCACTGATATGAGTGTACATCTAATTCATAATGATAGTATGAATCTTCTCAGTCGGTTGATTTCTATCAGGCTTGCTGTTTGGCTTTTGTAGCAGCGTTGGTGTTACTCACCTACCTGGGTGTAATCACTAAGCAATGCACATAAATGTAGTTAAAGCCAAACTGTGTTGGGATGCAGTGGACATTGCTTGATTATGTTCACCAGATAGAGGATTGACTCTGCAGAAATTGATACGGTGAATTTGGCACAGAATGTAGGCTCAGATCTAGTCAGACCAGTCTATTGGATTTTCTGCAACAGGACATAGTAAAGAAATGTTATTTGATTGGTTGATAAGGTATATTTGATTGGTTGATAAGTTATATATTTTATTTACTTGGATGAGATTCAATTTATTTAACTTAGGTATGTCTGATCGGGCACAATTTTAAGCTCTTTTTCTGGTGCCAAAAAGTTATCTTATGGTTTAACAGAGCTCCCTAAGTTACTAATGCATCTTTCAAGAATATCATTATGCTCAAGGTAAAAAGTCCCTAAACAACAAATCCATCTCCGTTCCCCTTTCGGCCAATTGGATCATATCTTCCTGTTTCTTCTCCCTGCCTCCAAGCAGCAATTAAAGCAGCTTTTGCGACAGTTAAAACAGCCTTCCACTAGAATTGTTAAAATGCTGCTAAGCACTCTACTTCTTACTGAAAAAATTAAGCAAATTGGCATCCCATCTGGGTCCTCTAAGCATTAACGCTTCACATTAAAAATATGGAAGCCTCCTGACTGGCTTTGTCCCGGTGTGAGACCGCTCCAAATATGAACACCGGGCCTTCTAGTGTGTGGTGAAGATGGCCCAGGACAGAACTTTGGCAAGGCTTTCACCTACATCTGTTATGACGGCTGATGAAAGTATGCAGCATTACACTGAAGCCTCGCGTTAATCTATCTCTATCCATCTCCTAACAAAGTCTGGGCAGATTAGATGCTGTGCGAACAATCAGTTCTCATAGTCCGCGTGTTGGATGCAGAAGAAATTGGCAGGAGTAAAGACCAGAGCGACGTTGACATGGGCCAGACATCTGTGACAGGGCATCCCTGAAACTGCCACGCGTGGCTTTTAATAGCTGCCAGATCAGTGGCTTCAGTCCTGATTGGTCGTTTGAATTTCTGCTTCAACTGTTGTGGCCCGGGTGCAATTATCTGATTATACATTTGAACCAAACATGACTCTACATACATCTCAACTAGTTGCTTGTAACAAAAGAAGTTATACTGTCTGTACCAGTAATGATGATTTTTAAAGACTTTCTTTTTACGAAGATCCGCTTACCTCGTATTAATGTGCTTCCAAAGTTCGTTGATGTGTCAGGGCATCGACGGCTATCCCATCCCAACAGCTCTACTGTTGCCTTGGGCGTTAGTCATAAAAATGATAATGATGTGTGAAGCTCTAGGCAATGTTCTGCTTAGAAACCTTGGGTCCAGGCACTCATATATGTCAATTTGGCACGTGCCACATCCCTTAACATTGTTGCAGGCCAGGTACACCTCTTCATTGCAATGGTATTCTCTTCTCAGTGGCCTCTTTCAGCTGGATAATGCGTCCTGTCACACTGCACATACTGTTGTGCTAATGGGATGAGGAACATGATGGTGAGTTTAAGCTGTTGCCTTGGCCTAAATTACCCAGACCTCATTCCGAATTAGCATTGGTGGGATGTGCTGGACCAACAAGTCTGAACTTAACGGCGGCTCAACTTACTGGACTGGAAGGTTCTGGTGCTAATATATTGGTGCTAAATACTACAGGGCAGTGTTGAGGGTTCTGTCTGCACTGTTTTGGCAGCATATTAAGCAGGTGGTCATAATGTTGTGGCCCATCAGTGTGTACTCATCTGTGTATCTGTGTAACACGAATCCCTTCATTATGTCTATTTTTTATTTCACTTATTTTTTACTTTAATTCATACCTAAGCCAAGTAAACACATTCCAATATGGAGAAAGATTAAAAGGATTAAATCAAACTGCTTTGCTGCTGAAAAGAATCTAAGATAAATATGCAAATTACGTCATTACGTTTCCTGTATAAAAACAGCTCAAATGAATTGAATAAGAGTAAAGATTGAAACAGTTTCCTCCTAAGTGAGACACATTTAAAAAAAACTTGTTGAAGGACCAAGACCATTCAAAAGATTTGAGGAGAAGCCATACAGTTTGAAAGACTGGAAAATAGAAGAGAAAATAGGAAAGAAAGGAAAATGTATATCTGTTTTTGTCAGTTTTTTTAACCATAGAAACGAGAGCAAAGCATATCAGCAGTAACAGAACACAGTTTTAGCGCGACACTTCAGTCTTGGTAAAATAAAACATTACATGGCCATGATTGACACCCAGCATTGTCTCTAATAGTTTTTGTCCCTTTAATCCAGAGTCTGCATTTCTCCTAACAGTCCCATTCCCAGTTCATATAGAGCTCTTGTGTTACTCTCTCCATATTCTTAATCATCCCCACTCTCTCTTACTTCCCTGTGTCATAATCTGTCACATTCTCAGTCCCTAAAAGTAGCCGTGGAGAACGAGATGGGAGCATACCAGACCTCTTTTCATCTCTCCATTCTCCTCAATCTTACCTTCTTCCCTGTGTCATGTTTCTAATTCTCCATCCATTCTCCCCTATGCAGCTCTAAAGGGATTCCAGCTCTGAAAGGATTTAATTAATGTGACGTGATTCTCCTGCAGCTCCACCGTTGACTCCTAGTGTTACCGTAGATGGCTGCGTCACCGTGTATATAACAGAGAGGATCATTTGTCTGCAGTCCCCTGGTTGGGCTCGGTCATTATGTCACTATTATAATGGTTAACACTGTAAAGAGTTCATTAAAAGGTTATACCTTCAATATCATTAGATTTCATTATAAAAGACAACATTGTGCAATAAGTAGTCGGATCTTCACAGTCAGTGTGCGGCCTCCAGTTCTTTACCTTTTTAAGGTACACCTACGATCTATTGGAAAAAATATTGTGTTTGTCACGTGTGGCTATTATTTTTAATAGTGGCGGGTTTTATTCTTAGTTATCTTATTATCTTATTGTTGAATGATCTCTCTGTCACATTATGTGACTATCAACAGAGTGGCATGTTTAACATTTATCCCGGTTCTGTCCTGATTCTGACTGTGACCACATGATGACAGGTTTAGATATCACAGACATATTGTAACACGATTGTAATCAGACATGCATTGTTGGGAAGTGAAGATGAATATGCACCAATTAGAACCGGTTACTGTAAATGACCATAATCCCGCCCTCAGAAATGATTGGCAGGTGGCACCATTAACATAATATGATATCCGAATGTCTTTGATATCAACGGATATTGTTTTGTTCCTAAGGGATGTCAAACATCTAGTCTAATGGGTGGGGGCATTTCGTCACAGTGGACCAATGAGACAAACTAGTCATACCACATATAAACTGTATATCTGAAAATCTCTACACAATCAAAATGTGGACAAGAACAGGATCAAGCCTGGCATATTAGTGCCAGAAATGAACAAGGTTAGTCATCGTTAATGAATCATCCATGATGTGATATTGTGAATCATTTTGAATGATCACAGCTGATGGCCTCTGTGAATAATTCAGTGGTAAAAAAAAGAAAGATCAGGAAGCCTGATAGGTGAGTTTAGAGATGGGCCAGACTAATAATGGGTCCGATGGCACATGCGTGTGTGTGTGTGCGCGCGTTGTGTGTGTTTGTGTGGTGCACTGAATTACAATACATAGCAGCCATGAGAACTGGCCCGGAGAGATAACAAAACTATCTGGGTAAACTGATTACAGTTTACAGTTGAGGTAGACAAAAAGTTAAGCTCCCGATCCTTTTATTGTATTTTTCTATAAAACCCGGGTGAACTGTCAGGAAAAAATAAAATGGGGGATTAACTGTCATGCTAAATAACTATAATGCAAAATAAAAAAGATGGGTGAACGTTGTTTGACTCCTACACCCCTGTTACCCAGGGGACAACAGACGGTGTGACTTCGATATTATAAGTCAATCCATGTGGGTCGAATGTCTGTAAATGACTTCAGAAAATCTGCCCTGAAGGCAGCACACACACACAACGTCTTACCAATGTCACGAGACCCCCGGACACGTACTAAAACCTTCCCATTGCGAGCCATTGAAATTCAACACACACTTGGCCAGACACAGCCTGTGTTATTCTCAGTACATATATGAGATACACAGATGTCAGCGGATTGAAAACACAGCTGTGGGCTAATCTAATTGACATCATATACGAAAGGTGCAAAAGCTCAGTATGCCTCCGTCGTGTATACGTATCGTAGGCACGTGAGCGTGCGTGAGTGTGACGGTGATTAAAATGGTGTAATTGAACAACAGAGCTCCTGGATGAGATGTATTGACACTGTCCTGCTCCTCGGTCTGCAGTTGAACGTATCAGGTCAGATAAAAACAGTCTGACATGCACGTAGAGCAAAATGACGACCACCATGACACCTCAAGGCTTCCTTTTCTAATTTACTTCGATTGGAAACAGACATCCACGGTTGATGTAACCGCGGAAACATCGGTGCCAAAATAGACTCTCTTTCACCGGACTGTTTTTTTTGTACATTTCTTTTTTTAAACATCAGCTCAACTCCTGTTAGGGTTGAGTTCAGACAATCATGTGATAAAGTGGCAGTTTGGGGTTCCATTATTAACAGGGACGGGGTACAACAAACAGATCACATCATAGGTACAACAACACTTAGTGCATTTGAGTTCTCTGCCTTCATATGGAAGATCGTTCAGCCCCCTGAGGGACGCCTAGGAATCCCTGAACACATTTCCGTTAGCCTACATCCCGCTAATACTCACGTGTCTGTGTTCTCACACTGCGTGAAATAAAAGGAAACACAAGATCGAAAGATTGCTCTGACCGCTCGGTAACGACAACAAAAACAGAATACACCGACATTTACGTACTGCTTGGGCACAATGTCCATATAAATATACAGTATATCTTTGTTTCCTGAACGCCAGTCTGCGTATGAGCCTCTTCTTAGTCATCGACGTTCTTCTCCTTGTACTGTCTTTTCCAAAGGAAATTTGACATATGACACATTACAGTGGAAGGGATTGATGGGCAGCCAAAGCAGACTTGTACCTAGGGCACATGTATTTTGGTGGAAACATATCTTTGTCATACGTTGCTGATAATTCAGCATTAGTTCAGTTGTTCTCTTGAGTTCTTACTAGTTGTCTTTCTCCTTTCTGTACTTGGTGCTATTTTTCCTGTTCCTGACTGCTTCTGGCAGCACGGGTCTGGCAGTACAGGGTCGGAGCTACTGAACATGCTTCAGCGTAGAAACAACCCAAAACACCCCCAGAAATCGTGACAAAATCCAGATGGGAAAGATGGCGAAGATATCCCAGCACACCCCGCCAGGAATAGGAGGGATTAAGTTCCTCACAGGCTCAGGGACTCACACACTTCAGATGCTCTCGTGTTTGTCCCGGGCTTTGATTTTGTCCTCCCTAGGTCTTGTCGACAGTCCCTTGGCCCTCCGTGGCTGTGGACCCCATTCCTGAGGGAGTCCATTTCCTCCATGGCCAGTTGAGAGGAGTTGTATGCCAGGGGAGGGATGGTATTGACCAATATGAGCTGCAGAGGCTTCCTCTCCGGGCTGTACTGGCAGCGTATGTAGCGGGAGAACGCCGCTCGGTACGTCTTATTGAACAGAGTGTAAACCAGTGGGTTGACAGCGGAGGAGAGGTACCCCACCCACACGAACACGTTCAGCAGCCTGCCCATCACATCCGGTTTACACTTCCCCTGGTCGCACACCACCGCCAGTACATTGGTGATGAAGAAGGGACACCACATGACCACGAACAGGAAGAAGACCACGCCCAGGACCTTCGAGGCCTTCTGTTCGTTACTGATCGACTGCATGGTACGACGTCCGTACCGCAGGTCCACCCCTTCTCCTATTCCGCCCTTATTGCGGCTGAGCGAACGCCTGAAGAAGAGCTTCTCTGAGGAGAGCGAAGACGTGGGAAAGAAGCCCAGGGTCAAGCTGACGCTCCATTTTGGCCGGGGCACCAGCTGGTCCAGGCACAGGGTAGCCTCGGTCTGCAGGGCACTGATAGTGAGGAAGTAGGTGACCACCATGATGGTTAGGGGCACAAAGAAAGCCACAAAGGATCCCACCAGGACGAAACTGTCATCGTTCAGCTGGCAGCTGCCATCTTTGAACACCTTGGTGTAATCTCGCAGTCCTAGCACTGGGATAGGCATGGAGATACCTACAATGACAAAGAGAATGGAGAGATGTTCATTTACACATGTGTGTTTGTGTGGATCCACTTAAAATGGAAATAGTACATGCTTCTGGCAAGGCATGGCCATTTTTGTCATGAATCCGGAAGCAGATCTGTCAGAAATAATATAGTTGGTTGACTGAATGATGAGAGAGGAGCTGACATCCAAACACTGACCTCACCACACGGACCTCACCATACTGACCTCGCCACACGGACCTCACCACACGGACCTCACCATACTGACCTTACCACACTGACCACGCCACACGGACCTCACCACACGGACCTCACCATACTGACCTCACCACAAGGACCTCACCACACTGACCTCACCACACAGACCTCACCACACTGACCTCACCACACGGACCTCACCACACGGACCTCACCATACTGACCTTACCACACTGACCACGCCACACGGACCTCACCACACGGACCTCACCATACTGACCTCGCCACACGGACCTCACCACACGGACCTCACCATACTGACCTTACCACACTGACCACGCCACACGGACCTCACCACACGGACCTCACCATACTGACCTCACCACAAGGACCTCACCACACTGACCTCACCACACAGACCTCACCACACTGACCTCACCACACGGACCTCACCACACTGACCTCACCACACGGACCTCACCACACGGACCTCACCACACGGACCTCACCACACTGACCTCACCATACTGACCTCACCACACTGACCTCACCACACGGACCTCACCACACTGACCTCACCACACGGACCTCACCACACGGACCTCACCACACGGACCTCACCACAGTGACCTCACCACACTGACCTCCAGAAGGTTTGCCTTCAGAATAAAAAATATGTTTTAAACTACTGCATGCAAACTGAACGTATCATTCTAGAACCTACATTTATAGGCACAGGTTGCTCATTCCTACTGTGAATCAATCCACCTGAAAGGGATCCTCTAGCATCAGTAATGCATTCACATGTTGCTCATTCCTACTATGAATCAATCCACCTGAAAGGGATCCTCTAGCATCAGTAATGCATTCACATGTTGCTCATTCCTACTATGAATCAATCCACCTGAAAGGGATCCTCTAGCATCAGTAATGCATTCACATGTTGCTCATTCCTACTATGAATCAATCCACCTGAAAGGGATCCTCTAGCATCAGTAATGCATTCACATGTTGCTCATTCCTACTATGAATCAATCCACCTGAAAGGGATCCTCTAGCATCAGTAATGCATTCACATGTTGCTCATTCCTACTATGAATCAATCCACCTGAAAGGGATCCTCTAGCATCAGTAATGCATTCACATGTTGCTCATTCCTACTATGAATCAATCCACCTGAAATGGATCCTCTAGCATCAGTAATGCATTCACAGGTTGCTCATTCCTACTATGAATCAATCCACCTGAAATGGATCCTCTAGCATCAGTAATGCATTCACATGTTGCTCATTCCTACTGTGAATCAATCCACCTGAAATGGATCCTCTAGCATCAGTAATGCAATAGCCCTCATATCACCACTGTCTGCTCACCAGGACAGATAAACCCTTCAATTTCCCTCACACACCCGGAATTAGTGTCATTAGTGGCCAATAACTGGATTTGGGAAAAAGAAGGACCGAAGCATCTGGAGCCGTTCGTTATGTCTTTCATCTCCACAGAAACACACAGAGATGCAGAGAATAACCCCAGGATAGGAATGCATCAGTCTGTCATTATTCCTGTGAGAGTCGGAAAACAGACCGTCAAACTTAACAGAACTAGTTCCAAGCAAGATCGGGCTTTTAGTTCGGTGAATAGATTCAAAGATTTATGACCTCACATTTGGAAGGAGATTCGCCTGTTTTGCCCAATTGTTTCTGATCTGGCATTCGGATCTAAAGGAATTGAGTTTCTTGGACATTGTGGTATTACACTTTCATGCATAGGCTTTGAACACAGAGGGGTTTATACTTGTAGAACGTTGTGGGGAGTTGGTGTGTGTTTCTTGTCCTAAACAATTGTTCTGACACAACGTTTCATCAGCTCTTCTTCTGGACCAATGAGAGCTAGGGTAGGGTGTTTTTTGTTAATTATACTCTATACATTTAAAATACAAACATATGTTATATTGTGAAATAAAATGATGATATAGTCGAAGTACAAAATGGAAATAGCTCTAATTAAATAGGTCTCTACCCACTGATTAATATTTGATGAAAGCTCATTTGGCAATACTGAAAGCTATGAGCAATAGATGGGGAAATTTAAAATAAATTATATCTTGGGGACTAAATCACTTATGCAATTTCTGTTGTATAATTTTTATTTAAATATATTCCCTTTAAAAAATTAAGAATTAGTTGGAGTGGAGATTAACACTTTAACTTGCAACCCCAATATTATTCCCTTCGCAACAAAGCAAAGAAAACTGCTGAAAATGACCAACAAAGCAGTATTCCAATCAACAGTACTCAAAGGTCACTCTCGGGAGGAACAGAAAGACATCCAGTCAAGAGTTGGCTCAGCATAAAGCATCAAATTAGCAGAGAATAAATGTATCATGAAGTAGTGGGTGTAGCTCAAAATCAATTTTTGCGGATAGGATCTGAAGAGTTTTTTTTAACCCCGACACCCACCAACGGTTCAAAACCACAACCAAAATTGGGTTGAGACCCAACTGTTGAGAAGACTTGCACTAGATCATCCTATGAGCCAATCAGAACTTTGGATGAAAATACCTAATTAGTTTTCCACCCACACGATCAGTTTGAGCATTTCAGAAAACAGAGAGACATTTTGTCTCTGTTTCTTTTTCCCCTGACACAATGTCTTTTCTTTGAAGATTGACTGTAAAAGGAGGTAGAAATGTCGAGTTTTTCTTTGAGTTAACCAGAAATGGAATGTCACTCAATATTTCTGGCTGGCTTAGAGAAATAGTTTGTTTGTCTGTCGCTACTGGGTTTGTGGAGATCCAGGGCAGGTATAAAGGATGAACCAAGACAAACTTTAAACATGCTTGTCAAAAGAACATTGGAAGTTTACGATGTTGAGAAATAGATCTCTTCTTGTGTGGGTTAGAATTTGGATGTAGTTGATATTCTGTGAACAATTGTGGGGTGAACCTAACAAAAAGATGCCAGACAGGTGGTAAAATAAATGTGTCTTTCACTGAAACACTAGTGTCTTTTTGTTTATAAAACATTTTCAAAGTGAATAGAAAGCTCTAGTGTTTTCTAAGGACTCCCAACCAAAAGAAAGTAACCGTGATTTGATGAAATATCTAAATATCTTTCCACGAGCAAACTAAAATCACAGCCTATCTATTCAAGGAATAAACACACTCCGCAAAAAGGCTGCAGTCAGAGCGTGAGGCAAATGTGACTCCAGGTGACCTCTGGTCCATGTAGCTCCTCTTAACCCAGAGGAGGTGCCTTCTGTAGTTCCCTCTCAAATGCCCAGCCTGGATTGGTTCGACGGGGCAGAGACACATGGGCAATTAACTGGTGCAATCAAATGTTCACTGCACATCCTCCTCTGTCAGGCTGGTGTTGTCTGCAAGGTCACAGAATGGCCTGACAGCCGTGAACTCTCGCAATATATAGTCAAGACAATATGGCCATGGAGTACTGAGTCATAGAACCCAGGTCCAGAGGTTCTTCATTTAATCCTGTTTATATTCCATCTGCGCTGTCCTTATTCCCCAATCATTTCTAAGTGCTCAGCCCGGTTCACACTCGGTTCACACTCTACCATATTTGTGTGTTCGCGATGTCTGCAGATTGGCAGAAGCACAACGGACTGAGAGACATTTTAGCATTTTTCATGGCTGTTATAGGTCAGGCCAATAACATATAAAGAAATCGTAGTTGACAGGCTTGCCGTTGCCAATAAGAGTCAACTCTCCTTCATGGACACCTGTTTGGTTGTTTATTGCCCTCACCTGTTTGGTTGTTTATTGCCCTCACCTGTTTGGTTGTTTATTGCCCTCACCTGTTTGGTTGTTTATTGCCCTCACCTGTTTGGTTGTTTATTGCCCTCACCTGTTTGGTTGTTTATTGCCCTCACCTGTTTGGTTGTTTATTGCCCTCACCTGTTTGGTTGTTTATTGCCCTCACCTGTTTGGTTGTTTATTGCCCTCACCTGTTTCCCTAATCACTGTCCCTATTAGTATTTCCTTGTGTGTCTTGTTGGTCTTTGTTTGGTTATGCCATATGTAACGCTGTTTCTGTTTTTAAAAGTATTATTTGTTGTGTACTTTTAGTTTTGTTATGTCATAGTCCTTTTATTAACAGTCCCCTGTTCACCCATTGGACGTCTCCTTCTTACGCCACTAGGTTACATACATTGCATTTTTGTCTAACTTTAAAAGTCACTCCCTAAACCAAACCAGTAATGCCTAACCATAAACCTAACTGTTAATGCGTAACCCTAAACCTAACCGTTACTGCCTAACCCTAAACCTAACCCTTAATGCATAGCCATAAACCTAACCGTTAATGCCCAACACTAAACCTAACCGTTAATTCCTAACCCTAAACCTAACCGTTACTGCCTAACCCTAAACCTAACTCCTAAGGCCTTACCCTAAACCTCTGGACCTAAAAAAAAGTCCAGTTTAGTAAAATTCGTCTCATGTCACCACAGTTAGGGACATTTCTTTCCAATTATATAGTTAGGTTAGAAGCACACACGCTTCGGTTCATATTTGGGAGAATATATATATATATATATATATAAATATTCCAGAAATGTAGCTAGTACAAATGTTTGATTTTACCTAACATATCAGATGATTGTTTCGCTTTGTATTATGTTAAAACATACAAGTATTTAAGATAACACATAGTTGCATGTATTGATTTTAAAAAATACATGTAAATTGGTACAAGTATTGGTGATAAACAATCATGATGAAATTCCGTACTGTGTGAAAACCAACACTGCTAGTGTCTCAAGTGGACAAAATGTGTCTGACAGGCTATATCTCCATGTCGAATAAGATAAAAAGAAAACATTCGAAGCACGATCTCGTCTACGTTGATACGCCTTTAGTAATATAATGTTTCTACGTTGAATGACCCTAATGTGTCGATAGAAATATAGCCCCTGGGGTAGCCTGCAGCCTCTGAACAGAAGAAATCACATGACAGAGATACAAGAACATCCAGAATGGTTCAATGGGAAAGAAAGTGATTGCCGGTTTTGAAAATGTTTTTTATAAACTTTGAAGTCTTGCAATGTTTATCTTGTTCGTTATGAAAAGTTGTTAACGCCCTTGTCCCATGGTGGTGGTGGTGGGGGGGAGGGGTGTATATATGTTTGTGCCTTTTGAGTAATTAGTGTGTGTTTGTAAAAGCAGGGATCCATTTGTAATGACCAGCACACATTGAGTATGTGCGTATACACCAGTGAGCCAAGACATTATGACTACTTACAGGTGATGTAAATACCTGGGGCAGGAGTGGGCAGTAGAACAGTTCTGAGGGACTAAATTGTTGACTGGGTCAGAGCATCTCTAAAACAACAACTTGTTGGGAGCTTTCGGTCAGCTGTGGTGCGTAGCTGCCGACAGTGGTTCGAGGACGGACAAACCAGTAACCGGTGACAGGGAGTTGGGCGCACGAGGCTCATCATTGTGCAACAGCAATAAAGGTAATCCTGTCTAGTCGAACCGACAGAAAACCCTACGTCACATACAACTGTAGTGATGGTTACGAGAGGAATGTATCACAACACACAATGCATCGCACCCTGCTGCAAAGCCACAGAGCTTATAGACTGCCCATGATGACCCCATTATGACCCCATGATGACACCATGATGACCCCATGATGACCCCTGGCACCAGGATGTGCTCTTGCAAAGACGACAAGGCCGTTGGGAGTGTAATGCTCTGGCCAATGTTCTACTGGTTCGAGCATTCATGGGAAATTGAAGTCCATCCAAGACTGGTCCACTGTTTGTATTGGATGTTTTGTTCAGTGTTCAGTAATCTATTTTTCTGGCACTGATTCTGTGGTTGTTTAACAGTATACATTTCACTTCTGCATAACAGAAGGCAACATTTTCTTTTCTCTCTATTTCATGGCTGCTTTGGGTTTTAGTGCTCGTGCTCTAGTGACTTCTTGTGTTAGGTTGGGGTCTTGTTAGCTTAATGGTGGTTGTTGGCTGGGGAACGTTGTTCTCCTTCAGTGCTAGTGTGCCAGCAAATACTTCCTGTTTAAGCAAGCAGTAATAAGATTCAGATTCTCCTATATAATGAGTACATATTCACATATTTATTATAGTGGTGCTGCTAGTTTTAGACAGAAAATGCACGTACAATTGATATACGATCAAATATAACATGTATGATAATGGCAATGCTCAATATGTATTATACATTGGCACTTGATGTAAACATATACAGACTAAAGGATCATTAAGTATATGCAATATAATCTAGATGATAGCAGATAAGTATAGTTCTGAGTGCTGCGTATTTCAGCTATTTATCTAACAGTTAACAGTTTGCAGGTGGATTGATTTTGTGAGCATACTGGTATTCTTGCTTTTGTTGTAGAGCAGATGGCCAGATGCTCTGGGCCACTGCAGGAGCAAAAAAACATCTCAGGTAGCGGGATCTGCATGAAATGTTTTCCAGCCTGCCTGTCCTATGCTTGTCCGGGGATACATTTTTGAACAGTAGGTGATCCTGTTTATGGTGGTGTCCACAAACCATTTGGTCCTGTAGGCTGACTGCAGTAAGCCAGGTGACCATAGGTTTTGAAATGGTTTCGAGGTTGGACAGAACCTGAGTACTTTTATGAAGAGCCAGTTGAGTGTCTTTAGTAGACGGAACTGAAACAACGTTTAATTGGAAGGAAAAAACTGCATATATTGTATATTGCCAGTGACAGGTTATGTCTGAAAGACACGGAGCCAATGACCTCTTTACAGGATGTGCACCAGAAGACAGGCTTATAAAATTTCAGGAAAATTAAGAAACGACATGTTATGGCTCAAAGAGGACGGTAAATAGATACACAAAAAAGTATTGTTGGGTTCCAAGAAGAATCAACGTTTTGTTGTTATTTATGTGTTCTGTTTAATGTGGACTCCAGGAAGAGCAGCCACTGCTTTGCTAGGAACTAATGTATATCCAAATAGACAATACACCTCCGTCCATTGCTATCTCTCTCTCGGTCTGCCACGTCTGGATGGATGAAAGGAGAATGAAGATGTGAGAAGGGGGGAATGAGGCACAACATGTTGATAAGCAGCACTGACATAATCTTATTTAATTTGCAGGCAGCAGCGTATCATATCCTAGCTCTCTGCCTCAGGCATAAAACCTGTGTTACGGTGACTCACATCAGAAGTTAATTCCTTCCCACGGTGTGTGTTGTCTCTCACTCTCTCACTCTCACTCTCTCACTCTCTCACTCTCACTCTCTCACTCTCTCACTCTCACTCTCTCACTCTCTCACTCTCTCACTCTCTCACTCTCTCACTCTCACTCTCTCTCTCACTCTCTCACTCTCTCTCTCTCTCTCTCTCTCTCTCTCTCTCTCTCACTGCTTCTCTGGTTCTTCCATATGTGACACTGTCACTCTCCAGAGGTCCCTACACAACCATTGGAAGTATTTGGTATCAAGGCACTGATTAAAGAAATGGTTAAAAGGGTACCCAAGCCTCACAGGAAGTTGCCATGGTGAGATCTAGTCACTCTGATGTTGCCTCTTCAAGGTTGTTTGTAGGGAAACAAATTATAATCTGTTTGTTTGGATCCTGTACGTTGGTTATTGGTACATCTACGGCAAAGCACGTCACATTTTGAAAAGGCCTAGAAATAGGTGGGCATGCTATTGTGCATGATAATTAGAGATACTTAGAGATAATTAGATATCACAAGGCTGTCTTGACTTGCTAGAATTCTGGATTTGGTCATTGGTAAATATACAGTTGCATATTAAACTAATATGAGTCTGGTCTGACCTTTGTCACTCGATTTATTTGCTTCTCATAGGCTTTAACAGTTGATCATTTTTATTTAATTGGAACACCGGCCGTACTGAGCTTGGCCATAAATAATGAAATACTTTATTTTTATGCTTGTGACACTGTATTATACACTACAGCCCCATCTCAAGGCACAGCTTTCCAGCAGTCTGATTTTAAATTATTTCAAAATGCACGTATGGACCTAAGGCTGGTGCCAAATGCATGTAAAATTAAAAATATGCTTTTTTATGAAATCAACAATTTTAAGGCGTCGATATTGAAATATCTTGACGGAATCACTCAAGCAGCAAAGTTTCCCTCATCATATTTTTCATATTTTTCTGTTTGGCTGCTTTTGGCGATTACATGCTTCGTGTTCTGGTCACCATGACGACATTTGATAAATTCTCTTTTTACTGTTCAGTGTGTTAGCATTTTAATAACACGTGTGTATTATTGTTGTAATACAGGATGCAACTGCGAAAGAGACAAATACATTTAAAATAATAAAACATTTTAGCTGAAGGAACGGTAATGAGTCATGAACCATGTCTGATGTCTGGATAGGTCAGACTACATTAGCAGCTCTAACATTTCCCTTTCAGCGCTGGCTATTGATTTGATCAGCTGGATATCAACTAGACCCGTGAGTCCTGATTGTTCAGTTGCACCGGCTCTTACATTAAATAATATAGACCTTAAAAATCAAATTGCAGCTGTTTACAAGTCATTCTCCTTCGTGCAATGCCCCATTCACTGCTTTGGTTACTATTTTTGCTTTTTTCTATGTTGCCTATTGCCCTGCTACTAGCAAGCATTACACAACCACTTTATATCACCAGATACAAACACACATGCCTTCTTTCTTCCTCTCTCTTTTATCTTCTATTCTCACAATCTCTTTCCCTCTGTTGGTCTTAAGCAGAGGGCAGCATATAAAATAATACGCTTTTCATCTGTTCTTACCCACAGAGATGGTCCAGACAGCCATAATCTTGAGGCGTGCCTTGGTTCTGGAGTTAAATCTGCTGTGGTGGAGGGGGTTTCTTATGGCAATGTAGCGGTCCAGAGAGATGGCACACAAGTGCATAATCGAGGCTGTGGAGAACAGCACATCCAGGTAGATCCAGATAGGACACAGGTCTGAGGGCAGGGGCCATCTGTATTCTGTTAAGGGGGGACACAGAGAAAAATCAATGGACATACCGACAGAATCAAATGATGACATGTCTGTGTGTTTCAAATATCTATCGATCCTGTCAGTTGGCAAAAAGCATTTAGCATTTAGCATTATCACTATGGAAAAGCTTACAACCAGAAAATGGCAATTAATGTATTAATTCCGAATGGCCATAACAACAAAACAAATTAATCACATCATTGAAAAATAAATGCCAGACACAGGAGTTATACGTGTAACCTCTAGGGCTGAAGTTGGCATAAGGATTATAGAAGGTTTTAAGAACATTGTAACTGTCTGTTGCATAGTGATAGCCACGAAAACTTATATTAAATTAAAATGGCAAGCAGTGTTGACAGGCTTCAGCTGTGTGCAGTACTATGCCACAACACTATCCTCTCAGACAGTATGGCCGCTATAAACCATTGAGCTCAAGAGTTAATTTTTCTGTTCATTAGCGCCACCTTTAGGTCAATGTGAACCTTACTTTACTGCTCAGATAGTGTCATGCCCCTCAGCATGTGTGCAATATTTCATCACCCTGAGTCAAACGAATCGACAGATATCAACCAAAATACACATTTGCATTTTATAGTGCCCCATGTGGTTGAGGTGAAAATGCTCTTCAATCTTGAGATTGTTCAGAACCTGTGTAGGTTTGCGATTTTATAATACATGCCTGATTTATTGATTTTTCTGTAACAAGCTAATTTTTATTAGTCTATAGCCTGGCTTGACTTGCGTTGAGAGTGTTTGGTCCATTGATGCCAAATCTCCAGCTACGTGAGTCATTTGCAACATTAGCAGTATTTTATTAAATATTTTTCACATCATGACGGACTTTATGATTCCCATTGAAAAAAATGTTCCTTGTGAGAAGATTGACCTATGTACCACCTCACAAGTCTCTAGGTCACATGGTCAACTTTGATGGCATGTCACAGCGCCACCATGAGGCAAATATGCAGGGCATTGAACCAGAAGTTGTGGCCATTAGGCATGTGCTACCGTGTAAATTACGAATCCAAAACAGACAAGAAGAAAAATAATAATGAACGCCTAGAAACACAATAGGGCTTTAGGAGCCTGTGCTTGCAAAACAACACATCCAAACCCCTTAAAACTTTTACACCAATGTGCTGTTATTAATCGGAATACATTCGTAGGTACTTAAAATTCTTTGAAGTAGGCCAGTAAAACTTCATATTTTTCCTCCAAAAGAACAGTCAGGCGCAAGACAATGTAAGATGAGAAATAAGAGGGTGTGCTAAAATTGCAAGGGGTCAGATTCTCAATAAAAATATTGTTTTGGTACTTAGTGTTCTGGAGGCCTTGTTTAGACTTGGAAATGCAGAGGCTAATTTTCGCAAATACTAGCATGGGAGTTGTATGGGGACATTTAATCTAAATTATGGCAGCATGAAAAAAAACTGCTCCTATTGACTGTTATAAAAGCCTTTTTAATTATTCTTAATTTTTAATTACTTTGGTTATCATAGATTTCATGGAATGGATTTATTTAAAACCATGCCATCAAGGTAAAAACAAACAAAAAATGTAATTTAAAATCATTCATAAATAAAATGATAATGGATGAGTTGCAAGACAACGCCATTAGAAATATAGTGTCCGTAAGAGTAACCAGTAGTGGTTTTATTTTGGTTTCATCTGTCTCAGGAAGGCAGAAGAACAGAACATTGTGTTGACAGCTAGAAGGAGAGATTTCCCAATGGAGAAGAACATTGATCGAAGGAGTTGGATCAAGAGTTTAGTTGGACATTGTTGTTCAGTGTCTTTAGCAGATAAATCCTGGAGTGAATCAGCTAAACCGCGATGGAAAGTAGGAAAAGATGCGTAAAAAAAGAAAAAGATACGTAAAAACACAGAGGATTCATTATGAAACCCCTGGAGTGTAAAATCTGAAAGAATTACGTCTACCTGGGGGCACGACAAGTCAAGGTAGAAGAATCTCACAATGGATCACAGTGGTGGAAATCATGTTGTCGGGACACAAGTTGAAGTGCGAGTGAAGGTATGAAGCTATGAAGCTATGAAGCTATGAAGCTATGAAGCTATGAAGCTATGAAGCTATGAAGCTACGAAGCTACGAAGCTATGACGCTACGAAGCTATGAAGCTATGGCAGGCCGCTGAAAATGTTGTTCACCAGACGAGGGATAACGCTAAATAATGCAAACTCCGTAAAGAAGGTTAAGACTCGGTGGCATTTATCGCGTCTGAGCCTAGAAATCACGTCGTTATTAATAAAAAAGGCAGAGCGGTATTCCGGGTGAGAATTTCCATCTTATAATTGTTAGGCAATCCTGGTAAACGATGTCCCCACTCTCGGACATATGAGCATGTCTAGGGATGGGATTTCAATTGGACTGTGACTGAAGGAGCGGGTTTTTTGGGATCTATCTATTTTAGTATTTTCTGTGATGTCTGCTTGCATAACAGTGTCAAAGAATGCATGTCACCCCGAGTCTGTAACCGCTCATACATATTTTCTCAAGAGATGCCGAGGGAGAGAGATCCTATTTCCACACCCTCTTCCAGAGACAAAATGAGACATTTGCAATACGATTTTGCAGGGACTGAATATTCCGCTACGCGTGAAACAATGAACGCTATGCAGTCAGATGCCAGATTAGAGGCTAAAGCATGTCACAAATATTAACTGCAATTAGCAACCGTTAATTGTTTTTATGGATACAGGTATATCCTAACTGTTAGCAGGATATAAAAGGTGCATGACAACAATCTATTAGTTATACTATTTGTATTGAGATATTCACTTTTATTTGTAGTACTGTAAAACAAACACATGCAGACCCACGCAAAGAAACAAACAGAAGTTCAGTCAGAGCACGGCACACACTCACACTTTTTAAATATTGGTTGTGGAAGCTAAACAGCAGGCCGCAGAACGTGATGCATGTTCCTACAGAAGAGCTACCTGGGACACATTGGCACGCTAGCCCAACATAAATACTGGTAATAGCCAGGAGATAGTGAATAACGCTGCTGGTATCCACAGTCAGACGTGGCAGTTGCACTGTTTATCTATTCTCCATTAAATCTTCCCCAATTTCTCCTTCTCAATGGGGAGGTCACCGACTCGCTCGCTCGCTCTTCCAGGTAAAGGAGAACCTTACGTAAAGAATGTATGACTCATCGTCGTCACCATGGTCACAGACTAGCATGTGTCTGCACCTCGCTGCCGTTCCCTCTCTTCATACCTTTCACCCCTCCCTCTTATTGCCTTTTTCTTGATTTTCTCTCTCTCTCTGACCTTTTCTCTGTCCCTCTATTTCTCTATCTTTCCTCCTGGCTTTACCCACCATCTTCCATTCTCGATCTCCGTCTCTCCATCGCTCCTTCACACATTCATCTCTCTATGTCAAAATCAAATAAACGAGGAAGAGATAAGGGTGTGTATGAAGGGAATCGGGGAGAGGGGTAGAGCGTACCCAGGCTATGTTTTCAGATCGGTATATGATAATGGTATCGTGTCACGTGATAGTGTAGTGCATTCCCTTATAGTACCTTAGGGTTAGGGTTAGCCCCTCTGATCTGGCTCCATCACACCACATGAAGATATGAAGATACATGAAGATCCACATGAAGATATGAAGATACATGAAGATACACATGAAGATTTTTGTTTGATCCACATGAAAATATGAAGATACAGATGAAGATACATGAAAATACACATGAAGACATGAAGATACATGAAGATACACATGAAGATTTTTGTTTGATCCACATGAAGATATGAAGATACACATGAAGGTACATGAAAATACACATGAAGACATAAAGATACATGAAGATACACATGAAGATACATGAAGATCCACATGAAAATATGAAGATACATGAAGATACACATGAAGATTTTTGTTTGATCCACATGAAGATATGAAGATACACATGAAGATACATGAAAATACACATGAAGACATGAAGATACACATGAAGATACATGAAGATACATGAAGATACACATAAAGAAACATGAAGATACACATGTAGATACATGAAGATCCACATGAAGATATGAAGATACATGAAGATACACATGAAGATACATGAAGATACACATAAAGAAACATGAAGATACACATGTAGATACATGAAGATCCACATGAAGATATGAAGATACATGAAGATACACATGAAGATACATGAAGATACACATGAAGATACACATGAAGATACATGAAAATACACATGAAGACATGAAGATACATGAAGATACACATAAAGAAACATGAAGATCCACATGAAGATATGAAGATACATGAAGATACACATGAAGAAACATGAAGATACACATGTAGAAACATGAAGATACACATGTAGATACATGAAGATCCACATGAAGATATGAAGATACATGAAGATACACATAAAGAAACATGAAGATCCACATGAAAATATGAAGATACATGAAGATACACATGAAGATTTTTGTTTGATCCACATGAAGATATGAAGATACACATGAAGATACATGAAAATACACATGAAGACATGAAGATACATGAAGATACACATGAAGATACATGAAGATACATGAAGATACACATGAAGATACACATAAATAAACATGAAGATACACATGTAGATACATGAAGATCCACTTGAAGATATGAAGATACATGAAGATACACATGAAGATACATGAAGATACACATGAAGATACACATGAAGATACATGAAAATACACATGAAGACATGAAGATACATGAAGATACACATAAAGAAACATGAAGATCCACATGAAGATATGAAGATACATGAAGATACACATGAAGAAACATGAAGATACACATGTAGATACATGAAGATCCACATGAAGATATGAAGATACATGAAGATACACATGAAGAAACATGAAGATACACATGTAGAAACATGAAGATACACATGTAGATTCATGAAGATCCACATGAAGATATGAAGATACATGAAGATACACATAAAGAAACATGAAGATATACATGAAAAACATGAAGATCCACATGAAAATATGAAGATACATGAAGATACACATGAAGATTTTTGTTTGATCCACATGAAGATATGAAGATACACATGAAGATACATGAAAATACACATGAAGACATGAAGATACACATGAAGATATGAAGATACATGAAGATACACATTGAAGATTTTTGTTTGATCCACATGAAGATATGAAGATACACATGAAGATACATGAAAATACACATGAAGATATATGAAGATATGAAGATACATGAAGATACACATGTGTCACGACTTGTCCAAGGTGTAGTGTGGTAAGCCATGTGCAAAGCCGTAAATCCGTTAAATAAGGTTTATTAGTGATAAAAACACAAAACAAACCGACAACGGCGAAAAACACGAACTTGGTTGATGAAAGTAAAATGCGCATATAGCGACTTAAACGAACACCTCCAAACAACAACTAATCGTGAAACAAACACTCACCTCTAAACTAACAATGTGACATGGAACAATGAAGCGCAACGAGTGACATCTAGCAATCCCCTTTATAGCCCAGTGATTGCAAATCCCCAACAGCTGTAACCAACACAAACCAGGAAAGGGTGCACCCGAAACCAGACAGTGCAGTACACTTACTCACCACTCGTGACAGTACCCCCCACTTAAGGCTAGCTCCCAGATAGCCAACAAGAACCAACATTAACAACAACACACCAAAAAAAAACAAGGGAGCAACAGGCAAGGACCCACTGTCACACCCAAAGGGTTAGTCCCAGACAGCAGGTCCAGCCCTTAAAGGGCCTTGGTGGCCCGATCGCCGTCTTGTGCGGCAAGGCTTCCGCCATCTTGGTGGACGTGGCGGCGGCCATCGTGGTTGGCGTGGCGGCGGCCATCGACGTGGGCGTGGCGGCGGCCATCGACGTGGGCGTGGCGGCGGCCATTTCAGGCGGCGTAGTCTCCGCCATTTCAGGCGGCGTAGTCTCCGCCATTTCAGGCGGCGTAGTCTCCGCCATTTCAGGTGGCGTAGTCTCCGCCATATCAGGCGGTGACGCTCTGGGAGCTCTGGCAGGCGGTGACGCTCTGGGAGCTCTGGCAGGCGGTGACGCTCTGGGAGCTCTGGCAGGCGGTGACGCTCTGGGAGCTCTGGCAGGCGGTGACGCTCTGGGAGCTCTGGCAGGCGGTGACGCTCTGGGAGCTCTGGCAGGCGGTGACGCTCTGGGAGCTCTGGCAGGCGGTGACGCTCTGGGAGCTCTGGCAGGCAAGGACGCTCTGGGAGCTCTGGCAGGCAAGGACGCTCTGGGAGCTCTGGCAGGCAAGGACGCTCTGGGAGCTCTGGCAGGCAAGGACGCTCTGGGAGCTCTGGCAGGCAAGGACGCTCTGGGAGCTCTGGCAGGCAAGGACGCTCTGGGAGCTCTGGCAGGCAAGGACGCTCTGGGAGCTCTGGCAGGCAAGGACGCTCTGGGAGCTCTGGCAGGCAAGGACGCTCTGGGAGCTCTGGCAGGCAAGGACGCTCTGGGAGCTCTGGCAGGCAAGGACGCTCTGGGAGCTCTGGCAGGCAAGGACGCTCTGGGAGCTCTGGCAGGCAAGGACGCTCTGGGAGCTCTGGCAGGCAAGGACGCTCTGGGAGCTCTGGCAGGCAAGGACGCTCTGGAAGCTCTGGCAGGCGAGGACGCTCTGGGAGCTCTGGCAGAGGAGGGAGATGACACTTCGGGAGCTCAGGCGGAGGTGGGAGCGGCCAATCCTGAAACTCTGGCGAAGGAAGGAGGAGCCACTCGTCGACACACTCATGCTGAGGGGGGAGGAGCCACTCGTCGACACACTCATGCTGAGGGGGGAGGGGCCACTCGTCGACACGCTCATGCTGAGGGGGAGGGACGACTCCAAGGCCTCATGCTGAGGGGGAGGGACCACTCGTCGACACGCTCATGCTGAGGGGGAGGGACGACTCCAAGGCCTCATGCTGAGGGGGAGGGGCCACTCGTCGACTCGCTCATGCTGAGGGGGAGGGGCCACTCGTCGACACGCTCATGCTGAGGGGGAGGGACGACTCGTCGACACGCTCATGCTGAGGGGGAGGGACGACTCCAAGGCCTCATGCTGAGGGGGGAGGGCCACTCATCCGGGCACTCACGTTGAGGAGGGAGGAGCCGCTCAGGGCACTCAAGCAATGGTGGGAGGGGCTCATCTAGGCACTCACGCTGGAGTGGGAGAGGCTGGTCCTGTAGGGTGAACCACACCCCCCACCATCTCCTAATCACCTCGGGCGGCTGGCACTCCAGGCCCTTAGGTGGTCTCTGGGCCCTGGAGGTTGGTGGCCGGAAAGGGTCATAGCCCTGTTGGAGCTGGGGTTTTGGCTGTAGCTCCAGAGCTCTTTCTGGCTCTGGCTGCAGCCCCGGAGCAGTGGGTGGTTGCTGTGGCAGCACCAGGGTCGTGGGTGTTCTCTCCGCGGACCTCCTTGAACACCCCGTTAGCTCCCCCCCAAAAATTACTTTGGGGCGCCTCCGGGATGTCCTCTTGCCTTCATAGAAGGCCCGCGGACCCATTGTCACTGACCCTGAATGCTGCAAAGATGGTTCATATACAGCATACGGCCGGAGACGTAACCACCGCTCCTGTGGTGTCTCCGGCCGATTCCACTCCCACCGCTCCGTGGGGTGACGGTGAGCTTCATCCGACGGGGCGCTATAGCTTGCCCCCCCGCAGAATCCACTCACCGTCCGACTCTGCTGGCTTGGTTGGCGCTTCATTCTGTCACGACTTGTCCAAGGTGTAGTGTGGTAAGCCATGTGCAAAGCCGTAAATCCGTTAAATAAGGTTTATTAGTGATAAAAACACAAAACAAACCGACAACGGCGAAAAACACGAACTTGGTTGATGAAAGTAAAATGCGCATATAGCGACTTAAACGAACACCTCCAAACAACAACTAATCGTGAAACAAACACTCACCTCTAAACTAACAATGTGACATGGAACAATGAAGCGCAACGAGTGACATCTAGCAATCCCCTTTATAGCCCAGTGATTGCAAATCCCCAACAGCTGTAACCAACACAAACCAGGAAAGGGTGCACCCGAAACCAGACAGTGCAGTACACTTACTCACCACTCGTGACAACATGAGGATAAATGAAGATACACATAAAGATAATGAGTCTTCCTGACCTGCAGCCAGAGAAGCAGAGAGAGAAAGGGAGAGAGACTAATAATGCCGGTCTAACGCCAGCCTGAGCAGCCGGAGCAAATTATCCGTCACCGCTTTTTCCGCTGAGCGACCGATAACCCCGGTGAAAAGAAGCCCGCTGAAAGTGACTGCTATTCACTCTTCCTTTTCAAAAACCCAAAAGTACTTGACACTGCATCATTTCACAGCTCAGACAGAGAAGTGAGCGCGCTCATCTGAACACCGTATAGGTCCAGGACAAGTCGGGTTAAGTTATTATTTTTTATGGTTGTCTGCCTTGCTGTACCCAGAGGGGTAAAAACGGGGAACAACACTATATTGACTGACAGAAGCAGAGCAGAGACTTCAGAGGCAGGGAATCCAGGGAAGCAGCCTTTATCCACAAAGGGAGTCTGCGTATTTCCTCGCAGATATTGGCAGGGGCATCACTCTGGGCTCTGGAGACAAATGAAAGTGCTTCTCTCCTCAAACTAGCTGACAGCTTTCGGCTAACCAAAGCTGGATTTGTGTTTTCTGCTAAACAGAGTATGGAATGGGGAGAGAGAGAGAGTGTGGCGGAGTACGGAAAAGCTAAAAAACTGTGAAAAAGTGAAAGAAGTTGGAGTGGAAAAAATAAAACATTGAGAGAGGTAGAACCTCGCATGACAAAACAGTGTCCCGTAGAAATATAATTATGTGCAGAGATATTTCTATCACACAGAAGCAAAAATGCATAGTTTTATTGTCCAGATCAAATTCATCTTAGTGCAGTGTAATTTACCAGAGTAGCCAGCATTACAACAACCCGTCTGCAGTTTGAAACACAGCACAAGTCTTTCATCAATGACTCAGACACAGAGTCTCTGAAGACCACTAAAGAATTTGTTCTGTTATGTGGACCCAACCGGCTTAGAGATATGCGAGTCTTTCTCTCCCACGCTATCTGATTTATCCTCCTCAAGATTGCCATATGTCGGCATCAAATAGGATATTGCACATCTATTTGTTTCTTTCGACCGTTTTTCTCGCACTCTCTCTCATCCTCTCTAATTCGGGATCAAAGATTTGTTTTGGCAGCACTCCACTTGGAAAAGACCATCTGTTGAAATTCAAAAAGGTGCTTGCCAGTCATTACCATACAGAATTAATCTGACTTTATAAAGCGTATCTCTCAATAACATGAGAAATCACTAATCCACATGCACGGGCCAATACAGTGTGCAGAAATCGTGAAACCATGTCAGGTTATTCCAACGGCACGTCTATGTTCATTCAAAACCAGTCCTGAATAATAGCTGTGGAGCATAAAGACTAATCTGATTGAGGATATAAATAGTCCGGCTCCTTTAATAAAGACTATAATGACAGTTATTACATTCAGATCAAAACATAGAAACACTGCTGTACGATGTAAGTGTTTCTATTTTTTAAACAGCCTTGAGACATGTTTGTAATGAACGTGTTCTGCTCTAGTTCATCTTTAGGTGAGTCTTTAGAATGAAATATTAGCAAATTGAAGATTAAAGAGATAATGAAATGGGAAGCTCTGAGATAGGAGAGACAAGAAAGAAAGTAATTTGCCAAAGTTCTGATGTGGCATCTTCACACTCAATAACTTGATTATTACCTTGGTTGTTCCGTGAAATGAGGGCCCTTTATGTCCTTTTGATCCCAGTAAAAAACATGGTTATTTACATAAACATTTATTCTCCAAAGTGACAAAACACGACCGTTCATCAATCAATGACTTTGGCATGTCCCTTCATCAACTATTACTTTAAACGGGCTTTCGACCTTTTTAATGCAAAATATATTTTCCGTCAATGTAAATCCTTAATAGTTTTATCACAGAGTGATTTTTTGTGATCATTATTTATGTCAGTATTTACATACAATACATACATTTATTTTTATGTAAATGATCCAAATATTGATTAGCAACCATCCTGATATGTTAGAATTGTGATGCTAAAAAAAATAAAAAAATTCTGACCACCTCTGAAGGTTAGCCGTAAAATTCTTTATACCCGGTGGACCCATATTTATACCTCATGAAAAAAAAAATATTTAAAAACAAACTCTAGATGTGTGAACATCACATAGACTCTTGAACAATTATGTAGGGAAATGAAATTTGCAATGAAAGTTAGTTTTGCTTCCTTACTTCAAACATTTCGACCTCATTTAATTATCAGAGGGAAAGAAAGAGGGAGTGAAAAAAAAGAGATGAGGCAAGTTACATGTCGATGTAGGCAACTGTCCGTCTTACAGCTAGAGTTGTTTCACAGGTGCTACGAGAGTGGATATCCATGCAGGGGCGGGGTTTAAGGTGAGGGGGGCGGGGTTAACATTCACCTGCCTTGTTATCCTTGAGATGCCAACTACAGGTAAGTTACAGACATGATACCTTTGACGGTCCAAACATTATTCCTCAATATGTCTGGCTGTCTCTGTGTCATTGCTTCAGATAGATTGGCAAACAAATCATCTATTAAATGCAAACTCTTTTTTATACATTTTTATAAACTTATATCGTGTAAGATTGTAATTTCCTCAATGTAATTGTTTCCAAACGCTTATTTGAGAACAAGAAATAATTTAACAATCTAATCTAAACCTTCTGGTCTTCAGAGCGAATATTAATGGCCTTCGGCAGTAAACAGTAAATTAGACTCTGTACGGGGTCACCTTTCAGTTGAAACATTACATGGCCGTCTAGACTCTTAAGAGAAATCCTATTAATCTCAATGTCACAGCTCTCTTACAAATGTGAACACATTTGCATCATGGCCAAGTGATCATTCTCTTTAGTTCTAACTCCTTAAATCCCCACCGGCCAGGGCCATCTGATGTGCGTTTGGTATTCTGACACAATAACGGCTGACATCCATTCATTGTTGTTATGATGGACACATCTGAATCTTTCCAAATTGTGAGTCCCAACCCATCCTTTATAAATACAAAGCTTGATGGCAAATACATTTCAATTTGTAGCATGTCATAAATTACACAGCTGCATATGTTAAACATGCACGGCCATGTACACGTTCAACACGAGATACACATACGTGTGAACAACAACAACAGTGGTACCAACCTATGAGATTTCATTCACTGGGCATGACGTCATACAGCTCACGTTTTAGGTCACATTAAAGGTGGAAAAAGTTCTGACATGATGTATCTTTGTCTCATTTATTCACATCACAAAACTCGGGCATTTTAACAGGGGGGTGCAGACTTTTATATCCACTGCATATACATGCTCTCTCGAATGTCAGAGACATTTCAAAATAGGAACAAGTGTTGTGTTTTCAATCAATAATGTTGCTTGAGCTGCCAAATGCAGTTTTATCAACTCATTGCCTGCCTCCCACATTCTCATTGGTTTAGCCACCCTGCTCCCCACATTCTCATTGGTTTAGCCACCCTGCCCCCCACATTCTCATTGGTTTAGCCACTCTGACCCCCACATTCTCATTGGTTTAGCCACCCTGCCCCCCACATGCTAATTGGTTTAGCCACCCTGCCCCCCACATTCTCATTGGTTTAGCCACCCTGCCCCCCACATTCTCATTGGTTTGGCCACCCTGCCCCCCACATTCTCATTCGTTTAGCCACCCTGCCCCTCACATTCTCATTGGTTTAGCCACCCTGCCCCCCACATTCTCATTCGTTTAGCCACCCTGTACACTATCGGCACAGTTCCATTCTCTAAAGGACATCGGAACTCTAACACTTTGCACATTTGCACAATTGCATATTCATATAATACATATTGTATTTAAATATTGCATATTCTAGCGATATATATTGCATATTCTAGATTGCATATTCTAGCGATATATATTGCATATTCTAGATTGCATATTCTAGCTATATATATTGCATATCGCATATTCTACATTGCATATTCTGGCTATGCATGGTCTCTTTTGTTCATATTTTGCGATTTGTAAGTATTTGTCCTTCAATGTGTGAATTAAGTGTTGCACAGCGCCTAGCAGTTTGTTTTAGGTAAAACATAATCGTCATTCATTTGTCTACTCAATAGCAAAAGAAAAGGCATATTAGGGCATGTTTACAAGTTGCTAGGAGCTGTGCTAGTGCATTTTACCCCGGCGGCTTGTAAAAATGGGTAGCCTGTGAAAATACGTAGGTCAAGGCACAACCGTGATTGGTCAAGCAAAAAGTTTTGCTGTAGAAATCGACCTGAAGCAAATTAAATAAATGCTGCAAAACCAAACAACGTAAGTTTGCGTTTGATGTACAAGGTAGCATAGACAAGAAGGGAATACACAATGTTTGAAATATTTTTTTAATTCGGCAAACCTGATGTGTAATGACCTTTATAGTTAGCTGGGGGTTATGTTCGGGTTAATGGAGAAAACATCGTTTTGATGAGAATATGACCTCGTAAAACTTAACAAACTTTAGCAAAATGTAAACATGTGTGCATATGTGCGTGCATACGTGCGTGCATATGTGCGTGCATACGTGCGTGCATACTTGCGTGCATACATACGTGCGTGCATAACGTGTATGCATACGTGTGTGCATACGTGTGTGCATACACGCATACTTGCGTGCATACGTATGTGCATATGTGTGTAGCTGTTAGCTTGTGTGTAAATAATGTCAGCAGTTTCCCTGTTGCTGGTCTTGACAGTGGCGTAAACAGAGTTGTATAACTAGTTAGAGGAGGACTGGAAGTTGTCAGAGACTCCATAAATAAACACACAGCCGTGTAAATAAATACAGCCTGAACGCTTCTAACTGCCTCTAATTGCTACATTTTCACAGTAAACCCCTATTCCCTTCAGTAGGTAGAATATGGATGACAGGAGGTCCGCATAACACACTCATACACGTGAACTGTCAGTTGGAATGAACCCCTTGTCCCTGATTATAATATCATATAACGCAAAGCTCAAAGCGACGGTAGTTGTGTTGCTCAGATAATGGTGGCTGCCTACGAAACTGTTCGCTGTAAAGCTCTACTGATCTCTCCTTTCACTTTCTTTTGTCTATTTTTTTAAATGTCAAACTGTCCCCTTACAGACCGACCCTTCCTCTTCACCACCTCATGTTCATCTCTCTCATCTCATCTCTGTCTCTCATTGCCACCTCGTTGCTCTCGCCGTAACTGTCGTACGTGCCTTTAGTCTCTGTGAATGACCTGTTGCCGTGTTGTTGCATATCTGGTGCTCTTGATGCTTTATAATGACTGGGTTTTGTTCTGTGTGTGGTGGTGTCTGAGAGGAAGACGCGACTGGGTTTTGTTTTGGTTTTGAGTGAGGTGTTATCTGAGAGGAAGTCGTGGCTGGGTTTTTTGGGGTTTTGTTTTGGTTCTGTGTGAGGTGGTGTCTCAGAGGAAGATGTGGCTGGGTTTTGGTTCTGTGTGTGGTGGTGTCTGAGAGGAAGACATGGCTGGGTTTTGGTTCTGTGTGTGGTTGCGTCTGAGAGGAAGACGTGGCTGGGTTTTGGTTCTGTGTGTGGTGGTGTCTGAGAGGAAGACGTGGCTGGGTTTTGGTTCTGTGTGTGGTGGTGTCTGAGAGGAAGATGTGGCTGGGTTTTGTTGGGTTTTGTTTCTGTGTGAGGTGGTGTCTCAGAGGGAGACGTGGCTGGGTCATTCTCATGCTGAATGCCGCCAACTGGATCTTTCCGTAATTTTCTTCTGTGACTGCATTGACCTGGAATCTCATTGTGTCTGGCTTAATGGATGGACAGAAATCCAAACCGTAAAGTTAACGGCACAATCACTGAATGTCCGCAACCCCTCTGCCATCCTCCACCACCCTTCTCTCTCTCTCTCTCTCTCTCTCTCTCTTTCTTTATATGTCTCCAGTCCATCATCTGGGGGATTAGGTCTATTTTTAGCAACGGGACAATCTTGTTCTCTCATAGCGACAGTCTAAAAAACTAGGGTCTGAGGATTTATGAAACATATCTTCCCCTAGTTCAGCAGTAGTCATGAAACAGTTGTCATCTCAGTTGTCATCGAGGCAAAACCAGGAAAATACAACACTGACACGTTATTGATCATTGAAGACAAGAGCACTGAAAATGTTCTGACCCCCGAAAAAAATCGTTAAAAAATTAGGTGTGTTTGTTTATCTCTGTCATGCAGCCCTCTGAGAGAGAAGCAGAACACTGGGGGAAGCAAAGCACATGAAAGGGAAGCAATTAAAGCCATCAAAGAGGTTGAAGATCGGCGAAGTATCAGGAACGAGAAATAATAAAGAGAAGTAGGAAATAGAGAGAAGGGGGGAGTAGGAAATAGAGAGAATAGGGGAGTAGGAAATAGAGAGAATGGGGGAGTAGGAAATAGAGAGAATGGGGGAGTAGGAAATAGAGAGAAGGTGGGAGTAGGAAATAGAGAGAATGGGGGAGTAGGAAATAGAGAGAAGGGAGGAGTAGGAAATAGAGAGAATGGGGGAGTAGGAAATAGAGAGAAGGGAGGAGTAGGAAATAGAGAGAAGGGAGGAGTAGGAAATAGAGAGAATTGGGGAGTAGGAAATAGAGAGAAGGGAGGAGTAGGAAATAGAGAGAAGGGAGGAGTAGGAAATAGAGAGAATTGGGGAGTAGGAAATAGAGAGAATGGGGGAGTAGGAAATAGAGAGACAGGGTGAGTGGGAAATAGAGAGAAGGTGGGAGTAGGAAATAGAGAGAATGGGGGAGTAGGAAATAGAGAGACAGGGTGAGTGGGAAATAGAGAGAGCAGGTCAAAAGGACAATTCTGTAATTTCCCTTCTTCCAGAGAGCAGAGAAGCTGACTGGGTGACAATGCTGAGGCAAGGTGCTGTCTGTCTAATAGGCCCACAGGACAGGACGGAGAGGCTGGTTTACCTTCATTATGACTACAATAGATTCATCTGTACTACAATACCTCAGGCGTTGCCCTCAGAGACCCCTTTGCCCACTTTAAATGGTCTGTAAGACATCAATCTTTTATTATAAACAATTAAAATACCATCATCGTTGGCAATGGAATACTAACAACTGATTGGCTAAGCTAAAAATTAATGTGTATCGATTGGTAAGAGGCAAGGCGTTGATTCCCGAACAACTTGGCACGGACAGACGGGTCTTTGATACAGACGTTGTTCTTTCTGTAATGGACAGACTCTCATTCATGTGTCTACAAATACCCTGTGGAAATTGTACTCACTAAAAGGGTTGGTTGGTTAATGGTTCTGCGTGAAACCGTAATAACAAAGACAAAACACTTTTAGCCCTTTAGTGGATCTTTGCTGTATGCAACAGTGTTTTTTGTTTTTGTAAGGACAATTAAAATGTCCTGGTTATAATTTGGAAAGACTAATTTATGGCCTTGTTCCAACTGATAATGGTTGACTAAGTGGTTCACAATTTCCTAACATGTGATTCTTACCTTCTTTCTAGAGCTAGTGCACCTCACTCACTTGTCAATAAACACAATGAGGTCACAATAAGATAAAGAAAACCCTGTGTGGTTCTTCAAAAGATTTACAACCAACCGTTGGGATTGGGAATGTTCACAGAATCCATCTAGAGTTCATTTCTATATTTATTCGGATGCCCTAGAGCTCTTGTGAAAGCAGAATCTACATCACCGCAAACAACACAACAACGTACACTGATCTATCACAACAATCACACAAAAAGGTTCTAGCTGAAAACACACTTTTTTTGGTGCTAACCAGAACCTTTCTAGAACATTTGAAATGGGTTTTTTGTATCATCTATGTTCTATTTTTCAAACATATCAACCTTCAAAGGATTTGGAACCACAGTGATACAAACCATCTGTAATCAGTGTGTAACGTAAACGTATTGGATCAAGAAAGTCTACTTGCGTCACATCATATAATGAGTTATTTTGTCTGCTCATTAAAGAGGACATTTAATAAGTGCCAGAGGTGGTACTTTCTACAGGAGCATACCTCATTTTGACCAATTTATCCTGCTCCTAGTTTTCATGCAAATTGCAAATGAGTCTACTTGTCTTTAAGCTCTTTACAAAAGCAATGACTTGTGAAATGTACATATTTAAAAATGGCACAGAGAAATATTTGTGAAACAACTAATATATACAGACTAATACATAGTTGGAGGTAGAATGTGGAAGATGTTCTGGTGTTCTGGTGTATTGGCACAACGGGAAATGCCGTACACCATGGCAGCGAATTCTACCCGAATTCACTCTAGACGGTATTTGCAAACGGTATTGTCATTTTTCAAATGTCCTCTAATGCCGTGAAAATCTACCAAATGTTGATTTTCTGGCCCAGACAATATTTCTTCAGAAACTTTTGTGGAGCAACAACCAGAAGTGAATCAGAAAACAATGAAACAATAGAAGGATGTGATCAACACGGCTGATGTTTGGAATGAGACCAGCTCATAGTTGCTCGTAGCAACTGTCATATCTTGTGTGACAACAGACAACTGTTTAAAAAGGAGTGGACGGAAGATGGCCTCTAACCACTCGTAGTTGACCTCTACTGACCTTACTGACCGTAGTAGCTGTATTATAGCTATATTATAGTCTGATGTTACCTAAAAAAATAGCCATGTTTGATCATCTAAAAAGCATTTTTATTTTTGAATATTTTGTAAGCCTGAACACACGGAATACATAGTTGGTTTGTAACATCACTATAGCAACAGACACCATCAGGCTTTTTGCATTCAGTCTGTGTTTTTCTCAATTTCTTTTCAGATACAACGCCTGGTACGTATTTTCGTCCAGTACGAAAATGCTGCATAACTCAGTGAGACTTTTGTATACACTATTATATGAAGTAAGGGGAACCGGGAAACGTTAGTGACAGCACAACAGCATTACAGAGACAGAAGAAGCGGAATAGAAGGAAAAACCAAGAGAACAGTGGAAAATGCAAAAAACTACTGTAAAACTGTGGTGTGCTGACTCTTACAAGATCTTAGCACTAATAGTCCCACTTCAGATATCTGGTTAGAAATGTTGGTGGCAGGTTTGAAATGTGTGAATTCATCACTATAACAGCCTGGTTGGTATGTACATTAGAGACCAGATGTGAGAGGCCTTCTGGAAAGGCGGAGGCCATAAATAAAGCAATAGGCACACATCTGACATCTTTTGTTGTAAAATGTACGCGGCTATGCAGCTTCCACAAATTATCATTCGAAAGGATTTCTCTCAAACGTCGTAAATGTTGGTAATTTGTACTGTTCAATGGCATTTAAAAAAATATTGTGTCAATAAACCATGCAAATCTCTTTACTGTATATTGCCAACGTGAATAAATATAACCATAAAAGCGAAACGATGTAAAACTGTTATTACCGCTAATATGTGTGAATTATTACAGTTCAAAAACAACTCTCTCAGTCGATTAACGTTTAAAGCCAAGCAACAGGAGTTTTGTATAAAGTGTTCAATATAACATTAATATGAATGCAAACTTATTTGAGTAGGTATACCAATTCACTAAACAATATCCCAGCATACATTTCTAATATTAAATATATGACACTCCATTTACTGTTCTCTGGATGTCTACCTGCTGTGTCTGAAACCCATAAAATCAAACAAGGGGACAAACATGTTTTAAAAATTGAAATAATCTTAAATTGTTAGGGTGGATAAGTAGTTCCTTCAGCACAATTTGCAATAGTTCCACCCACACTGATTTCACTCGTACTTGGCAATTGAATATTAAATTGAATTTATTTGTGCATCAACATTGTCAGAAATGTTAGTTAGTAAGATATTGTAATAGAATCCAGACTATCTGTTGTAATGGCCTCTAAAATATATGTGAAACGTCCTTGAATGTCAACAAAGTCAGTGCTATTATATCACACATTTTCAGATTTACAGTCCTATAATCAACATATATCATATAGTTCTATAATCAACATATATCACATAGTTCTATAATCAACATATATCACATAGTTCTATAATCAACATATATCACATAGTTCTATAATCAACCTACATCAACATATGTCAGTGTATAGTTTAGTGTTGACTGCAATGAATGGAATGCTCTGACTAGCTGGCCAAGAAACATAATTAAGTTAAAACAAATTATTTGTCTTACATCAATGCTGCCAATGCAGAACGCGGTTTATCAAATTCTTAACTAACACAGACCTTACACGCCATCATTGAAAAGATGGTCCAAAATACTTTTTCAATTGAATGTTTTTAACTTGAACTCACCATAGAGAATGGTCACCATGGAGACGGGCATGACCAAGATGCCCAGTAGCATGTCGGCAACAGCCAGCGACATCAGAAAGTAGTTGGTGGCATTCTGGAGCTTCTTCTCTAGAGACACGGCGATGATGACCAAGATGTTACCCGTCACTGTAACGGCGATGACCACCAGGATTAGCAATGCCGCCCAGTTCTTGTCCACCGCAATCATCCCTGTTGCACATTGGGATGATGCCAGGATCCTTGCCTCCTCACTGTAACCCCCGCGGCCATGAGTCAAGTTGCCTGACAGCATGTCAATCCCGTTACACCCATTCCTGCCTCCATTTCCCAGAAGTCCTTCTGATACGTTACCATGCAGGTTCATAATGTCAGTCCCCAAACACCTCCAGCACGATCTGTATAATGACACTCTTAGAGGTCGGTTACCTGGTGAGAGAGGAGTGGGTCTTTCTTCAATTACGGTGGCATTTGATCGTCAATGTTCTTTGATTCACTGGATTTGACTGCTATCACATTTATTTATACGTTTCTCGTCAACCTGCTTACATGACTAAAATGTATTTGCGTAGTAAATCAGTTATGTTAACAAGAATGAGAAATTAAGAAAATGTAGCATTTCCTAAAATAGAGGTCACACAGGCTAAAGGTGTCTAAGGTCCTCGAACATATAAAAATAATTCAAATGGTATGATTGGAGAATGCGATTTGGCATTATTTAGGGTGTGTTTAGCAAATCATTTTCTTTAAGACAGACTCTTCCTCAGTGACAGTTATCCAATGGAGTGAATGCTCAAGGTCCCTGCATATGTTCAGATGTTCAAAGCAGTTATATAATTTAAAGAAAAGGTATATATTTTCAATATCTATTTTCATATATATATTTATATATATATTCAATCGATCCCATCTATTTTTCACTGTTAAGCATCTCTTTGACCCTAAATATTTTTTACCCTAAAAACCCCTCTGTAGTTTCCACAATGCATACAAAATAGACAATTAGCAGTATAAGGCGATTCAATGTTATGGGATAACAACTACATAAAATGCAAAATGTATGATTTGTCATTATAAAGTGTTTTCACATCGTGCCAAAGTCAAGGGACAGCACTTACCACCGCAATTCGAGAATGACCCAGATACGTTTGGTCCTTAAAAGTCTCCACATGGTCTCCGTAATCATGCTAAGATCTCCACCCTTATAACAGCCATCAGTGTTAAACTTGTCAATGTATAAAGCCAGATGGCTGCCCACACCTGCAGCCTTTACCTATATTAATCAAATTCTCAACGAAGTTGATGGACGTGAGGGAAAAGCAACAGCAATGTGGCAAAATGCCACGGAACAGCGGAGAGGTCTGTGACTTTGGCTTTGTTTTCCCGAGTCCTCCCAGTTGGAGGGCAACGCCACTGAGATCCTTCCCTTTCTCAGGTAAACGTTATCACCTGCTGATACTGAATCCACTTGAAATCAGGAAAGTGTCATCATTATAATGTGTCCAATTCCAGCGTATCAGTGTGGAGAGCATCCGTGCTGTCTGGTGGCAGGATCGCTCGGTTTAATCCTGTCGTCGCAGCGATGGAAAAGATGAGACGGGAGATGTGTGTGTGTGTGTGTGTGCGCAGTGTGTGTGTATGTGTGTGTGTGTGTGTGTGTCAGAAAATCATCAGGTGTCTCTCATGCTATTGAGATGTATCAGAAGCAAGATGAGTGACGACAGGTGTCACACACACTCACTCTGTTACTTTCAAACACACAATCTCACACACACACACACACACACTTCTTTCCACGTCTGTCCTATGCACTCTGAGGGAGTTTCACAGCAATAACGAAATGTAATCAACGGAAAATCCTGGTTTTGGAAAAACAGTTACCTCAAAAAAAGTCCTCTATTCCAATGTTTCCCGTTTATCGTCCATATTCCGTCAGCCCTTCAGTTCTGTCTCCACAGAGCCCCCGTATCGTTTTATTTCCTCTTTGACAACTGATTCCTCAGGTCCCCTGATTATTAGAAAGTCGCCCTCAGCTCAACACTTTAGCTGTCAGTCAGCGAGCACTTCTCCACAGTGTGTGTGCTGTCTCTGCTGTCTCAGACACACTCACATATGCTCACTCGCCTCACACTCTCCCTCTCTCTCACCGTCGCTCTCTTGCTCTCTGGCATACTTCCTCTGATCCGGTCGTCACTCCACGCACCTTTCTCTCCCTCCCTGGTTCGCGCTCCTCTTTCACTCCCTGCCCCTCCCCTCTCCATCTCTTCCCTCAATTGTCTCTGTTCCCGTTTGTACGTCTCGTTATCTTTCTCCCCCACTCTCTCTGTCACCATCTCACAGGGTGCTGTTCTGTCACTGTATAAATAGCATCCCTCGCTCCTGAGTCCAGCGTAATTCTTCAGCGCACAGGCACAGTGGCTCTAGGAGATGTTCTGTGAATATATACATAAAAGTTTTGCTTTGCTGTAGTAAATCAGCTGAATCCATTTAAGATGGTGTGCATACAGTGTCTTTCTGAGTTCTGCGAACACAACCATTTCTCACTGACGGAACAACCCCCCCCCACCTACACACACACACACACACACACACTCCATGGGCTCTCACACACTCGCTTGTTTAGAAAAATGTAAGAAGACAGAGTAAAAGTGTGCAGTGCATACACACACATACACACACACACATATTTTGACTCTCAACCCTACTCTACATATGTGTATGTGTGCGTTCAAGCAGACAGAGACCGGGAACAACCAGGAGACTCTGACCACACTCCATAGCCAACAGTCTGAGTTAGTGTCAGCACGCAGAAAATATACAAATATGAAATGTTATTTAAATATATTACGGATATATGACAGAGATAGATTATCGAAAGAGACACAAAATGAAGACAGAGAAAAGTAGACACAAACACACGGCCTATGGGTAGTGGTACTCCAATGTTTCCCTGGAGACCGACCGACTAGTTAGAACGTGTTAAAGCATCGGTTTTACCTAATCAAGGGAATACTAGTAAGTCGACAAGTTGACCCATGTGTGTTGGTTATAGTCCTGGAAATGTTCGAACACAATGGCTGCTGGTCCTTGAGCGGTTTGGGAATCCCTATCTTAGTCTGTTAGTTGAAGATATCGTAGAGAACATGAAGTAAGTGCCAGCACCACATAACAGAGATGACTCAACCTGTTAGTTTCTTATTACAGCTAGCATTGCTAATAGCTGTGCTTCAAGCCAAGAGACTTCACTTAAGTAATGCCACAGCGCCCTGTGTGACCCATCGTCTGTCCTGGTCTGGTAACATGACTGGTAACATAAAAGTCTGAAGAACTTTTTTGGTCAACAGTGGTTTATCAATGGTGAACAGTTTCAGAATAGGCATTGATGAGTGTTTTGCTATCAAGCCGCATGTTTGCTCACTTTTAGTCTTTACCTTATGAAGAATGTGACACGTCAACCTTGCCCTTGTTGTTAAGAGATATATTTTTCTCATATTTTATAATAGGGAATGATTTGTAACCACGTACAGAGAGAAAAACACATTATTGGACCATAAAACTCACAGGGCTAAACATCACATGAAGGTTTGACTGCAATATAGAATATCTGTTGTGTTCGTATTTTACCTTGAGACATTTGGGATTAAAGATTTTTTAAATCTAGTCAGCCCAAGTAGGAATACAAACCGAATTAGACATTTATATTCACAAACCAAGGGCCACAAACATTACTGCTTTATTTACCCCATCCAGAAGAACATCAAGGCACATTCCAGGCAAGATTCTATGCAGTTGCTGTTAGCCTGAAGTCTGTCTGACTGAATTACTTCAAAATGTTCACCCGCAGGATATATCCAACCTGGCTTATGTAAATGTATATTCTGTGTCGGATTCAAAATCTGGGTTCTGGCAGATCCCTCTTGACGAAGGTTCAACAAAGTTCACCATCAGTTCATGTGGGCAGATAATTCTTCATATGTAAACCCTAAAATATTTCTACAGGAATGTATTGCAGAGACACCAACATATTACACTACTTCTCAGGACCACATTGTAAAATTATAGTGAATGATGTACTGGTCTGGGGAGAAACATGACAAACGCCTAAACCAGATTAAAGACCAGATCTTACACTGAATCCAGACAAGAGGCTTCAGGATCTCAGAGGTCTATTTTGTAAAAATATCTGTTCAGAAGATACGGGTCTGATCCGGACAGACTCAGGCAGTCTGATGCCCCCCCCCCTCCAGACAAATAACCCCTATTATAGTACATCAAAGCAGTCGTAACTCACTTGTATTTCTCATTTCTGTACTTCTAATTTCGAATGTATGTTTCTGTTTTAAATGGCCGAAAAAATTTACCTGACGGCAAAACACTATTTGCCATATGACTGTCAGCTTGTCTGAAATTTTACTTTAGATGGAACAAAATACAAATGACCAGAATCGAGCCAGTAGACTTCGACTGTTTGCTTACGACGAAACAGCAAACGAACACAGTTTATTCACATGTTTCACTGCAAACAGTGAAGAACACATCTGCGAACGCATCAACCGCCCGCTCGCTGCCACAGCTTCTGTCCAATCATCAAGTAATCTGTTTACTGGTAGCTTGCGATCTGTTGGAGGCTCATTCATTGGCACACTTATTTGCATGTCTAAGTGAAAGTGCAGACGAGCTGACATTCATCTGAGTTATGTAGCGCTGGCTGTCACTTCACATTCTCTACCATAACTCCAAACAATGTGACTCCACTAATGAGGACGAGAAGGAGACCTGTATCGTAGCCTACAGCGGAGGGAAGTAATGCACTGAACAGAAAGCAACAGTGACATTATCTAATCCTGTTCAGACAATTTAATGGTAATGAGCCAATGGAAACAGTGGTGGTGGGTTCGGATTTGTGTAAAATATTTTTGACATGGACAGTTTTTTAAAATATGTAACAGGATTTCAGTCCAACCTAAAACACATGGTTTCAATATAGCCAAATGCTAAGGATATGCTGATTTGCTGATATGTAGATAACCATGTTGTGGGTTTTCATAGAAGATTTTGCTAAATCTTTACAAAGCTGCAAAGTAGGCTTAACTGGGCAAAGTATACAATGAGTCTTTGTATGAATTACTAGTTCATTTTTGTAGATTTGCCAACAAATCAGCAGAAGCTGTAGTGAATCATCACATGACCAGCACATTAAACTCTACCCAGATGAACAATTTAAGGGCCAGATGTTCCATTTTAAAGATCTACCAGACGTAAAAACGAATGGTCTTTTAATTGATGAAATTTTTTAAATTTGCTCATCCAGTTTACTGTTTTCTCTGTGAAATACTGTGTCAAAATACAATAACAAGTTTTGTAGTCTTCCCCTTAGAATTCTCTGTAGAATTACGAGCTTCGTCGGCAGAAAACACAGTGGAGTATTTTTAAGTCTCCACTGAGGACATAGGCAAGAGTCGCAGGAGAAAACTGAGTGTCCACTTGAATGCTTTTTTAATGTATTTGTTAAAGGAGTTCTTATGGTAGAGAGGTTAAAGACCCCTGCATTATAGCGTTGCACTGTTGACTGTATAAGTAAACGTTAATTAGAGCTGAAGAAACACTGATATAAATGGAGGCGGCTGCCTGGCAAAGATAGTGGCTGCCTGCATTTTTTCTTACACACATAAAAGACCACACACACACACACATATCCCCCGCACACAACGATGAAACAAAACGACACAGTTACATATGCATTCACTTCATTAGCACCCGGCAGTAAACGCACTGGTAACACAGTACATCAAAAACAAACATTTATCGAACGCCTAAGCAGCAAGAGCTTTACAGAGGAGTGTTGGTAAAAATAAACTATTGGATAGGAGCCTTTAGAGTTTGCGATTGCTGCTTTTTTTTGAGGGTATAAATTATACAAATATTATATTTTAGCAGATGCCGGCTAAAGTGCACTGCAATACAAAATCAACTAGAATGACCGTTAATACATTATTACGACATCTGAGTAAATCATAACCTCATATTTGTCATTACTTAGCCATGCTAGGTCTATGCTAAAAAAACTGATAATAAAAACAGCTCAATCTGCTCTCACCCCTCCATCAGTCCTCTCTCACCCCTCCATCAGTCCTCTCTCACCCCTCCATCAGTCCTCTCTCACCCCTCCATCTGTTCTCTCTCACCCCTCCATCAGTCCTCTCTCACCCCTCCATCAGTCCTCTCTCACCCCTCCATCTGTTCTCTCTCACCCCTCCATCAGTCCTCTCTCACCCCTCCATCAGTCCTCTCTCACCCCTCCATCAGTCCTCTCTCACCCTTCCATCAGTCGTCTCTCACCCCTCCATAGGTCCTCTCTCACCCCTCCATCGGTTCTCTCTCACCCCTCCGTCAGTCCTCTCTCACCCCTCCATCAGTCCTCTCTCACCCCTCCATCAGTCCTCTCTCACCCCTCCATAAGTCCTCTCTCACCCCTCCATAGGTCCTCTCTCACCCCTCCATCAGTTCTCTCTCACCCCCATCAGTCATCTCTCACCCCTCCATCGGTTCTCTCTCACCCCTCTGTCAGTCCTCTCTCACCCCTCCATCAGTCCTCTCTCACCCCTCCATCAGTCCTCTCTCACCCCTCCATCAGTCCTCTCTCACCCCTCCATCAGTCCCCTCTCACCCTTCCATCAGTCCTCTCTCACCGCTCCATCAGTCCTCTCTCACCCTTCCATCGGTCCTGTCTCACCCCTGAATCACTCCTTCATTGCTACAGTATTTACCGTGAAGTGGTAACATTTAAACATTTATCATTACACACAACAGATATTACTTTTTACTCTGCAGTCATTTTTATTTTTACTCATTGTTCACGGTATTAAGTAAAAGTGAGCAGGGCTTGGTGGTTCTGTCTAATAGGCCACATGCAGTACATGTGACTGGTATATGGTAACCCTAACCCCTTATGGTAAATGCACTGATGGACCAATGATGAACCCTGTCCACAGTCGAAAGTGCCTACAATGTGCATGCGAGCGTCACAACTAAGACTTGATGAGTCCCATTATCACGTGGACAGCTGTGTACGTGTGGGCAGTTCACCCGGGAATGAGATGGCACCAGGATGCACTGTGTGGGAAGACGACTGGCTGAGGGACGGAGTGTGATGCTTTGGGCAGTGTTCCGCTGGGAAACCCTGGGTCCGGACATTCATGTGGACGTTAATTTAACACATGCCACCAAAATAAACATTGTTGCAGACCAGGTGCACCCCTTCATGACAACGACTGCACACATTGTTAGGGAATGATTTGAGGAACATGATGAGGAAGTCATGGAGTTACCCTGTCCTCTATTATCCCCAGATCTTTGATGATGATTGTTCGATCCACGGCGGCTCCACCTCGCTGCCTACAGGACTTGAAGGATCTGCTGCTAATATCTTGGTGCCAGATACCTCAGGACACATTCAGGTGTATTGTAGTCCATGCCGGGTTGGTCCTTTTTTGGAGGCGTGTGGAGGAACAACAGCATATTAAGCAGGTGGTCATACGTTTTTGGCACATCAGTGTAGCGCTTGCTGGACTTGGGTTCAGAGTTTAAATCCCAGCAGCTCCAGTGGAAACAGCAACATGTATGCACTATGTCTGTTTAAAGTTGCTCTGGAAAAAGAGTGCCGTTAAATGATTTACAGTTCATGGGAAGATGTCAGTGGTGCAGACAGGGCAATAGAATGAAATCCAGCTCTTTTTTGTTTTTATTTACATATTAGCAAATGGACATTTGTGGTTCAATACGGAGTAATCAACAAATGTATGTATTATGCATTATGTGTGCCATGATTGAGAGAAGGAACTATGATATAAAATTGTTTTTACAACACACTTATTGTTTAAAGGTTAGGCTTAAACATGTCATCATTTTAAATACTTTGAACTTATGGTGCACTATATCATTACAATAACTGAACATAAAGCCTTAAAAAATACTTCACCATCGGTGAAATAAATAATTAATTTATCATAGCTCCCACATCTGTAATCAGTAGTTAAGTGTTGATATGTGGCCTCACCTAAAGTAAGGGCTGATTATACAATGTAAATACTTTGTTTTGAGTACCCAGTGTAATTTCTCACAAATATACATTACAACAGCACCTTAAGCTCTTTAAGCCTCTAAAATGGCCTTTAAAACTTTTTATGTACTTTAAAACTTTTGATGATAAGCAAACAAAGCAGGATGTCTAAGTAAGTGCTTATATAACATGTTAATTGGAAAACTGTCTAATTGTCAAAGTAGTCTTGAGTGAAATTAAATGAAATACCTAAACATGCTAACATAAATGAACTGTGTGTACTTAAATTACTAAGTGTAAATTACACTCACGATTTAATGAGTCTATTCTCCGTTAACCAAAAAGTAACTTGTAATTTTTTGAGCCATACAGATTATAAGAATTTGAAATTACAGGACATAATCCACAGTGGGATGTCTGAGAAAAATGTGTGAATAAATGAATTTATGGTCTCTTCGAAATGTAATATAATTGACGTATCTGAGATAAATTATAGAAATTATAATTAAATACTGGGATAAATAAGGACATTTAAAATGTTTAACGAAATGTATTTGGCTACTTTAAAGCAATGCTTCAATAATAGATTTTAGGTCTTGTGTATTATTTGTCTCGTAGCTCACCTTTAGCAATATTGACAGAAACCAGATGTTTCACAATTTCCAGGGATACATCATCTTTATCCTACCTTCCTTTCTCTTGAAGAACAAAGGTTAGAACTGTAATTTTCTGTTATACCTGTTACGTAAGGTTAACTTTAGCCAACGTGATACCTGCAACATTAGGTTAACTTTAGCCAACGTGATACCTGCAACATTAGGTTAACTTTAGCCAACGTGATACCTGCAACATTAGGTTTACTTTAGCCAACGTGATACCTGCAACATTAGGTTAACTTTAGCCAACGTGATACCTGCAACATTAGGTTAACTTTCGCCAACGTGATACCTGCAACATTAGGTTAGCTGTTGCAAACATGATTCCTGCCATGTTAGGTAGCTGTAGCCAACAATATAGCTACTACGTTAGGTTAGCTGCTGCCAGCATGATACCTGCTACGTTAGGTTATCTGTTGCCAACATAAGACGTGCTACGTTACTTAACTGTACTGGATTTTATATTACCAGCCCAGCACACATCTCTTATCCTATCAGGTGGTAAAAAAACAGACAGGACAAATGGAATATATGAGTCTATGCTTAATTTTTCACACAGTCCAGAAATACTCTGCTAGCTCATGCTGATGGTTTAAAAGACTCTTGAATTATTAATTGGGCTTTAGAAGCCTTGTAAATGTAACCACTACACAGAACCCTCCCCAAGTCCACACAGCCACACCTGATTAGCGGCTAGTAAAAACAACCTGCATGTGTGCATGCATAAATAACCGAACACACTCACACACGCTCAGATACACACCAGACTTGGATTGAAATGCTATTTTAAATCGTATTCACTTCAAACTTACATTGTGAACGTTTTCATGTTGCTAACTGTAGTTCTAAACAATACCCAGCATCACTACAGCCCTCCCACCCCACCAGGACAGTGCGTGTTCATAATGACAGCACAAGGTCACCCTCTAGCTGTCTCTAGCAAGGAAAATGTGACGTTAAGTTCCACAACTACATCAAAATCAGGTTTATGCCAAGTTTGTTTACACAGGGAATTTGTTCCGACCTGTAGCTGCAGCATTTAGGACAGACATTTTTAAACGTACATGAACAGTGCAAATAGAGCAACAAAAACATACACAAAACACGAACAGTTTGACAAGAGACCATGCCTGGTGGCATAAGTAATGGATAAATATAGTGTGTGTCAAATAAGTGACAAGGAGTCCATGCCAACAAAAGGTTTAAGCATAATTCAATATAAGGAATGTTCGTCTATGCGTCACACTACTGTATATGGCTTAGTAAACTGTGAGTAAATCAAATACATGAATGTAAATACCACACTGATTGCTTGTTTAAAAGAGTAGGGAATTTTAGAATGTTTCATTCCCCCGTTAACTGACAGTGGACGCTCGACAAAAAAGATTAGCCTTTTAAATCTGCAGGCTTAACAAATAGTATTTGCAAACAAAGCGAGAAAAGCAATCTGCTTGATTCATGTTTAAGTTGCCCTTGTTGTAAGTCGTCAATCTTGATTCCAGCTCAGCCATCAACTCCATCTTCAGATGTCTCAAGCACATGCAAGTGAGGGCACTGATTTGCAAAAAGATGACATTTACGATGTCCATTTCCTCCCATGTGAACACAGTGCTTAGGGAATTCTCTCTATTTTCCGCCTGGTAATAGATAAAGCTGGTGTCCTCTCTGTTGTTGAACATTAAGCCCATATAGATGATAAGACTTTCTGCTTCAGGTGATTTTTGAATGATGAAAGGATAAGATGAAAGCATAAGATAATTGCGGTGGTATTTCTGTTGCTGAATGAATGATATCACAAGTGGTACTAAATGTAAGCAATCAAAAATGTATGTATGTCACACTTGTAGTCTATCTTTAAAGCCCTTGTCTTTGAGTAGACATTTCCTTTTCAGCTCGTTCTGTGCCTTCTGAATGTGTGCATGCTTAGTCAGGTAAAGTGCTACGGTAGCTTTAACTTGGTGCAGTAGATAAGCGTATTTGTTTCTTAACAAAACTACCAGAAAATCGGAATACTACATCGTTAATTTAAACCAAATGTTACTATAAATAACATCTGAAAACGAAAGGAGAACATCGCTCTGGCAATCTTGAGGATGGCACATATTTATACAAAAAGGGGCATTTTTGGCTATTATTAATAGCTTTTCGCATTATTGTGTGAAGGAATCGTGTGGGAGTGGGCTGAAATAGCTGGAGTGAAGCCCATGAACAGTAAAGACTGCCATACCACCCTAAGCCACAACTACTCTGTAGATTGAATGACTATAGCTGCAGGCACAGTTTTAAATTATGTAAACTGCAAATTTAAAACTAAACCACCGTGGTTGTGTTCTCCACTCAAATGAATCCGACCTCAGTGTGGAACGAGTGTTTGTAGCGCTGAAGGACTCAACGTTTGATTGCATTTAAAAATGTAAACCCATAAACATTTCATGGATTGAACACAATGTTCAAGTCATACGTACAGGTCCGAGGGACTAAAGGGAGATGAGTTAACGTGAGCAATTGTTTTAGGATTTGTTTGGCTTCGATCATTTGGTATTTTGATATGGAGTTCGAATTTCCCAAAACAATTATGGACAATTATTTGCTATGAAAATAAAAGTGCCTTAAAAGTGCATAAAAGTAGATTTGATTAAATGGTTAAATTTCTCCATGAGATGTGTATGAAATAATGTTTAAATGTTATCCAAAAGATATACAGTAAAGTATCAATTCTTTTATTGTTTTGCCCTGACTGTCCGTTTTCCCACAATCCACTGTGCTTACACTTACCATTGTGGATCGAACTGTGGGTGTCCTAAAACCAAACCAAAACCTCCTTCTTGTTCCAGGGGCTACTGAATATGGACTTTTTATTATTGTTTTAGCTTAAACATTAAGAAATCTATTTATAAGTGTACCTGATGAGGGTGATTTTCCACTGACTCCTCAGTTTTGCTTTTGACGGGCATCGTAAGAATAACTAAACACATTTTTATCAGCCATGTTTATGCCTGCTTTTTGGGGTTTTAGGTTGGGTGTGTAAAAGCATTTTGTGACAACTGCTGACGTTAAAAAGGCCTTATAAAATACATGGGATCGATGGTTTGACATCAACATCTTCCAGCGACTTTCCTGCTCTGAATGGAGTTACAGTACTTATGAGTTGCAGCTCTAACAGTTTTGTCATGATGATTGTCTTCGTGACAAGACAATCAGCAAGACTTCTGACGTCTCTGGAGAGATTTGACTATATCTAAAGCTTTGTGAGCCTTCAATTGATGTATACCACGCGCTTGTGTCACAAACAGTTTGATATTTACAGAAGTCTGAGTGACATCTCGTTTAATCACCCCACGTCCCACCTCCACCTTAAGAGCGTAAATGACGCACTTATCATTTTGGCTTATATCGCCTAGTTCAGAAGATTCTGATGAACACAGTAAAATAAAAACTGGGCGGCTTCCACAAGCACAAAAGGAATCAGAAGACAAATAATGACAGGACAAAATGAAATGTTGATAGACTGATAGACTCAGATACAGATAAACCATATAGGCCTATACGTAATTAAACACATTAGCTTTCACAACCCTAAGTTGAAAATCTAAGTAGATACAGATGTGCTATAAGCGAAGTCATTCAGTTGTGAATTTCACAGGCTACACAGCATTGGAGTTCTGGCAAACTCTGTGGACTTAGGAACATGTCAGCGTTTTTCTTTCAGATTAACACACATTTTTTGAACCCATTTAAATATATCTGTTAGTGCAGTTATTGTAACAATGTAACAACACATGCATATAGGGGAACATTTATAACTGGTCAAAAATGGGACTGAAATACATTAAACATTTCTCAGATACACTTTAATACAAAATTCTAAAATATCAATTATTTACCTGTTTATTTAAGTATTTATATTTTGAATACATTTATATGGATCAGACTAGCACTAAAGGCTTATAAGCTATTACTCTAATGTTAAATGAAAAACCCAAAAGGCTCTATGATATGATAAATAGAAATATAAAACCAAGGCCTAGGCTGTTTTAGGATGATTTTAAATGTATATAGTTCAGACTTTCACTACACTCGGTTAATGTTCGGTATTATACCATGTTGGAAATATTGTCTGGATCCCATTAAAAAACAGCTCCTGCATTTGGTTGCTAGCTGACAAAGATCCCAGTCAAAATCGTAAATCCTCAAGCTGTTGACCTACATAGAACCAATAGAAACACTAGAGCCAACTGTGTGTCGTACTGCAGAAGTAACTATTTCTCTATCTGAGAGACTCCAGACACAGTGAGCTGGGAACATTGCCTTAGGTGTCCTTCCTTAAAAAATAAAGAATGTGACATTCAATAAGACCCAAACAACATTTTATACTAAGTCTGAATTCATATTTTATTTATGTTTTTCATTTACAAATCCGGGGGTAAATTTGCTCTGGGTCTACGACTCAGCAGAATACTCCTGAGGATTCCAGAATGGTCTGGATGAAATGACAACACTTCTGTAGACCTTTTTCCTGTTATGAAGATAGGTGGGCGAAAGGCAAACCAGTGGCAATTATCCTGTTCATATTGGTGTTTATTGTTTTTGATGCACATCAGCAAAGTCACTGTACAACACAACACAAACCATTAAATGCACCACAGCGGTGACAAACATCCCCATGGAGTTATCAACGCAATACCTGGCAATCCCTGGAGCATCATCTGGCAACAAAACAGTTCATTCAACCCTATTTAATGCCTTTTTAAGACCGTAAATAGATCTAACTCACGTGGCTGACATTTTTATACACCATAAACATGGTTTTGACTTGGCTCTTTGAGGATTTGTGTAACTCAATAAGAACCTCTTCCGATGAGTAGAATTACTGCCCAAACAACCACATTACTAAACGCACTGTATCTTATATGACTTATCGCAATTAGCCTAACCGCTAGCTCTACGAGGAACGGGGAAAGAACGTAAAACGGTTGGATGTGGACAGCAGTTCTGTTAAAAAATACAATGATCCAGATCCCGTTATAGATCACCTACCGACACACACAGAGCACACAGAATAGATGAATCGACACACACAGAGCACACAGAATAGATCGACACACAAATATTAACTGAAAATATGGCTATTGATGAACAAAGAACTACTGAGTTGTTGAACAGATATTGTTCAATTGGAGGAGATATTGTCCAATTGGAGGAGACGATCAAGCCATCAGAGGGTCATCAAAGACTGAATAACATTACGGTTTCCCCCTCATCATAGAGAAACACTCATGTGAGCTGAGTGAAAGTCTGCTCAAACTTACAAAACAAGGTAATGTACAACTTGAACTTAGAATTACGAATGAAACATTAATGAGATAGATCCATACATGCCATATCGTAATAGAGATGTAGGCTACTGACTAGGATATAATTGGCAACGGTGGGACTTATGATGAGAACATTAAGCCAGCACAGATAAGAGGCGAGCCGTAAATTCTGACAGGAACGAGCTGATTCGCGGACATCAGCTGGCTTCCTTGAGCACTTTGAAAGAAGACAGTGACAATATTCAGAACATAGGCCATTCTTACAGTTTCATTACTGTCTCCCTGTACACCAAGCCAGAAGAAAGAACACTAAATAACAGGCCCGCACGTAAGATAATGAAATTGACTTGATAGCTAAATATCACTTCTCTAGTCCTCTCCTCACCTTATCCCCCTCTTCCATACTTCTCTTCTCAACCACACCCCTTGTCTCTGAGCTCCAAACTCACTCATCATTCCTCCCCCACACACTCTAATCCCCTGAATTTGCCTCCTTCCTCTATTCTCTCCTCTCAGTCTTCATCAGCTCCTGTTCAATCTCCGGTTGTCATGTCACTCACATTAGAACGGTCCCCTGTGTCACCTGGAGGGGACGAGCTGCGATAAACAGGGATTTATATTTCAGCAGGAACCACAGTCTTGCTGTGTCCATGGGCAAGGTCCTGTCTACCCTGTCTACATGCTGCTGCTGTGTTCTGTCAGTTTCGTCGGAGACACCACAGCACACCAATGTCTGGACGAACGGTGTTCCACGCAGAAGGACATTGCCTTACTCTTGGTCTTTTCTAACATTTTCTTGTGTCCTCTTTAGTCGTCCTTCTATCCTTTTTCAATGTACCCGTCACAAGTTTTGATTCCTTCTCCCTCCATCATTTAGTCGACCCATCACGAGTGTTGATTCCTTCTCCTGTCTCTCTCTGTATTCCTCTCCTCACTCCCCATCTGTTTTCCCCCGTCTCTTTCACTCCCGTTAAGCCGCTGATGCTCGTTAAGACCTGCTGCTCTTTCTTTTAGCCGGCCACATTTCATGGCGCTAAATCCCCCTGAATTTGATTAGTTCTTTGCTCGTAGAGTGGAGAGTCCACAAGGAAAAGGCATAAACTTTGATGTTGCCTCTGTCCTCTTGCCCTTTATTTGTGGCCTTTGTGCCCGCCCCCAGTACCCGCCCCCAGCCCCGCCCCGGCCGCAGCCTAGTCCCCAGCCCCGCCCCCAGCCTAGTCCCCAGCCATGCCCCGCTACGCTGTATTAGCGGCTAATGGGATTTCACAACTGCATTGCACATGGTAAACATGTGGCCTTTCTGAATGATGAGCTATAACACCGTTGACATAAGTTCACAACACTGTGCTTGAGCTCACATATACAGAAGGCATATGTAACCGTTTATTAGTCGGCCACGAATCATCATCGCTCGCTCCATAATAGTTGTGGTCATTGCTGAGTAAGGTCATTTTATTGCTAACAGGCACGCTGCTAACAGGCACGCTGCTAACAGGCACGCTGCTAACAGGCACGCTGCTAACAGGCACGCTGCTAACAGGCACGCTGCTAACAGGCACGCTGCTAACAGGCACGCTGCTAACAGGCACGCTGCTAACAGGCACGCTGCTAACAGGCACGCTGCTAACAGGCACGCTGCTAACAGGCACGCTGCTAACACGCCATTTCACACCACGAATAACACAGACACGATAATAAACATAACCACCATCATTCTCAGTGAGTTACTGCCTGCTAATCTAGTAGCTGTGTGAAAGTGAACGCCGAGTCAAGATCAGACAAAACCTGCGATCCCATTTATAGATCATTAAACTTGTCAGGAGATCATCTGTGGTGATGACGGAACGTGGTGTTGATGGTTTCCTAAGAACAGGCTGTTACACGGTGACGGACTGTGTTTCTGTTGTGGTCTACGTGTCATTAAATTCATTATACATTGTACATGATACAGTATGTACCCTCTGAGCTATTTATAGAGATATTCTTTTTCAATTCCAACATCTAAGCACCAAATTCAGACAATTGTCAGGTCCCTACAGAGCAACAGAGGCAGCCACCTAACTGCATGTATCATATGGCTGCTGGCGAAGCTGTAATTGCAACTTTATCAAGTGTGAACCCCCGCTCCGCTGTTTCAATGTTTCCAACAGATTTTTTTATCCCACACTTCTTCCACGCAATTACATAGTGCATGAAATTTCCACAATTTCCACTCCATCCCAAACAGCCGAGGAAACTGGCCTGGTTGGGTTGCGGCGGACATTTTAAACTTGGCGGAAAGGAATTGGGACTGGGTCTGTGTCAGAAGGGGTGAATGTTCCTCTATTACACAGGGTTAGGGTTAGGGTGAATGTTCCTCTATCACACAGGGTTAGGGTGAATGTTCCTCTATTACACTGGGTTAGGGTTAGGGTGAATGTTCCTCTATCACACAGGGTTAGGGTGAATGTTCCTCTATCACACAGGGTTAGGGTGAATGTTCCTCTATCACACAGGGTTAGGGTTAGGGTGAATGTTCCTCTATCACACTGGGTTAGGGTTAGGGTGAATGTTCCTCTATCACACAGGGTTAGGGTTAGGGTGAATGTTCCTCTATCACACAGGGTTAGGGTGAATGTTCCTCTATCACACAGGGTTAGGGTGAATGTTCCTCTATCACACAGGGTTAGGGTGAATGTTCCTCTATCACACAGGGTTAGGGTGAATGTTCCTCTATCACACTGGGTTAGGCATCTGCCAATGACTTCACATGTGTTATTCTTTCTCTCTCGCCTCCCATCACTCTGAGCGTATTCATTAGCATCCTGTTTGACCTTGGCCTGATGGCAGTTGTGATGTGCATAAGGCTGTGTACTGAGACGGTAATGGTGTTTACTGAAATCCTGTGAATGAAGCAGCTTCCGTCATCTTTGTAAATTGCAGCTCGCTGTTCCCACGCTGGGGATTTATCGGAGAACTACTTCAAATACAGATACAGAGGTTTTTTTATGGATGTCATTTTATATGTACATTTCTTACTTTTTATGCATTTTTGTGAGTGTGTTGTTTTAATACCTCCGATGTGTGTGGTGTGTGTGGTGTGTGTAGCAAGCTCTGTGAGTGTGTTGTTTTAGTGTGTGTGATGTGTGTGGTGTGTGTGGTGTTTGATGTGTGTGATATGTGTGTAACAAGCTCTGGGAGTGTGTTGTTTTAGTACCTCCGATGTGTGTGTGATGTGTGTGATGTGTGTGCTGTGTGTGGTGTGTGTAACACGCTCTGGGAGTGTGCGTGTTTGTCCTTTCATTCCACAGTTCCTCTAAATATCAGCTGTCAATCAAAGAGCACACAGAACAGTGTCCTTCAGAAGGCAGTGGCGGTAGAGTGCTGTCAGGATGGGTGCATCTGAGGGAGATTATCAGGAAATAACGACAGGGATAAATTACCAGAGGGGACAGATCTGTGAGGCTTATGGAACCATACATTGACACCACGATACAAAAGGAATTTACAAGCCTCACTTAAGCCAATACCTTCACTGTGTTGTTGTTGTTTTTAACTCTGACATGCTGTTACCATAGCATTATGGCGAGCCCCGCTATATCCATTTGGATTACTTAACAGGAATTGACATAATTCGCCATGAGAGAAGCAATATGACATATAGGTTATTGGTCTAGCTGGAATGAACTAGCGTAATTCATGAACTGGAGAATATTCTGACAGAAACTATGCAGTGTGGCCCGGGGCGTTACACAAATAATGGATTTGATTTCTGTTAATTTCTTGAACAGACAAAGATCAATTGGAATTCACTCCAACCTGATGACATCATTCCCAATTGATGTCCTGTCTCTAGAGTTTCTTGCTCAAACAAAGGCAGTTGGTATGCAATAAAATGCAAGGCGTCTATAGTGGCACGACAAAAATAGGCGCTGTTGTCTTTAGCAGATGCACAAATCGGGCCAGGTTTGATTCCCTGAAACTGACTCAAAGAAGGAGAATTAGTGGGCGAGGAACAGTAGCCGGTGCCAGACGGAATGTTGAGACTGTCAGCTGACAGATGGGAAATCGGAATGTTGGAGAAACCATGGAGGGTGGAACGGAGTGAAGGTTGTGAGTTTGTGGGGTATGGGAAAATCCTGTTTATGGGAGAGAATTATTACTAAACCAAAATATCCTCCAAAACACTGTTTTGTTTTTAGTAGTTTTTTGTATTTTCATTTTTTAAAGACATATTCAGGTGATATATTATGTTATAAGTGTATGAAGAAATTAAAAAAGAAGAGAAAGAAAATATAAAAAGGGTAGAATTTCACAAACAGTAGCTTTCTGATATAAAATGTGATTTGCCTTTTTTGGCTATATGTGTATATTCATTGGCCAGAAAGGAGTGACTGAGGAGGGTTTTAAAAATAACGAGGGGGATAATCTTTTTTTTGCTATTTTTCTACAGCGTATTTTAAACATAAACGAGAAATACAATTGAGGGAGCTAAGCCCCATCAAGCCCCCTCGTGGTGCCAAGCCTGCCTGAAACAAGTGAAAGAAGGGTTCTGCATTTTAAAGTGAGTGCAGAGAGGTTGAAAGACTCCAGACTAGCCACATACAAACCCTTTTAGTATATGTGAGGTCCGTCCTGTTTATTTTCCTTTACTTATCTTTCACATTCACTCCAGTCCAACGCCAGCAACTGTGTTCTATTTCTGTTGGCAATAAATAAGCAGGCCTGTGAGAGCATGTACACATCGTGATGGAGACGGGGAGCGACGTGTCATGTTCAAAACGAATAGACAGTTGACAGTATAAAATGCCTCGCGAGCGGATTGCGTGTGACTGGCAAGGAAAGAAACTGACAGGTTAATAATTCTCTGTCCCCTCAAATGGCAATGACTAGCTTGGACGGCATTTCGCCACCTCAATTGTGACTGTCATTGGGTCGACGTGAGAAATACGGCTGACAATTTGTCGACACCTATCTGTGCTCCAAAATCAATAGCTGGGGCCTAATAATGTAAGTCAATTTAGGAGTAGAGTTCTGTCAGGAACCTTTGTAACCCTTGCTCTAACTTTCTGTTGACATTTTCCACCAGAATGCTAACACTTGTAGCCATTTTCAGTGAGCTCGAACATATAGAAATAATAACAACAGATTACCTCCATTTACTGCTTTATCTCGCGTGTCTCTTTTGATCCTATCCTCTGACTCACACAGATGGTGACGCAATATCACAGTCTTGGTTCCCTCTCCCCTAATACTGTCTGCTCTTCTATCCTATCGCCCAATCTGCTAAATCCTTACCCATTTTTTCTCCTAAAGGGCATTGGGGGCCAGCGCTGGCAAAACAGACCCAAAACATCATAAGTCCACCACTATTTTGAAGATTGGATGTAGCATGGAGGGGTACCCAAAGATGGAACCAAGTTGTGTAACTCTCCAACTGTGGCGCATATTTGTAGTCCAATCCAAGGCATCGACTTCACTGTGTGTGGAAGTTGGACACACATGCTCATACATGCGTGTTCATGCACACATGTTCATACACACAGAAGCAAGAAAATACATGTATTTTATTACATAATTAATCAGTATTAGCGCAGTGTATCTTGAGTGTAGCTGGACCCTTGGTTAGTGTGCAAAGCGTTTATGCAGATTCCTCTACGACCATATTGTTTTTTATAATTTTAATTTTAAACGTGTTGACCAAGTATGGAGCTTGCGTTGAATGATTAAAAAAAATTCTAATGCAACACTGTTGCATTTGCAGGCTCACATATAATGGTTTTCATTTACCGCAAACAAGTTTTAAATGTTTGAATGTGCAATTTAAGTATTAAAAGTACATAGACTAAAAGGCAGATGAAAACAAATAAGCCTAAATAATTATTTCTGAAAAACAACGAAGCCTCTTCAAAAGTCAAAAAGGGTGCACAAACAAGAAAAAAAAGCTAACCATTCGTTCTCTGTTGGTGTTCTTTTTCTGAGCCTTTTAGAGTAGATAATAATTAATTTGCTTCTACCAAAACAGTCCCAACTATTGTATTGAATTTAAGTGGATTGCACAGATTTTTCAAAATGCTGCTTGAATTGATTTTGTGCAATGACTGGTTAGGTTCCTTCTGGCTAGATGGTGTCTACCTAGATATGACCAAATAAACTCTGATTGGACAATACCTCCTCTTTAGTATTAATCATGCTCTTTCTGAAACAAACAGAACATTTTAAAGTAAAAAGACAAAAAACAAAATCAATAAAAAAAGAAATACTGGGCAAATATAATATTTTATACAGTTTCTCAATAAATGTACACACTGCTTTATTTATGAAGGTCAACAACCATGACGCTTTCATTATGAGTTATTTGCCTTTCCTCATAGTGACAGATGACCAAGGGATTTTACTGCATTTTTATACCCAGTAAAACATGGATTGGAAGGCCACAATACAGTTCCTTTTGAGTGAACTTAAAGGAGTACAATCTTCGCTCAGAGTTTAGAATGACTGGCAATAATTAACTATTTTAATCTTTTCTATTTAAGAAGAAAATATATATATTTTATATATATATATTGCAGCTGTTCTGAAGTATTTTTTGCTTATTTTTCATGGTTGCCAAACATGTTTTTATATTTATTTTTGTCCTTGATTTACCACAATAACTGCCGAGCAAATTCAGTTGAAGATCAAAGCGTGTCCTCTGACAAACATTTTACCACCTCTTATCTGACTGCTTGCTCAACCAGGAAGTATTCAGCGGCAAAAACGACTCTTTCCCCAGTCAGCAACGATGGTTGAGCTTGCAGACGCGGGACATATCATCAGGTGTTGCTAGACCTACTAATGGCAGCTCAGCATTACATCCCACCAATCACCAATCTTCCTCAGACAGCTTGGAGCTAATATTGGTTAACAGGATTCCAAGTACTAGCTACAATGGCATGGTTGTACTGACAAGCAGGGGCTTGTTACGTGGATGTTACGATTCTATCTCCCAGCATGGCCTTGTGTTTTTCTTATTATCTTTCATGATCTTTTAATTTCTAGTACCATGTCAATGTGCCATAACGACATGCCCAAAAGGTAAAAAATAGCCTTTGGAAATAAATGCGGTGCTGCCTACTTCTACATTCGATGAGCCTCTATGGCAATCCCTCCTCTTCCTGTCTCTCTCTGCTGATTGCTCTCTCTCTTTTACTTCTCCACTAATTTTTCATCTGCTTTCCTTTTCCTCTGACTGCCTGTTTTGCATCCTGCTCAAAACTGTATGACGATGCCGAAACCGCGAACCAAAGAAACCCTGAATGTGGTAACTGATTGTAAGGTGAAACTCCTCCTCATCCCCCGACCATGTAATGGACACTGACACAAAGAAGGATGTCTGACATTTTAGCACTGTATTGACTAAATTACAAGTACGACAGAGCTCAAAGGGAGTGTGCGAAGAGCAGTCATCACCATGCTGCACTTACGCTTTTATTCTGAAAAATGGCAGAAAAAGTAGATGAAGTGACAGATCCATTTATAGCATTTTAAAGTTGTGTTTTCTTCTGTCTGTGCAGAGATAGTGATCAATATTATACACAGGATCCCATTTGAATTCCAGCATGAGGAATAGAAAATTAAAAGGGCCAAGAAGGCAAGAGAAAATCAAGCATTAGGTTGGATACTAACTTATGAGTCACTCTACACAAAGAAAATTGTAGAGAATGTTTCACATATGCTGGGTTTTTCATTTCACCTTTAATGGCAATATCTCTTCACGTGTTGTATAACTATGTCATTAAATGACGAACGATATAATTACACTGAGGCTGAGAAATATCTGTGTTTATCTATTCTGACTATGATATTAAACATGCATCGGACACTGTGATCCTGCCAGATGAGCTACAACGATAAATTCAGTATTATCGTTTCATTATGAATTGATTGAAACTTGGCTGAAGATCTTTCTAAATCCAAGTTGGCAAAAGTTTATGCTAATGTGGTGTGGTTTTGAGCTGGATTTTCTGGATCGAAACCAAACCAGCTTGTTCACATGTGAACTGCCGAAACATTAAATATTGAACTTTTACAAAAACAATAGTGTTTCTCGAATAAACTGCTAAAACACTGACATACACTGGATGAACACTGGATGTAACACTACGTATTAGAAATGGATTGAGATTACCGGAGAAGAGAACAAAATACCATTTTGTCAATTAATTTATTGTTTAGGTAACCAATGTAAAAAGTTGAGAATTGAGAGGTAACTTTCTTAAAAGTTCTGCTCGTCTTACATTCGGGAGAAAAAATCGTACTACTGTGCTAACATGTTTACGATACAATGGCATAGTTTGAAAAAGAAACTGTTAGAAGAAAACTTTACGTGGATGATGAGGCTTGTGCCTCTATGAATCCTCCGTCTTTATTTTACAGATCAGGTGGGAGCTTAGTGACAAAACATGTGTGACTGAAATATATGGGAGCTCAGACACAAACAGACACATTGTTAACAATGGCCGTTGAAATGTACGGTTTTAATAAGATGTTCAGTCATTTTTAAATCAACAAAATCCATCAAAGACTGATTGCATTATAGTACATAAATAGTACATAAATCTTTGCAAAATGGAAGACAGAAAATATATGAAATCCAAATATTTTGTTGACACTGTCGGTATTCAGTTGAATGTCAAATATTTAAAAAATCATTATTTGCAATTTGTACTGCCAAAGTTTTCAAACTCGATATATTTGTTCTAACGGAACATACTGTACATACGTTTCTGAATAGAAGAAAGATATGTATACTTCTTTAAGGCTAAATAGAAAGCTTTCTCTGCTCTTTTTGTGTAGTTGTTCTTTTTTAGTGTGTATAATCCCCCAAAATATATCAGCTCTGCTAAACACCTGACATACGCACCCACGTCTGTAACCTGGAGAGTTATTTTAGATACTTTTGAAAAAAGGTCTGTTTTTGTAAAAGGGCAGCGGCTCTAGTCTACTGTCCATCCTTGAACAGGAAGCTGTCCGCCCTTGTGGTGACATTGGCTGGACCAAAATTGTCTTTGGCTGGGCTCAGAGAGAACTAATTAATTGACAACACACATTCAGATGTACATGTCGAATTTAGGAAACTGTTGCTGGGCTGTTGCTGTGTACGATCAGCCTATAGTTTAAGGTTCATCAGCTGAATCATTTACAATTCATTTGTTTACGTTTATGTGTGATTGCACTTGTAAATGAAGTGTTCTGTGAACTGGGGGGGGGAATGAATAAACATGTCCTTCATGTGTTTTCCCTGAATAAATATATAAAAATAAACCATCTATCTTTACTTTCTGTGTAAACTGTCGTGCAACCGCAATATGCATGCTTGAGTGAGTGTGTGTGTTTGTGTGTGCGCATGTGTGTGTTGGAATCTCTGTTGTTACAAATTCCAGGGCATCAATGGGGCATAGGAATTTCCATGCTGCTTCTTCACAGAATTTTTTAGTTGGGATAAAAAAAGAAACTGGTAAATTCTTAACTGTGGGAAGTGCAAGAGACTGATTTACTGATTTAGATTGATCCTGGATGATTCGCTTATTTACTATTGATCTCAGAAACTGAAAATACAAGACTGTGGTTTTAGAAGGAATATTCTCTGGACCACCTTGAAGCTTCAAGCTTCAAAAGTTGAGGTCAAGCATATATCTCATGAATGGACCTGGCAAAATCAAATAATATATCGGTCTCACTCAATTCTCTTCCAGAGCTAATTAGTTGACAGAATCTATTTTCAGGCAGGCTGACTGTTTGGCTAACATTGCTGGCTTGCTGACTGACTGGTTGACTGGCTCTGAGACAATCCTCACCAATCAATGAATTAAATTTATTTTAAAAAGCCTGTTTTCCAACAAAGTTGCTAGAAACACCCAGCCTGATAGCCAAACAGAGCACACATCAACAAGTTGATACAGAGCGGCTAGGAAAAACTCCCTGATGGGTCGAATTTAGGAAGAAACCTATAGAGGAACAGGTTCCTTGGGGTGGCCAGTCCTCTTCTGCCTCCTCTGGCTCATCATCTATCAGAAACACATCTTTACATAGCTGGTACGATAACTGTTAAACATCCAAAATATCCTTCTGATTTATCTTTTTACATTGACATATCTTTCCAAGTTAACTTTTTCAAGAAGAGCTATATGCGAAAACATTTGACTGCAGTGGAATGGCTGTTCCAACCTTATAAAACACTATAAACTCTGTTGGCCAATCTTTACCAATCTGAAAGAAATACATTCCCAACAGAAACTACTATAGCAATATGGATGTGTGTGTGTGTGTGTGTGTGTGTGCTTGGTGTCCTATGAAACAGATTACTGGGACCACAATGCAAATGTCTCTAAGCATTGTTATATACGGGGCAGTTAGATGCAGAATAAACCTGGGTTTTAACGAGTCCCAAAAGGCACGGGTCCTTGGAATACTCCTCTACCCACGTTATCCGGTCAGTCATTAGTATCCTTGTTATTCCTTAAATAAAGCAGATCCTACAGGCTTTTGCTTCTTTTGATGTGTCGATGCCAGACCTTATGGGACAAAATTCCCAGCGAACAGGGGACATCCTTAGGAACGTTGCAAGGGTGTTACATTGTGTTAAATTGAGATATCACATATCGGGACGTTTGATACTTTACAGGGTAATTCTACTTCCGCTGGTTCTGTAGTCCTTGATGACAACCTCATCACGATTCATGTATATTTGCCAAAATCTTAATTGCCACGAGGTTGAAATGTGGCTGCTGGTGTATCTTCAGCAAGAAATGAGATGACCAGGGTGGTGGTTCAACGAGCTAAACCACTGAGGCATATGTTTGATTTGGTCCCACTGTGTTTTTGCAAATACTCTCACTTCTATTTTCAACCATGTTCCTGTTTAGTGACTCAAAGAGAATGTCTGAAAAAGCATATCAGAAGATGGTTCATTGAACCCAACTAAATGTTCATCTGATTCTATGGAACAGAACCCAACTAAATGGTCATCTGATTCTATGGAACAGAACCAAACTACATGGTCATCTGATTCTATGGAACAGAACCCAACTACATGGTCATCTGATTCTATGGAACAGTACCCAACTAAATGGTCATCTGATTCTATGGAACAGAACCCAACTACATGGTCATCTGATTCTATGGAACAGAACTCAGCTTTTGTTAAACCACACAGTTAATCATACTATTATTTTATCGTGACATGTAAGTATAGGCAAATTAATTCAACAAAAGAGTTTTATATTCAAGTTAACCTTATTGGAACTTTGGCTACAGTTGAAAAAAGTTGTCAAATAAAATGTAAGGAGTATAGGGAACATTTTTATAAAGGTTGTATTTTATGGACATCTCTAACATGCAATGACTTCCCACAGCATTACCAAAGCAAATGACTCCCCATTGCATGTAGGTTTGTTCTACTGGCAGTACAGCATCACCAAAGCAAATGACAAATCTGCATAGCAATAAGCTATTCATGAAAAATTGATAATTGCATAATCTCTTCTTAAATCACATACATTACAAATGATGGAGGTGTGAACCATTGTTAGGAAAAGCATTTCTCATACTTATCCCAAACATTACAAATGAACGCATACATTACCCCATCCAATATACATAAGCTTATGGTTGGAGATGTGCCATAAGCTTATGGTTGGAGATGCGGGCGTCGGTGACACCAAAGCTCTTTGAAATCGAATCACAGCCGTGACCTATGGAGGGGATAGGAGCCCCAGGCGTGGTGTGTGAGTATATGCTAATAGTTCGGGCTTTCTTCCCGAAGATGTTCAATATCATTGAGATCCATCGCCGTGCGTGTAATGACAACTGACAGGACGTATTCCCAGCTACCCCTCATCTGTCACACGTCCTTACGCCGGAAGAGGCTTTCAAGTGATCCTTTAAATAAATTTAAACAACAATTCCCGCAGGGATATTAAAACAAGGAATACCAAAATAAGGGAAAACGAATTCCGCCTTATGGGGACATTGTGGCAATCAAGTGCTGAAAAAAGATTGTCATCTTAGGATGAAGGTAAAAGATAATAGATATTTGGTGGAAGAGATTCGAGAGGCACGGAAATTCAGATTAGGGCTTTTAACCTGATTAATCTGTCAGGTAACCCTTCTGATATGCCCAACAGAATGTGTCATTTTTTTTGTTATTTAAATGAATACTCTGTCCTCCAGTAATTCAACACTGGAGCAAAAAGTCATTTCCCAAGTCTATAATTCTTCTCATCTAATCAAGCACCCCCAGATAATAGCTGGATGCAATTAATTATACGGTGAAAACCAGCAGGTTCTAATAGCTTATTGGATACGAATGGAATCTAAGAATACGTGTTTTAAAGCTCTTCGAAAATCTGTCCCAATTCAAACTTTTCACCATTCTGGAATTGACCAATAGTGTTCTGGTTACATGTAAAGCTTAGTCCTGAACTAAAAAGCAAGCTAAATGGAGCAGGTACTTTAAAATGAAATAATGAAACGTTAGCCCGAGCCCATGTAAGATAGTCTATGAGAGATCTTTAGTTTGATTTAATTTTTTTCGTTTACCTGACAAGTGGATTAAGAGTAACGACCTGGTAACTACCCTACATGATTCAATTGTAACATAGTAACGTTTAGTATAACAACACCATCCGATTTTAATGGGATCCAGTCATTACTTAGCTCTGTTTGTCATAGTGCCCTGCGTTTTGTTACTTTGGACAGTTTTAATACACTATTACAATATCACTGCATTTTATACCTGACAGATGGCGGGACCTCCATAAAGTGCATGGATCCCTCCTTTACTCTATTTTTGTTTACAAATCCCTACTCCTCACCACTGCTTCCGGTACACGTAACATCTCTGTTGACACATAAATTGTCTGAATTCATTACTAGACCTCAGAGTTGGATAGTATTACAGACACCTTTTTAACTACTGAGTTGGGTAGTTCAGCCTTCTTTTTTAAAAGAAAATAGTATTGCGGAATAGTATTCAATTAGAGTTTAGTTTGGGTGCATTGGTTTCCGTGGGTCAGTTTTAACAAATGATGTTAGATTTTTACAGTGAGAATTGTATTTTTTTAATTGACTGAGATGGTTAATGTCAGTGTGTATGTTAATTGTATGTATATGTCCTTAATTGTTGAGGTGTTTGTGAGTTGATGTTCCCAGGGCACGCATGTAAATGAGACCTCGGCTAGATTTCCCTACGTTAAGGAAGGGAAAAAAATATGAGTTAAATACCACAGCTCAAACTATACGTTTGTTTGACATCACACACCTGTACATACCGCAACTCCAATCCAGAGATAAAAACAAAATGCCTGGGAACAGTTTCTGTCCAGCTTCTCCATTTGACATGTAAATTGTGCGTCATTTCAAGTGTTTATTCTTTCCTTTTTTTCATTGGAGATGCTTTATTTACAATCAAAATATGGTATTCTGTAAGCAGTGTTTCACAGTGTTTCACAGTGTTTCACAGCGTTTCACAGTGTTTCCATTAAAATTTCATCAGATGCACTTGCCATAAACACATCAGCAACTACTTCCACATTGATGTCAAACATGTCATCATAAACAACATTAAATATACAAATCCATTTATTTGCAGTCCACGTGTGTAACAGTCATTAGTCCTAAATGTTCCAGATTATTGCTATATAATCTATGCTCTCGCATGTAGCGATGCTAAAATAGTCCCGTTAAAATTAAATCTTTTGATATGCACTTCATAAACCAGAGATTGTTGCATCCTAAAATGTTCTGAATGTTCGAACAAAATAATTTCGGGAGCTTATAAATTACATTCAGTGGGACTTCAGCTTACTACAATGTGACAGGTTGCAAATTGGTATATATGTGTGTGTTCCAATGCAACATAACATATTCCCTGTTGATCTTTCTTCTTCCTGGTGTGTGATTGGACCACTTTACCTCCTCAGTGACATGCATTCTGAGAAACTACTACTCGACCCCGATGTCTGCCTCCAATATCACTACTAATAATAGAATATAATTCTAGCATATAATTTATATGCTTTAAGAAAGTAGGTAAGCATTTTTGTTTGTAATTTCTGCTAAGATTATTGTCCAGCAATTAAACCATAGTTATATATTCCAACTGGAAACTCCAAAGTGGGTTCAGGAGAGTGGAATTTCCCGACTTGTCACCACATCTCAACCAAGCATTCAGCGTCTATCTGTAAATCATGCTCAACCAGAACCTGACGTAACCTGACGTAACCTGAACTGACCTAACCTGACCTAACCTGACCTGACCTGCCTTGACCTTCCCTGACCTTTCCTGCCTTGACCTAATCTGACCTAACCTGACCTGACCTGAACTGCCTTGAACTGACCGAATCTGACCGAACCTGACCGAATCTGACATAACCTGACCTATAACCTGATCTGCCCTGAACTTCCCAGAATTACCCTGAGTAGTCACTCATTTGTTCATAAAAATAGATTTTAATGTATGGGATATAGCCTACAGTAGCCTATATGTGGAGTTTTATGCAGACCTACATACAATGAGACTTCTCCATCTCTGATTTGGAACTGAATCTGTAATTTTCTCTAAAAGGCTAGGGGCCCCCTGTTAGAGAACAGCACTGGTGACGCAACAGATTCGTTTTAGCACCAGTAGCAGACTGGGCATCTGGATTAACAAGGGAATTCCCAGCGGGTCTGTCGAATTCTGAGTACTGCAGTATGGAGAGAGTATGGATGGGCTGAGAATGAAAGGAGTCCCTGGAGATGGTATGTAGTTAAATCTCCTTAAATCTCCTTCAGCTATTGTTTGACCTGAAAATGAACCATGCTATTTGGTAGTGGTGCCACCACTTAGTAATACTTCTAGTGCTACAGCTAGTGCTACTTCTAGTGCTACTGCTAGTGCCTCTGCTACTTCTAGTGCTACTGCTAGTGCTACTGCTAGTGCTACTGCTAGTGCTACTGCTAATGCTACTTCTAGTGCTACTGCTAGTGCTACTTCTAGTGCTACTGCTAATGCTACTTCTAGTGCTACTTCTAGTGCTACTGCTAGTGCTACTTCTAGTGCTACTTCTAGTGCTACTTCTACTGCTACTTCTAGTGCTACTTCTAGTGCTACTTCTAGTGCTACTGCTAGTGCTACTGCTAGTGCTTCTGCTAGTGCCTCTGCTACTTCTAGAGCTACTTCTAGTGCTACGTTTACTTCTAATCTTACTTCTAATGCTACTGCTAGGACAGTACAGAAATCTATGGTTCTATGAATGGATATTAGGTTGCAACATCTGCTCTGGGTCACACTAGCAGATGGTGACAACACTGCAGAGAGGGTTTCAGTCAAAGTCCTAGTCTGTCACTGGTTGGCACAATAGCTCACCTGACGCAAAATAATCATATTGTCGTAAGTACAAATAGGAACTTAAATATTTGAATGATTATTTGAACTCTTGTGTTCTGTGTATTTATTGTGTAACTGTATGTTGTCCTGCACATTTTTTCGCCTTATCTTGGCCAGGTTGCTGTTGCAAATTAGAATTTGTTTTCAATCGGCATATGGTTAAATAAAGGTTAAATAAAATAAATAAAAATGTAAACAATTCCAGCGGTCCTCCCATTGCCTAACCCAATGCATCAAAAGAGTACAGTCAGAATAGACCCACTAGCCAATACAAAATTGTATCTAACAGCTATAGACTTGAAACTGTGAAACTGATGTGCAAAGGATGTACACGCATAAATACTGTATTTGCAAGCTGATAAGTTTTAGAAACAAGATCCAACTTAGAAGTGAAACTCCGAGCTACTGGCCATGAGGGAGAAGAAACTCATGTAATTTCCGATAAAAAAAGCATTTGTGTGACATTGTAATTCTTCATTCTTTGTGCAGTGGTATATATTTAATTAGACAGTAATGAGCTAAATGTTTAATCATTTAACTATACATTTATTCATATTTCTATTAATACATGCACACATAAATGCTCTTTCGATGCATTGACTAATCCGTTAATAATGCAAATATATGTAATAATTCATGGTAATTAATGTAGTAAAGTGTTACAATTGGACGTCTTCTATCTAGTCTGTCAAGAGTCTTACATGCAACATAAAAAAAACATAATTGCCGCTTTTGAGATGCGCAATTTTCTAATAAATATGTGCTTTTATTCTCATTTTTAAAAATACATTTAAAAATATTTTGGATACAGTCAGAAAGAGAAAGCTGTCCCTCACTTCAGCAGGGATCATTTCATGTGTTTCATGTCAGCATCATAAGTAAACAACAAATCAGGACCTCCAATCACTGCATCTTTTTGAAAAACCCATCAAGACGTTTAATAAAATGGCAACGGCCATCTAACCGTTCTGCCTGCCGACTTGATCCTGTTCAGTATTGTCAATACGTCAACATGGTCCCCTATGCGAGCAGCTCCACCGGGCAACCTCACCGAAATGTGCGCCAGACGCCGAGCTGAGGTTGTGAAGCCAAGAACAGTGTGTTCTCACAGTGTGGACCCACAAACAGAATGTGCTCACGAGGACCAATGTGAACCACGGTACGCACGGTTAGTTTGACACGGCATGCAGGAGCTTTTATGCAAATATCTGTGCCTGAGCATCCTGGTCCGAGTCTTCCTTTAACTACGAGGTTATGGGCCCCTGGTTGTGGCCCATTAGTTTATACATACTGTTTGTACCCCTATGACCTAGACAAGTGGTTCCCAAACTTTTATTCGATACCGTACCACCAACATACATTTGCTCTGCTGTAAGCACCCCTGAAATCCCCTCGAGTTAATTTAATGGTGCCATGAGTGTTCTCAAGTGCTTCTTGTTGTCTTTTTCGTTTATGCCAAGTGCCTTGGTTGGAAACCAGTGCTTTATACGATATTCCAGGTGAACTACAAAAAGACCCTCCTCCTCTGCTCGGTCCTGCTAAGTTAATCATAGGTGAACAAAGACAAACAAAGATAATCCGAGAAGTGAAAGTGGATTTACAAAGCTTCACCAGACATTGGTGGAGCTCTTCTCCTCTGAACAAGTCCTGGGGCGGGTGATCTTCTCCATAATCCTGAATCCGTCTGCACAGGGATGCAGTGGCAGTGCCGGAAGCAAAAATCTGTTGCGTTTAAAAGCCTCAGGCAGACCCGCACCCCCCCCCCACACACACACACACACGATTGAGAAACCAGCACACACTGCCAGAGCTTTCCACCAAATAGACATGTGCCCTCTCCCGGGTACTCCGTTCCAACACTTGAAGTCTTGTAACCACTTAACGCAGTCCCGCTTCTCGTTCTCGTCCGTATGTTCTTTACCTTACTCTGGTCCTTAATCCCAGGAGGAACCACTCGCTTTTGGAGTTGTACAAAGCCAGAATCAGTGCCAATCAGGTATTTGAGAGCCGAGAATCCTAATCTTCAGAGCATCCAATATCTCTGGTATAGATACAAGTTATGTCCCCATAAATCATCACATATCCCCTGTGCACCTTATCTGAAATCTCTTACTGTCGCTCGGTCATCCTTTACATTAGAGGAGAGAGGGGAAAATGTCATTTAACTTTCACAGCTTGTCGCAGTTCCATCATGTGAGACGTATTCACATTTTTCCAGCCATCCCGTTGGCTGCTAATTTCTGTAAGACTGCACCTGGGAATTATTGGGGTAAGAGGGCTCTCTCGAACTAAACACTGGTGCGCCTTATGAGGGGGTTCTCTAATTACTTCCACCTGTACACAATAAATTCTCTAATTACGTACACCTGTACACAATTTCCAAAAGATTGATGATGCCTATATGTGAGATATGAGAGAGAGGTATGCACATATGTGTGATATGAGAGAGAGGTATGCACATATGTGAGATATGAGAGAGAGGTATGCACATATGTGTGATATGAGAGAGAGGTATGCACATATGTGAGATATGAGAGAGAGGTATGCACATATGTGTGATATGAGAGAGAGGTATGCACATATGTGTGATATGAGAGAGAGGTATGCACATATGTGTGATATGAGAGAGAGGTATGCACATATGTGTGATATGAGAGAGAGTTATGCACATATGTGTGATATGAGAGAGAGGTATGCACATATGTGTGATATGAGAGAGAGGTATGCACATATGTGTGATATGAGAGAGAGGTATGCACATATGTGTGATATGAGAGAGAGGTATGCACATATGGGAGATATGAGAGAGGGGTATGCACATATGTGAGATATGAGAGAGAGGTATGCACATATGTGAGATATGAGAGAGAGGTATGCACATATGTGAGATATGAGAGAGAGGTATGCACATATGTGTGATATGAGAGAGAGGTATGCACATATGTGAGATATGAGAGAGGTATGCACATATGTGAGATATGAGAGAGAGGTATGCACATATGTGAGATATGAGAGAGAGGTATGCACATATGTGAGATATGAGAGAGAGGTATGCACATATGTGAGATATGAGAGAGAGGTATGCACATATGTGAGATATGAGAGAGAGGTATGCACATATGTGAGATATGAGAGAGAGGTATGCACATATGTGAGATATGAGAGAGAGGTATGCACATATGTGAGATATGAGAGAGAGGTATGCACATATGTGAGATATGAGAGAGAGGTATGCACATATGTGAGATATGAGAGAGAGGTATGCACATATGTGTGATATGAGAGAGAGGTATGCACATATGTGAGATATGAGAGAGAGGTATGCACATATGTGAGATATGAGAGAGAGGTATTCACATATGTGAGATATGAGAGAGGTATGCACATATGTGAGATATGAGAGAGAGGTATTCACATATGTGAGATATGAGAGAGGGGTATTCACATATGTGAGATATGAGAGAGAGGTATTCACATATGTGAGATATGAGAGAGAGGTATGCACATATGTGTGATATGAGAGAGAGGTATGCACATATGTGAGATATGAGAGAGAGGTATGCACAATTTTCCTCCTCTATTAGGTTAGACAGCATATGATTGGTAGACAAGCTGACCTTCAGCTCCCTACCCAGATTTTCTATGTAGGTCTGGAGACTGGCTAAGCCCTTGTAGGACCTTAATGTCCTACTTTTGCCCTTCTTTGTTCTCATCTAATCACAACACTTTCACCCAGTTCTTCTCTGAATCATTCAGATGTTCATTGGCAAACCTCAGACGGGCCTGTACATGTGCTGTTTTCAGCAAGGGGACCTTGCGGTCCTTCACGGCGTTGTGTGTTACCAATTTTTTTATTTAAGAGAATGCTCCTAATCTCAGCTCGTTATCTGTATAAAAGACATCTGGGAGCTAGAAATCGTGCTGATGGACAGTGAATTAATAGGTATTTCACGTAAAATATTTGAAATGCCTTATTCTGTATTATTTGGTTGTTATTTTGTCTCTCACTGTTCAAATAAATCTAACATTAAAATTATAGACTGATCATGTTAGTGGGCAAATACAGAAAATCAGCAGGGGATCAAATACTTTCTTCCTTCACTGTATATGCAGGTCAATCCTTAATAATACAAAGTCCTGTTGACACAGCTAAACACACCAGCCATAGCAATACTGAATGAGGAGAAAACCTAATTGTTACAAACATGTACACAGGTTTAGAAAATCATTAGAAAAACAGCTGGAGGCAGGTTCCTCTCCTGCAGAGCTAAATAGTAGGAAAAATCTGAACGATACCAATAAGAGATATCAGTCAGTCTCAGTCTGAACCTTCAAGTCTTTACTGATTACTCTTGTCTACAATTGGTTCAAAGACTGAATGTCAATTGGAGAGTCTAAAAAACAGGTGATGAGGGGAAACACTCTCTGGGATGGACCCTGGTCATTCTTGTGCCTCACAGCCAGCCACTCACTGACTTTAAAAGTAACGCCCTGACCTAAAGAGAGATGCCTTAATCACAATCACTTTTAAACTACTGTCTCCAGTGTCATCGTGTCGACGCTTAACCCCATGCAGAGTTCCATCATCACCACTGCATGTTCATGTCAGCACACCACTTCAACACCCACTATACTGAGCTGCCCTTCTTCCAGGGGACTGCCTGTCCGCTTCTAAATCACTCCATCAAAGTGACAACTCCATGCTGTTTCCCTTCTAGAGTACAAAGAAACCTTGGCCAAATCAAAGACTGTACTCTGTTGCTCAACAAAGGCATCAAGCAGTGGCGCATTCCTGCAAGTTTATGCTTTGTCGCAGGCAGAAAGTTTATAATTAGCATTGTCAGTCTCTAAAACCTTCAGCCACATGGCTACAGAATCTCCTGTGGGTGTTGTCGTATCCAGTGTATATTGGAGTGTCTAGACACAGCCGTATCCAGGGTATATTGGAGTGTCCGGATACAGCCATATCCAGGGTATATTGGAGTGTCTGGATACAGCCGTATCCAGGGTATATTGGAGTGTCCGGATACAGCCGTATCCAGGGTATATTGGAGTGTCCGGATACAGCCATATCCAGGGTATATTGGAGTGTCCGGATACAGCCATATCCAGGGTATATTGGAGTGTCCGGATACAGCCGTATCCAGGGTATATTGGAGTGTCCGGATACAGCCATATCCAGGGTATATTGGAGTGTCCGGATACAGCCGTATCCAGGGTATATTGGAGTGTCCGGATACAGCCATATCCAGGGTATATTGGAGTGTCCGGATACAGCCATATCCAGGGTATATTGGAGTGTCCGGATACATCCATATCCAGGGTATATTGGAGTGTCCGGATACAGCCATATCCAGGGTATATTGGAGTGTCCGGATACAGCCGTATCCAGGGTATATTGGAGTGTCCGGATACAGCCATATCCAGGGTATATTGGAGTGTCCGGATACAGCCATATCCAGGGTATATTGGAGTGTCCGGATACATCCATATCCAGGGTATATTGGAGTGTCCGGATACAGCCGTATCCAGGGTATATTGGAGTGTCCGGATACAGCCATATCCAGGGTATATTGGAGTGTCTGGATACAGCCATATCCAGGGTATATTGGAGTGTCCGGATACAGCCATATCCAGGGTATATTGGAGTGTCCGGATACAGCCATATCCAGGGTATATTGGAGTGCCTGGATACAGCCGTATCCAGGGTATATTGGAGTGTCCGGATACAGCCATATCCAGGGTATATTGGAGTGTCCGGATACAGCCATATCCAGGGTATATTGGCCATATACTAGAAACCTGTGAAGTGCCTTTAAGCTATACGAACTATGTGCCAACTTGACTAAAACATGTTTGTCATTTCCGTCTTATTGGATTGTATACATACATATCCATAAACCCGGAGAAATTATCCCGTTCTGACTTGAGATTCAAGCAGCCACTCTGCTTCAACAGATGTACTACCTGCTCAGTTTCACGTAAGGACCTGTGCAAGGACTTGACAGCTGACGACATGAAAGAGGTTTTACAAACGGCATGTCCTTGATTTATCCGATTGGTTAATAGGCAGTCTCTATTTTTATTTTATTTGCTGGTAAGAGGTAATGTATTATTTGATTGACATTTGAGGACACGGTTATTAGCAGCCCCTACTAAGTACACAGACAGAACCGCAATCAGGTTACCATTAAGTTAGATCTGATTAGCAACGAGACTTCAAAGAGGAACTCATATACATTTCATAATCTGGCGACAGCATATCTCAGGTCTCGCGGATATGTATACTACAATCTAACATGATCACGTTCGCTTGCTCACACACACAGGCACAAGCACACAAGCCCACACAAACACACACAAACACACAAACAAACCACACGTCCCTCATGTTTTGACAAACATCCAAACAAATTCCTAGCACAAAGTCTTGCAGAGAGAGGTCCCTTCAGGCCATTAGAGGTTTATTGGTTTATCTGCCCCAGCTGATTGGAGGCATCCTGTGTGGCAGGGCTTGTTAGCCAACTAATACAGCCTAATGGATGCCGTTCTGCAGCTCCACAGGCCGTAAGGTGGGAACATCCGTGACAAAAGTGTGCGGACCGGAGGATCATGGGAGCAGAGGCATCACGACACATGTGAGAGTTATTCCAGAACACTTTGGATCAGTTTGGACATAGGAAGGCGTGGTCATGAATCGACCCAGGAGATATAGCGTTGTCCATATTGCTGGTATGGAGTTTATTTTCAGAACACACTGACGTGATGGCTGGTAAAGACACATATACGCAGTATATGTCTGGGAAGCCCACTTGGTTTGGGCACAGAACCATTATATATGAAAACATGACGTTTATACTTTCACATTTTCTGAAATTGAAACAATTTGATGCTGCTTTCACTTTGAAGTTCACACGGTGTAAAAGTGAGGTTGCGTTACATGATGATAGACTGAAATATAGCCAATTACAAGTATTTACATTTCCATTCTGACCTGCTGTGAAACCAGATGGCTGGAAAGCTGGCTGGTGGATGAGATTATGAGGAAAATCTTGGAGCGGTAAGATTATTGATTGACTATCAATGAGCCTAGGGCAGGCTGAAGGACCAGCGACTGTGGTAAAAGCAGTGGATTTATACCAGCACCTCAGGGGAATCTATAAATGTTTATGATCTGTAGCAAATTGGGCATATCCACAAGTAATCCATCATCCCCATGAGAGACATCCATGTTCTGTTCAAAATAATGTCAAATTACTGTACATGCACGCATGAATGCAAATAAAATATACTTCACATATAAAGCGGAGAGGAGAAGTGGATTTGAGTTGAGAGAGACATATATCCTGATGACAGAGGTATTGGGTTTCAGTAAGGAGTGTTGAGATGAGTGTTGGGGTTGAGTGAAGAGTGTTGAGATGAGTGTTGGGGTTGAGTGAAGAGTGTTGAGATGAGTGTTGGGGTTGAGTGAAGAGTGTTGAGATGAGTGTTGGGGTTGAGTGAAGAGTGTTGAGTGTTGGGGTTGAGTGAAGAGTGTTGGGATGAGTGTTGGGGTTGAGTGAAGAGTGTTGAGATGAGTGTTGGGGTTGAGTGAAGAGTGTTGAGATGAGTGTTGGGGTTGAGTGAAGAATGTTGAGATGAGTGTTGGGGTTGAGTGAAGAGTGTTGAGATGAGTGTTGGGGTTGAGTGAAGAGTGTTGGGATGAGTGTTGGGGTTGAGTGAAGAGTGTTGAGATGAGTGTTGGGGTTGAGTGAAGAGTGTTGAGTGTTGGGGTTGAGTGAAGAGTGTTGGGATGAGTGTTGGGGTTGAGTGAAGAGTGTTGAGATGAGTGTTGGGGTTGAGTGAAGAGTGTTGAGATGAGTGTTGGGGTTGAGTGAAGAATGTTGAGATGAGTGTTGGGGTTGAGTGAAGAGTGTTGAGATGAGTGTTGGGGTTGAGTGAAGAGTGTTGGGATGAGTGTTGGGGTTGAGTGAAGAGCCGTGAGATGAGTGCTGGGGTTGAGTAAGGAGTGGTGAGATGAGTGTTGGGGTTGAGTGAAGAGTGTTGAGATGAGTGTTGGGGTTGAGTGAAGAGTGTTGGGATGAGTGCTGGGGTTGAGTAAGGAGTCGTGAGATGAGTGTTGGGGTTGAGTATGGACTGAAGAGTGTGTTCTGGTTAAGGTGCGGCACACTTGTCAGAGCAGAGTTAATTTCAAGAGTCTTTGTTAATATGACCTGCACTGAGCCCCCAGCATGTTAGCCTTGTGAAACACCTGTGTAAATGAGTGTACAGTTTTCTCTATCCACGGCCTCCCACTGTGGCATTACATTAATTAAATCATTCCCACTCCGCTTATACTCTCCCCTGCGGCTGTGCCATTCTACTCTCTCTGGCTGATTAATGAAGGTTACTGTGCGCGCGCGTGTGTCTGGTAAGGTATTGCGCTCCATGGCACTGTTCGAAAATATAAATGCTGATAAAGGTGCCAAAAAACTAAGATCGTTAACAGTAACAGTGGAAAGGAACATTTACTCTTGAAACAATTGAGTTGCTCCTTTTGCTAATTTGCTTAATGATATTCTTAAAGGGCCAGTAACAACAAATAATGACAATGTGTCAGAAATGTCACAAAAAGGTGCGTGGTGAACCGGCAACACAACTGCATTGCGTACAATACATATGTTACCTATGACAACAAACGATTTTTGTATTCCATAGTTGTCACTATCAGCCACTTCACTCACGGAGGGAGGGCTGTATGACCCTGTGACAGAAGTCTCGTCTCTTGCATTACTTCGCCCTCCTGCAGCAACACTGGCAAATCGTCTGTCAACCATAATGACGATTTCATGAACCTGGACACATGTTCGATATTTGCCGCCGTTCCCCTTTTAAGGGGTCTTTCAGACCCGTGAAAATGTCTCAGTGCTCATGTGTTTGATGTTCCCCTCGTGTTTTCCTCACCTGTTGCCTGGCAACACTAGGGCCAACGTGGTGTAATTGGGTGTTTTAAAAGGGGGACATTACACAATATATCAGCTGACAGCAGTATGGAGAGTCCCCGTTGATAGCTGATTATGGTGTTTATAGAGAGAGAAAGAGGATAAGAAAGAGAAAGGAAAGAGGAGAGAAATAAAGAAAGACTGAACTGCGTGCCCTGACTGCACATTGTGGATGCAAATAGCGTAACAGAATATTCTGACCAATGGTGTCACGGCTACGTAACGTCTCTAAAATGTCTCTGTAGCATAAGTAAGCATTAATAATTTAAAAATAATAAAAATGTATACATACAATAAACATTGGTAGAAATTTCAAAGTGTAAAAATGTTCCCCAGCCTCCTTCACCCGAGAGCCTGGAGGAGTTTTCCCTGCCTCCTACACCCAAGAGCCTGGAGGAGTTTTCCCTGCCTCCTACACCCAAGAGCCTGGAGGAGTTTTCCCTGCCTCCTACACCCAAGAGTCTGGAGGAGTTTTCCCTGCCTCCTACACCCAAGAGCCTGGAGGAGTTTTCCCTGCCTCCTACACCCAAGAGCCTGGAGGAGTTTTCCCTGCCTCCTACACCCAAGAGCCTGGAGGAGTTTTCCCTGCCTCCTACACCCAAGAGCCTGGAGGAGTTTTCCCTGCCTCCTACACCCAAGAGCCTGGAGGAGTTTTCCTGCCTCCTACACCCAAGAGCCTGGAGGAGTTTTCCTGCCTCCTACACCCAAGAGCCTGGAGGAGTTTTCCCTGCCTCCTACACCCAAGAGCCTGGAGGAGTTTTCCCTGCCTCCTACACCCAAGAGCCTGGAGGAGTTTTCCCTGCCTCCTACACCCAAGAGCCTGGAGGAGTTTTCCCTGCCTCCTACACCCAAGAGCCTGGAGGAGTTTTCCCTGCCTCCTACACCCAAGAGCCTGGAGGAGTTTTCCCTGCCTCCTACACCCAAGAGCCTGGAGGAGTTTTCCCTGCCTCCTACACCCAAGAGCCTGGAGGAGTTTTCCCTGCCTCTTCCACCCAAGAGCCTGGAGGAGTTTTCCCTGCCTCCTACACCCAAGAGCCTGGAGGAGTTTTCCTGCCTCCTACACCCAAGAGCCTGGAGGAGTTTTCCCTGCCTCCTACACCCAAGAGCCTGGAGGAGTTTTCCCTGCCTCCTACACCCAAGAGCCTGGAGGAGTTTTCCCTGCCTCCTACACCCAAGAGCCTGGAGGAGTTTTCCCTGCCTCCTACACCCAAGAGCCTGGAGGAGTTTTCCTGCCTCCTACACCCAAGAGCCTGGAGGAGTTTTCCCTGCCTCCTACACCCAAGAGCCTGGAGGAGTTTCCCTGCCTCCTACACCCAAGAGCCTGGAGGAGTTTTCCCTGCCTCCTACACCCAAGAGCCTGGAGGAGTTTTCCCTGCCTCCTACACCCAAGAGCCTGGAGGAGTTTTCCCTGCCTCCTACACCCAAGAGCCTGGAGGAGTTTTCCCTGCCTCCTACACCCAAGAGCCTGGAGGAGTTTTCCCTGCCTCCTACACCCAAGAGCCTGGAGGAGTTTTCCCTGCCTCCTACACCCAAGAGCCTGGAGGAGTTTTCCTGCCTCCTACACCCAAGAGCCTGGAGGAGTTTTCCCTGCCTCTTCCACCCAAGAGCCTGGAGGAGTTTTCCCTGCCTCCTACACCCAAGAGCCTGGAGGAGTTTTCCCTGCCTCCTACACCCAAGAGCCTGGAGGAGTTTTCCCTGCCTCCTACACCCAAGAGCCTGGAGGAGTTTTCCCTGCCTCCTACACCCAAGAGCCTGGAGGAGTTTTCCCTGCCTCTTCCACCCAAGAGCCTGGAGGAGTTTTCCCAGCCTCCTACACCCAAGAGCCTGGGGAGTTTTCCCTGCCTCCTACACCCAAGAGCCTGGGGGAGTGTCTCCTCCCCCCCTTCTCCTCCTCCTTTTGTTGACCCCATGGAGGATTGTCTCCTTCCTCATCATTCCTTGTCTCCTCTCCTCTGCCGGCCTCCCCTCTGCCGGCCTCCCCTCTGCCGGCCTCCCCTCTGCCGGCCTCCCCTCTTCCGGCCTCCCATCTGCTTGCCAGATGTGCAACGAAAACATTAAAGCCACCTCCGTGGTTGACTCTACCGCTGGGGAGACCCCGAGCCGAACCACCTCCTCGTTATTTTTCTAGCTATCGAAACTGTTAGAATTTCTGTCAAAAAATTGAGAAGTGGGAGCAAAAAAAACGACAAACATGGCTATATGCATAGAACACTCGCCTAAACATTCAACAGAGTAACATAAAGACAATATCCCACACCCTGCACCAAGACCCAGTGACTTTTATATCCAACATAATAACAGAATCTAAACCAGCTGTGCACCATTTTAATCACCCACATTTGATTCAGGTGCGAACCTCAAAGTTATGTAAGTGGCCCAATACCCTCCTAGCCCACAAGATGTACTCAATTGACTAAGAATTGTATATATATATATATATATATATATAATTTGTGTCAAAAATGTATTCCTTAAAGAGAATAATATATGTTTGTTGAAATAACAAATTTGTGTCTATTAGGCACCGCCCATATTACACACCCAATGAGGAGCTTCCTCTGGAATCCTGTAACCAAATCTAAATATTCATTTGGTATTGTAGATGATTTGAATGCAGAAGTTGATATTAGGCTAACTGAGATACATTGCTCATAAAGTACCATTCAACACTACATTTTCTTCAGACAAACCTGAATTTCAACAGTGTTTTGAACATTCTGTTTCAAAGATGCACTTCAAAAAGCATGTCAAATAAATCCAACATAAATAAATGCATATCCCCAGCAGTGGGTTCGTTTTTTTGAGGAGGTTCAGGACAGAGCGTTAGGTGTAGCGCATGACTGCCTGGCTCTCTGTGTGCTATCTCAAACTTTACACTCTCTACCTGATCTGACAGTAATTGCAGGATGAGGTGCTTTTTACTGCTCTCCCCTTTGGCAACATTTGACAGAACAGCAGAAGAAAGAGATTAAACAGGGAACCACACGCACGCCTGCAGATGAAAACATCAGCAATGAACATCACACTTATACACACGAACACACACACACACACACACATGCAGCACGCACATAAAAACACACATGGCCTAAGCCTTCCAGGTTTTCCTTTCATTCTTGCCATCTCTATCGCAGGTAGAGTTGCATGTTACTGGTTACTGACATTCAAGTCCGAGTTAAACATTCACTCAGAGTGGATCATTCAAACAGCCGGTCCACATCTGTAACGTACGGCGACCCGGTTATGGGATCGTTGTGCTTTATAATACAGAACAAACCACAGGTGGCTGGACAAAGGTGGTTCACTCCATTGTTATCATCTCACCATGGGCTGTATTTGAAGAAGTTAATAATGTGCTGACGTGTGTTTGTTGACCGAAACAACTCTGAATTGCAGTCGCCCAACAGCGAAACACTCTGTTTTTAAAGGCACCAACAACTGGTGGAAATACATTTAGTTTAAGAAATACTTGGAATAAAATGACAACAACCACTTCTTTTTGATATTTTGACAACATAACATTTTTATGCTTTTAAGGGGACAGTGTGAAAACAGAAAATATAGTATTTGCTGAAAGAGCAGGAGGACATATTTCAAGTCATGATATTAAAGTGCATGGGTCCCAGAGGCAGCCACCGTATTACAGTAGGCCAACCAAAACTGTCCCAGAGGCAGCCACCATATCACAGTAGGCCAACCAAAACCGTCCCAGAGGCAGCCACCGTATTACAGTAGGCCAACCAAAACTGTCCCAGAGGCAGCCACCATATCACAGTAGGCCAACCAAAACCGTCCCAGAGGCAGCCACCGTATTACAGTAGGCCAACCAAAACTGCCCCAGAAGCCGCCACCGTATTACAGTAGGCCAACCAAAACTGTCCCAGAGGCAGCCAACATATCACAGTAGGCCAACCAAAACTATATATATATATGTATATGTATTGATTACCTAGAAGGTTGTCATTTCCTATTTGAATTCTTTTAAGGAATGCCAAAAACATTTGCATAGGAAGGAAGTGAAGTCTGCCACCTCAGGGGGAACTTGTCCAACATTCTTCTGCAAATTTCCCCGATGTTTTTCGTGGGCCTGGTTTTTTTCATGATTTTTTACGAAATAGACACATTTTTAATTTGTGGCTGTGGAAACTGTTTACCATCAACACACACACACACACACGCTTGAACATCCATGCAGTTGTACATGCTTTGCCTTTAACCCTAAATAATCAGTTACTAAAACCCCAGGTCTGGGACTTCTGGTGTAAACTGTTCCTGTATGTCTGTTCACCATTTTCACTGTGCTTCTCTACGCGTTGGTGGTGACCCCTGATTGGCTGCTGACACACAAACATACACACACATACACACACACACACATTGGTGGCGACCCCTGGCTGCTGACACACACATACACACACATACACACACACACACATTGGTGGCAACCCCTGGCTGCTGACACACACACACACACACAAATTGGTGGCGACCCCTGGCTGCTGACACACACACACACACACAAATTGGTGGCGACCCCTGGCTGCTGACACACACACACACACAAATTGGTGGCAACCCCTGGCTGCTGACACACACACACACACACACAAATTGGTGGCAACCCCTGGCTGCTGACACACACACACACACACAAATTGGTGGCAACCCCTGGCTGCTGACACACACACACACACACAAACAATGAGAAACGGTCTCTCACACAAACTTAATGTAGACACAGTCTCTCTCACACAGACTTAATGTAGACATGGTCTCTGTCTAGTAATATATATGGGAGGAACTGTGTCTGGAAATCCGTCTGTAAAACATGTTTCTCTCACATAGTACAGTTTATTACAGTTATTGAATAATCTAAAAGTGATGAAAACCTGTTATAAACATGAATTAAACACATTTTGAATCACAATATTTGGATGCAACCCCCCCAACCACCTTTGTCCAACCCTACTATTGCTACTGTACGTTTTTAACCATGCTCAGACTCTGCTGATAAAAGCATTGATACCTGAATACCTATATAACTGAATAACTGAGCAACTAACAAACTGAGCAACAAACCATAAACCAAAGCACCTGCGTCCCTCGTGGTGACTCATGCTGTAAAAGTTAATTACCAAACGCATCAAAATGTGAGTGGTGTTTAGGCTATTAGATCTATGGTGATGGTAGTCAGTAGTGACACCGTTTAGCCTGTAACGAAACCCAGTCATTATTTGGTTAATTGAATGTCAATTACGATACTAATAGCTTCCAGCACTGTGGATGGGTGACATAGTTTGGACAAATCTGTATATACTGTACATGTGAGACCGGTTCATACATTGGTAATATAATACATCACTGATACACCTGGGTATTCCACTGCTTCACATTCTGAACCATTAGCTTTGTTCAAGCGTACACATGTCAAATCTCCCACCTGCGAGCAGGCTTCGGCGCTCGTCTTCTCCGGCCTTCTAGCTGCCATCGTTCCACCTCCCCTCACGTTATTGTCCATTCTCGTCATCGCAGACACCTGGTGCCCATTCCCTCATTAGTAGAGTGTATAGGTGTTTGGTCATGTGTTTGGTCATGTCCTTGTGTGGTATTGTTCTATGTAACTAGGGTCCCAGTGAGTCGCTACATTTATATCCTTCCAGTTTGGAAGTGATTTTCCATGTTCTGCGCAACGACGCATTATTCATTATTTTTGGATTAACTTAATAGCACCTGAGTGTGCTATGTCTACAGGCTTTACCTGAGTGAGAGAGCGCGCTATTAATTTGCTCGCAAAAAGCACTCATTCCTGCGCCTGGCTCCGTTCTTCCTACCTACACTCACGCTACAGACAGGACAACACAGTGGCAACCTCCTGACTCTCGTTCTGACTGCACATAAACCCCACCATCTGTGTGTGCAGGTATCTGACCGTGTTGTTTTGGAAAACCCTGAGTTCCGCCACTTTCCCTGTCTCTACTGTCAGTTGATTAATCGACATGACCGAAGCCAAAACCAGTGGGGTTTTTTTTTACTTTGGGAGTGGAATTCTTCAACAAACCAAGTTTTTCAGATTTAGCCCAGGTGCCCAGAGACGAAACCAACTCCAATTCATTAATTCAAGAAGATTAATCTGCCCAGATGGTGCATCAGGTTGAAAGAGAATATGAAATGAAAATACGTTGTGAGTGAAATGATGAGGTGAAAATACTAATTCCTGTCAGAGGCTATATGAAGGCTGCACATCCTGGCATTCTATATTGATTCTACACTGGATCTTGTCTGTGGAGATCAACCAATCTCTAATTATTTAAGAGCATATGATTGTGCTTGTGCATTGGGGGGTGAGGGGGGGTGCTGGGGGTGCTGAGAACACAATCTCATTCAAATCAAAACACAGAGGCACAAAATCACGTTAAATGCCAATGGGGAAGAACAGCAGATGCTTCAACTTGCAAAGCTTGGGGATTTGATATGACAACACTGGGTTGCTGTAAAATGCTCTTACTGCAAGACAACCTGCAGGTTAACAACAGCATTTAATGGGGAAAAAACCAGACATGTTGCCTGAAATCAAACACAGTCTAACTTCAGAAAGCCAACACAGTCACACTTCAGAAATGATACACAAGTCACACTTCCGAAATCAAAAACCAGTCATGCATCATAAATCAAACACAGTCACACATCAGAAATCAGACCAAGTCCCATTTCAGAAAGAAAACACACAGTGACATTTCAGAAATCATATTTAGTCCTATCTTAGAAAGCATACACAGTTCCATTACAGAATGCTAACACAGTCACATTTCAGAAATCATATTTAGTCCTATCTTAGAAAGCATACACAGTTCCATTACAGAAACAATGAACAGTCCCATTAGGGCATACACAGTCAAATCTCTCCCCTGTCCTTGCACCCCATTGGTGGAGACACGTTTCCCTTGGGGCAAGGACAACAGAAGTTCCAATGATGATTCCCGGTAAAATAAACAAAAATAACAAACAGCTTAGGAAACAGATATGCTGAAGGGCATTGCAAAACCTCCACTGATATCTATGAATATTATAAATGAAATGAAGATCGTAACTTCCACTTTCAAAAAAACATCCTCGGGGAAGTGAAACATATAGCATAGGATTATATTATTTACACAGGAGAGTGCTTTCCAGGAAACGTTTATAACCTACAGTCACAGTGCAGTATTAACTTAATGAGTAGGAACAACCAAATTGGCGGACTTCGGTGAGGTGAGACATAAACATAATTCATTCATGTTTCTTAAAGGCGAGCTGCAGTCACAATGATCAACCATCTGATATCTATATCCAGGTAACAAGTCCCACTGTGCAAACAAATCCTATAATAAGTTTAAATGGCCTAAGAGAGGCCAAAACAGTGAGTTGTCTTACTCATATGTGTCTAACTCTCTGTGCTGATGGCAGGTTTCAACACAATCGGAGTCCAGAAACATCTTAAATCAAATTTGGACCTTGAATTTGGTTTAATGTTTTTTTGTTTGTTGTTTTTTTCCCTTTAATCAGCGACTGATTTGGAGTTGTTAAACCAGGTGGGTGCAAATATTTATCAGAATGAACAGAAAACCGAAGGTCGCTTCGGACGTCACAGGGTACGAGTTGAATAACATAGCTCTAAATTCTCCACTAAAATAAACCCCTCTGGTTATTTCTCAGGCATGCTACTCAACGTGGATGATTTGAGGGTGTAGCACGGAGAGTCTGACGCCTTCAGATAATAAAAGTTTGCTTTTCACTGATCTCCTCCCCTCTGTGTGTGTTCTTGAATGGCTGCCTCTAAGCATTCATCAAATAGACACGCTTGTAGACGCCCACTCACAGAAGAACCCGTGCTGGTCGATGAAACAGTAATCTCAAACACTTGTTGTGCTCAGACAGAATGAACCTGTTAAACATTATCAGATAATATATGTTCCTCCCATTACTCACATTAGATCAGAGGTCTTCAGCCCACATTCCATTGACCACCAAGCCGTTCCATGTATTTGACATGTTCCAGAACTTGTACACCTTATCAACTTTCAACTAGTCAACTAGTCATCAAGCCCCTGATTCATGAATTAAATAAACTAAAGCAAAATGGCGAAATGTCTGATCAAAGAGGTTTTTATAGTCAAGGAGAACCTACAATGACACAGTTTTGGCCATACTAAGTGAATTATCATCACTTAATAAACTATGATAAATAATAGAATAATAGTACGTGAAAGTAACCGAAAAGTAATCTTAATGTAAGCTTAAACAGTTTGACATGAATATATGAATATAGTCACATTTGAATGAGAATCATTTAGCAGGGCACCTATCCAGAGATAATTCATGTATATACAGACATTTTCGAATCGGCTCCTGTGGGAATTTAACCCAAAACCCTGACCTTGCAATTCAGCTCCACAACCCACATCGATTAATCTTTAATAAAAATGTAAATTGTTAGTCTGTCACATTGAATTGGTTGTTACATAACGTGTCTCCTTCTCACAATGATGACTCATTTCAAATATTTTTAGAGCACAGAATCGATGGACACAAAACGTGGGGTGTGTGTGTGCGCTTCCGTTTCTAACATAGAAGACATACAAGATATGGACAAAACCGTAACAGCGTGAAACTATCATAAATGGAATGACTCCCAAGCGAAGCTATTAGTCCGTACTCTCCCAAACGTCCATTTATTCCTTTGAAATAGTGGCAGCTTTGTGAAAATAAATTGTAAAATAAATTGTGCCAGAAATGTTGGTTGAGATGCTTTCATGCACAGAAATCTGTAGAATTACTATTGTGTTGTAGGAAACTTGGCACTCAATGTAGTCTTTGCCTCCCAATTGGACATTCTGAACCACTAGGACACTTCACTAGTAAAAGCCAAAGGAGAGAAAATACAGACGTAAAGACTGCCAATGGTAATTTCTCCAGGCATTGGGAAAACTTGATAGGATTGGCAGTGACACTATTGTTTACTGCTATGTTCCAAAAGTAGATCGCAAATGAATTATTCTTACTAACCATTTCACACTTGCCATGAACTGTTTACATTGTGTAATGGAGAGAGACAGAGAACACTGGGAGTACACAACGTTTTATTTATATGGGAGAGGGAGTACTGTGTACTGGGAGAGGGACTACTGTGTACTGGGAGAGGTAGTACTGTCTACTGGGAGAGGTAGTACTGTCTACTGGGAGAGGGACTACTGTGTACTGGGAGAGGTAATACTGTGTACTGGGAGAGGGACTACTGTGTACTGGGAGAGGGACTACTGTGTACTGGGAGAGGTAGTACTGTGTACTGGGAGAGGTAGTACTGTGTACTGGGAGAGGGAGTACTGTCTACTGGGAGAGGTAGTACTGTGTACTGGGAGAGGGAGTACTGTCTACTGGGAGAGGGAGTACTGTGTACTGGGAGAGGGAGTACTGTGTACTGGGAGAGATAGTACTGTCTACTGGGAGAGGGACTACTGTGTACTGGGAGAGGTAATACTGTGTACTGGGAGAGGGAGTACTGTCTACTGGGAGAGGGAGTACTGTGTACTGGGAGAGGTAGTACTGTCTACTGGGAGAGGGACTACTGTGTACTGGGAGAGGTAATACTGTGTACTGGGAGAGGGAGTACTGTCTACTGGGAGAGGGAGTACTGTGTACTGGGAGAGATAGTACTGTCTACTGGGAGAGGGACTACTGTGTACTGGGAGAGGTAATACTGTGTACTGGGAGAGGGAGTACTGTATACTGGGAGAGGGAGTACTGTGTACTGGGAGAGATAGTACTGTCTACTGGGAGAGGGACTACTGTGTACTGGGAGAGGTAATACTGTGTACTGGGAGAGGGAGTACTGTCTACTGGGAGAGGGAGTACTATGTACTGGGAGAGGTAGTACTGTGTACTGGGAGAGGGACTACTGTGTACTGGGAGAGGGAGTACTGTGTACTGGGAGAGGGAGTACTGTGTACTGGGAGAGGGAGTACTGTGTACTGGGAGAGGTAGTACTATGTACTGGGAGAGGTAGTACTATGTACTGGGAGAGGGAGTACTGTGTACTGGGAGAGGTAATACTGTGTACTGGGAGAGGTAGTACTATGTACTGGGAGAGGTAGTACTATGTACTGGGAGAGGGAGTACTGTGTACTGGGAGAGGGACTACTGTGTACTGGGAGAGGGACTACTGTGTACTGGGAGAGGTAGTACTATGTACTGGGAGAGGTAGTACTATGTACTGGGAGAGGGAGTACTGTGTACTGGGAGAGGGACTACTGTGTACTGGGAGAGGTAGTACTGTCTACTGGGAGAGGTAGTACTGTGTACTGGGAGAGATAGTACTGTGTACTGGGAGAGGGACTACTGTGTACTGGGAGAGGGAGTACTGTGTACTGGGAGAGATAGTACTGTGTACTGGGAGAGGGAGTACTGTGTACTGGGAGAGGGAGTACTGTGTACTGGGAGAGGTAGTACTGTGTACTGGGAGAGGGAGTACTGTGTACTGGGAGAGGTAGTACTGTGTACTGGGAGAGGGACTACTGTGTACTGGGAGAGGGAGTACTGTGTACTGGGAGAGATAGTACTGTGTACTGGGAGAGGGACTACTGTGTACTGGGAGAGGGAGTACTGTGTACTGGGAGAGGTAGTACTATGTACTGGGAGAGGGAGTACTGTGTACTGGGAGAGGGACTACTGTGTACTGGGAGAGGGAGTACTGTGTACTGGGAGAGGGAGTACTATGTACTGGGAGAGGGACTACTGTGTACTGGGAGAGGGAGTACTGTGTACTGGGAGAGGTAGTACTATGTACTGGGAGAGGGAGTACTGTGAAAGTAGTCCTTCACGTATCCAGTGACTAAGTGACTAGATTTAGCTTCAAATAGCTGATTCATTGCACCATTTTCTGAAGGCATCGCTCCAGGGAGGACATCCATCAGCTGGCTTTACAATATTTAGTGTAGTGAGGGAATGTGGGTAGCAACGTTACCTTACGTCGACATCTGGCGATTGCTCGCTATCACGTCGTTTATATATTAACTGTTATATAGTAACGTATGCGATACTCTCTCGGTATGCTACAAAAGATGTGTTAACAAGGCTGTAGTAATAACAGCCTTGTGTATACCTTAATTAATTGGGTACACCTTAATTCCCCAAAACAAACAAAGGAGGCTTCACTGAGACCATGCTGACTGGTTTGAGGACTGACTGTGTTGGTGCTGGAGTCAAACGGGTCACATACTGACAATAACCTGTAGTAACTAGTCTACAAAACATCGTTTAGCTGACTTGATTGTTGCAGCACCATGGAGAGTCTGTTCTATATGAACATGTGGTAATTTGAGTGGCTCTTCCCAGGGGAATAGTGATTGGTCTGTTGAGACAAACAGTTGGACATACACAGCGTTCAAAATTATTAAGTGATCATTTAAACTTATTTTGCTAAATAGTCGATTCAAATGACAATCAGTCGGATTTCATTGAACGAACCACCCAATGAAAAGAGTATTTTTTCAACAACAAAAAAACCTCAAAATGCACTGTTCCAAATCATTTTGCACAACAGAGTTTTAAAACATTTCATAGGTTGTAAAGAACTGAAAATTGTCATTTGCTGGTCATTTGTTGAATTTGCAGCATCAGAAGGTCATATTTACTGAAATCAAAAGCCATTTCAATCACACACATTAATAACAGGGCAAGTTACATGTTAACATAGGACTTCTTTAATATCACCTTCACAATTTTTGCATACATTAAATTTGTGAATTTATGGAGAGTTTCTGCTTGAATTCCTTTGCAGGATGTCAGAATAGCCTCCCAGAGCTGATGTTTTGATGCGAACTGCCTCATAGATCTTTTGCTTGAGGATGCTCCAAAGGTTCTCAAGGTCCTTTAACTGCTCTTTTCTGCAGAAGTCTGTTGAATCTTTTAATCCTGGTGAATCAGAGTGATTGCCAACCTAACAATAGAAGGTAAATATTATTTATACTTTACAGACATAATCCCTTAGTAAATACTTAGGCGAGATTAGCATCACACTTAAACCTGACACAGACAGATATCTATTTCTATTCACTAATCCCACCCACTCTCCCTCTCTTATCTCCTTTTTAGCCTTCCTCTGTCTATCTACCACATATACCTTCCACTTTCTCCTTCTCCCCCTCATCGCTCTTTCAATTTTTCCTATATATCTCTAATATCTCACTCCATTCTCCTCCCATTCCCTCACTAGTCCCTTATCTCTCTCCCATTCCCTCACTCCTCCCTTATCTCTTTCCCATTCCCTCATCTCCCTCCCATTCCCTCACTCCTCCCTTATCTCTCTCCCATTCCCTCACTCCTCCCTTATCTCCCTCCCATTCCCTCACTCCTCCCTTATCTCTCTCCCATTCCCTCACTCCTCCCTTATCTCTCTCCCATTCCCTCACTCCTCCCTTATGTCTCTCCCATTCCCTCACTCCTCCCTTATCTCTCTCCCATTCCCTCACTCCTCCCTTATCTCTCTCCCATTCCCTCACTCCTCCCTTATCTCCCTCCATCCACCCTGTCCTTTGTCTCTTCTATCATTTTCTTCGCCCTTCCCATCTCATCTCTCCCACATTTCTCACCAGCTCCACATGTACACCCTCAGATCTCCACAGACAGGATATAGACGTGTTGAGGTTAAGGGCATTAACCTATAAGCAGAAGTGTACTGATATCTTTTAAATGGAGAAGCACATATCACACACAGAGTTAATTACAGAAATGGGCTGCAGGCAGATGTACCCAACTGAAGCCTATCATTAGTGCCAAGTATGCCAGCTTATAGACGCACAACCTGTTGCCTTGGGAACATTTTTTATTTTTAATATTCTCAAAACCAAAGTTAGGAAATCAAAACAGGACCTAATCAATACAAATGATTCCTGACTACGCCCAGTGAAAAGGTCAGTTTGCTATTGCAAACTCTTTGGTTCCGGTAAAATACTCATTAATTATAGAGCGTTTGTGATTAATACAGAGAGAAAGATTCATCAATCTAATTTTAGGCTGCTAAATGAGCACCTTTTGTAAAAAGTGATTATCATCTATTTTCAATAAGGTTAATAATAGCAGCTCATGGAAGTTGGCAGTGGGAATATTAGGCTTTTGCAACAGATCTGAATGAATTGAAAATTCCAACAACAATGTGAACTTCGTGTTTTTCAATTAAATACTATTTACTCAGTCAACTGTTAACAATGTAACCCTAATATTCTTATTGAATAAGATGTATCAAAAAAAACTATTGATGAATTAGAGGTATAAAAGCACAAAGATTATTATCAAACCACAATATAAAAAATATACATAAAAAGTACCTGAGTAATTGGTAAGTTGATAGTCTTGCTATATGCTCGATTCAGCTTTAATTGCACTATATTTACAAAACTATTGAGTCTTGATGTCACGAGTGGTGAGGTTTTGTTTTGCTTATTAGGGAGGAATTTAAGTTCGGGGAAATGTCATCACTTTGTAGCTCATTATTTCAAGTTAGTCAGGATTGGACAGTGTCATTGTTTTAGAACCCTGTTTGTTATTAATTTCCAGTATGCAGAGTTTTCCTTTTCATTAAGTGTATTGGTTTTCGTTCAGTGTGTCACTTGTTTTGTTTTATTAAATAAACACCCACAAACATTTTATTTTGGATCTGCATAATATGATTTTGTTTTGCATGATTGGAGCTAACTGTAGCAAATTATTGTTAAATAAAAGAGGCCCTAGGATAGAAGCTTGTGGAACTCCACATGTCAAGCATGTTCTCTATGACAAATAGACTATAGAGACAAAGTGTTCCCTCTCTAGTAAATAAAATGTTGTGCTTAAAGGTTTGTTCACCTAACAACAGTAGCAAATTACCTATGTTAGAGTTCATTAATATCATGTGCTGTTTGCTCGCCATTATAGTTTTGACCTTAAGCAGGTGCAATTGCATCAATGACATTTTAAGAACTTTAGAACTGAAGTTTTTTAGAAGGTCGTTAACAGTGGTTGAAGTGTAGTTGTCACATGAGTTTGGTGCCAATGAGATAGCTTTCATAAAGAGTGCTTATGTTTTATGAAAACACTGATCGGAAATACCCTTGTTCATCTGTTGTTTCAATAAATCATTCATTTATTTTCACTTTTACAGTGACATTATTGTGATTAAAATATCTTACCCAGCCTGGAAAAAATATATTTTCCCCTAAAATATGAGGTGAATTAGTGTGCACGAGCAGACAGGTCCTGAGGCCATGTTATTTTCAACTCCCTAGGCAGTAAACACATCGATCAAACAGAGACGCCATGACGACCTGGGAGACTCAACCTGTCAACAAATCGTACCGTCAAAACTTTAGACATCACATCAGCAACATTAGGACAGAAGGGAATAGATCTACATGTTTGCAACAAATTTTCACTGATTATAAAACCAAGAAAATATATAACTAATGGAAATATAATATGTGCTTTGTTTCAGTCAGTTTGTTTCAGTCAGTTAGACAGCCAAGAACTGCCAAGAGGTGCTCCTAAATGTACTTGGGGTGTTCATGTACAGAGTGCATTAAAAGTATTTTTCAGAAACAATCTCTAAAATGTATGTTTGATCACGTTACTCTTTCGTAAGCTGGGTTCCCTCAGTGCCTTGTGCCCCTGGCTATGTTAATTAATCCATTGCTTTTTATCACAGTCAATGATGACGAACCTGTTTTAATGAGATCTTACCAACAACCACGAAGCACCAAATAAATGAAGAGTGGATTCTGGTGTTACAACATAAATATGTGGTGTTTATTTCAGTGTTATTTAATTATTCATATTGGCTGCATTAAACTGGTTATGTGAAAGTAGTGCAAATAAAGTATCAATATTGACTTAGTTGACAACTCTAAAAAACGTATGCAGTACATATTTAATTGTATTGCACGGACAACTTAGAGAGTATGTCAATTGTGTTGACTCTGTTCCTCATTGGTGATGAATCAAACTTAATAAATTAATGTTCTTGCCAACATTTATTTCGAACACAAGTACTTACCAATAGTTTCGCAAAATGTTAAACTACATTTTGTTCTGAAAAGAAACACATGACTCTCAATGAAAATGTGGGATTTGGAGATATTGCATCTCTGCAATAATGGCTTTTGAATGTGTAGATAGACATTAGTAGGAACTAAGAAAACACCCATTCAGTAGATTTAGCACCACCGAAAGCAAAGATTACATTTAATACATTTCCACATTTTAGTGTGTGGACTGACGTAACTAATACGCCATAAAACAAATGTAACAAGGCTATGAATTACGTTATACATGACGAGCCTGTCACGATTGGTGTGGTGGCGTTGCTACACTTCCATTTCGGTGATCCACTTCCGTGTTTTTGGTCTCACTAGCTGTGATTACTTCCTCTTTCACGTGGTCACAGCTGTTTGTAATCTGTCACTTTATGTCGGGATATAAAGGGTTCGCTAGCAAGTCACTCCTTGCTTAGCATTGTTTGTTTCTATGTCACGGAGTGAGTAGGGTGAGTGTTTGGTGGATAACTGTGTTTCGAACGGTATTGTTTAAGACGCTCTGTGCGCACTTTACTTTCGTTTAGCCAGTTAGCTTTTGTTCGCCGTTATCGGTTTGTTTTGAGTTCCTGTCCTTATTTAATAAACCTGATTGTTAAAACGGATCAACGACTCTGCACATGGCTTTGACAACACTACGCCGGAGCATCCGTGACAGAATGCTAAGCCGCCCAAGAAGCCCGCAGAGCCGGACGGTGAGTGGATTCCTCGGAGGGGCAAGCTATAGCGCTCCGAGGTATGAAGCTCACCGTCAACCCACGGAGCAGCAGGAGCAGCGCTACACCTGGCAGGGTGATTGGGGGTCCGACTCCCTCTCCTCGGATGATGAGGAGGCAGTCTACGAGCGAGTGGAGGAGGACTCCCTGGAAGACGCCCTGCTATGGGATCCCGTCCTCAGTCGACTAGTCCCCGCAACATCGGACGTCGGCTGGGGCGGGCAGAAGACACCGCCCACTGTTCCGGGGCTGCAGCCAGGGCCAGCAAGAGCCCTGGAGCTACAGCCACTACCCCCGCCGTGGGAGGACCCTTTCCGACCACCTACCTCCGGGACAGAGAAATCCCCGGAGGGGTTACATAAGCAGCCCCCGGCTGTCATTAGGGCGTGGTGGAAGGCATGGCTGGACTTTCAAGATCTGACGCCAGAGATCGCCTCCGCCACGCCTGCGCCCGAGATGGCCTCAGCTACGCCTGTGCCCGAGATGGCTTCAGCTACGCCTGTGCCCGAGATGGCCTCAGCTACACCTGTGCCCGAGATGGCCTCAGTCACGCCAGCGCCCAAGATGGCTGCCGCCGTCACGCCAGCGCCAAAGAAGGCTGTTGCCGTCACGCCAGCGCCCAAGATGGCTGCCGCCGTCACGCCAGCGTCCACGATGGCTCCTGCCGTCCCGCCAGCGCCCAAGATGGCTGCCGTCGTCCCGCCAGCGCCCAAGATGGCTGCCGTCGTCACGCCCACGTCCACGATGGCTCCCGCCGTCACGCCCGCGCCCAAGATGGCTGTTGCCGTCACGCCAGCGCTCAAGATGGCTGCCGTCGTCGTCACCCCAGCGCCCAAGATGGCTGCCGTCGTCACGCCAGCGCCCAAGATGGCTGCCGCCGTCACGCCAGCGTCCACGATGGCTCCTGCCGTCCCGCCAGCGCCCAAGATGGCTGCCGTCGTCCCGCCAGCGCCCAAGATGGCTGCCGTCGTCACGCCCACGTCCACGATGGCTCCCGCCGTCACGCCCGCGCCCAAGATGGCTGTTGCCGTCACGCCAGCGCTCAAGATGGCTGCCGTCGTCGTCCCGCCAGCGCCCAAGATGGCTGCCGCCGTCACGCCAGCGCCCACGATGGCCCCCGCCGTCACGCCAGCGTCCACGATGGCCCCCGCCGTCACGCCCGCGCCCAAGATGGCTGCCGCAT
>CM055731.1:18512359-18697359 GCA_029465975.1 Dallia pectoralis | reverse complement strand
CTACTTTTGCCTGACCTTTTCAGATTCCTTGTGTCTGACCTTCTGCCTGTTCCTAAACCACGTTAGCAGCCTCCTCCTGGGATACGTCACAAAATGGACACCTGCTGCGCCCTGTGCATAAAACCAGCACTCTGACTCATAATATATTTGTTACAGGCACCTTCTTTTACACTCTTCCCTAGACTTTATGAGTGGGTCCCAGGGACATTTTACACAGTGACAAACTGAGGAACTGTCTTCCCTGTAATCTTCTGTCAAACATTACATTCTGTTGAACCAGACAGTTTGAAGAAAAGCAAGCTGGCATGTAAACACCATTTAATGTTGTTGACGTCCAGACCCATGGCCTAGTCCCTTAAACTGAGAATAGCTATGCAGGTATAAACTGGGGCTATCACACTCACAGGGGATTGGCTGGCTTAGCACCAGGGCGGCAAGCCCACCTGTCATAGATGAGATCAGCACGCAGAGGGAGGTCTCAGTGGCACTGACGGATCCCATGGAGCACGTCCAAAACATTAGGCATACATGGCTGTGAGGAATTGTATTGTGGCTATGTGGGAGTGCGTGACAATGTTCTAGCCAGTCCCCTGACTCACTTTTTGCAACTTGGAAAATGCATGTCATGGTAAAAGTCAAATCCGATGAAGTTCAGAGCTAGAAAGTAGAGGTGAATATGTTGCTACGGGTGTGTGCAGGTCTATGGAAAGTTGTGTCAGACGGTGAAACGCTGTCCAGAGGCAAAGCACTGTGCTACGGTTGTGTACACTGTTGTGTGTAGCTCTTTAATGTCGTGCAGCGGTTCTCCACTAGAGGATCACTATACAGTGGAACGTATTGGCAGAGTCTTCAGTGTAATGTTGTTTTTCAAGGTGTGTTAAAGCGTTCAGGTTTCATTTGGGAGGATGGACCATGGAATAGCAGATGAGAGTGGGCTAAAATATCAGCAGGAGCTGCACGCGGGCCTCAGTATTGCCCCGGCAGTACCGACCTGGACCACCCTAATCAAGCATAGGCCATGTTTTCTGCCATGAAAGAACCCTCCAGACTGAATTTAAACATCTGTTACCTGGTTAGGATCTTGTTTGGTAATGATGATGAAACACATTTTTGTTTTATACAAAAAAGGACAACAAATTGGCAAATGTCTCTTAACATTTATTGTTTCATCCAAGGCCGGTTCTAGGCACAAGCCTTGGGGCCCCAGGCCGCTAGTGGCCCCACGACCAGCGGTGAGCCCTCGACCCCTATGGGGAACATTTTACCTTGGGGTACCCCAAAGTTCTAGATCCGCCACTGGTTATATCCATTATGAATATAACACATTCTGAAGTAATTGCATTTTGGCAAAAAGAAAATTGCAATGCGAAACTTGAGCCTTGACAGAGACAACTTGGTTCAATTTGGGTGTCAAGACACAACCCGTTGAGAACTTTGAGCATAATTGGACAATCTGTGGGAATATCCACTTGGAGTCTGGAGTGCTCTGGTCTCTCTCTTCAAAACTGATCAATAGGTAGCATTTATTGGCCTGAGGGCAGGCACTGGCAAATAAGCTTCCCATCAATATTGTTTTAAGGCAATGGTGGAAACCCGCAGGTCCTTGACAACTGCTCAGTAGCCCATTTGTCAAGGATTTGGGTAGGTCAGTCCCGGGAACACATCCCCAGCTGAAGTTGAGTCTACATTAGTACATTTGTGTTGCAGAAAGCATTCATTCACGTTTCCCCATGCCTAGTATTCAGACTGCCTACCGCCATTGACCTATTTTACAAAAGGTCATCGCTTGCTTTCCGTGCATCATTCATGCAACTACTCACAGAGAAATACATTTTAAATCTTGATGAAAACAACCTTTCCAGACAGAACTTGCATATGTACTATTTTCAAAGATTAACATTTTTAAGAACGAAATATAGTTGCTTATATATTTACTATGTTAGTGGAAGTTCTTACCTAAAAGAAATAGTAGTTAAACAGTCTAATGTCAAACGCACCAGGCTGGTATCCCTCCTGTGTTTCCTTGTCAGGACATTTCAGCACGCTATCTCCAATCAACTCACTTTTACCTTTCACAGAACATTCTATGGACATGGACAATGTTGAACCATTGCATCCTACATCCTACACACAGCCCTCTGATTTAGGCATCTCTGGCTCTGCACACTCTTGGATTGTTTTTCCGACCAGGCAAATTGCTCCTACCGAATGTTGTGGAGAGGATCTGTGTCTGCTGCACAGCTTGCTAATACTGACGCTCGGTTATTGGGTCTCTCATTTTCTTTCTACTAACCAAGTCTCTGTGATAAGTCACATGGTCCGTCCTATCATTACTATGCAGATGACAGTTAGTTTGACCGACACTCAGATGCGATCACCCATCTTTGCTTGTCTGGGTGACATCTCCGCTTGGATTTTGCCACCCGCCTCAAGCTCAACATTGATAAGACTGAGCTGCTCTTCTTTCGCAAGAAGGCCTGTCTGCTCCAGGTCATGTCCATCATGGTTGACAACAGCACAGTGTGCTCTTTCTAAAGTGCAAAGTATCTTGCCGTCACCCTAGAATGTCGTTCTCTGCTAACATCAGGCATTGATTTGCTCCTGCAGGTACATGCTCTAGAATATTTGTACTAAGTACGACCTTACCTGAGACAGGAAGTAGCACAGGTACTTCTCCAGGCACTTAAATCTCATGTCTGGATTACTGTAACACTCTTGGTAGGGCTCCTGGCGTGTGCAACTGAGACGATCAACCATATAATGCAAATGTATAGCACTTCATCTGTGAGATATGGAGGAGGGTATGTTATGGCTTGCATTTGCAGGCTTTAAGCTCTATTTGCATGCAGAGGATATGCAACAAAATACTAATGGTTAGTGCTTAACTTTACAAATCACATGGACTAGGACAGACTATAGTAGCAGGAGAATGACCCCCAGACACACCATGTATAAAGTCCATAAAGTCCAGTTTCCAAAATGCATATTTTTTTTACAGAGAGGTCCGGTTTCCATGACATCTGTTGTTATTATGATTTATTTTATATGACTCAGCTTGCATAAAAACTGTGAAGAGAGACGTGACTGTTGAACAGTTCAATAAAAAGTCTTAACTGACTTGGCTTGCCTTGGGAGGGAGAGGAAAGTAAATAAGCTACTCCGCTGTCAAAGTTTAGAACAGGTAATTGAAGTGCAAATGAGACGAGGCCCAGTCAAAGTATGCAGCACAGTAGATTAGGCAACAGGTCAGTGGCATTGATCTATGAGTCATCTTCAGCTATACGTGTCATCTATAGTTTTGCTGTTCAATGTGGCCTTTCTACGCGGAAAGACGTAAGAAAGGTCAGCGCGAAATGAGGACGAGCAGAGCAAACTGGACATAATCTCACTTAATAAGAGCTCCAGAGGTTTCAACGAGCTCGGATGGGTGGTGCCTGAGGAGCTCTGTAATTCAATAGCGTGGAGAAAATTGGCCGTTTGAGAATAATGGGGAACCTGTGGCATTTGGGTTCCTATTAATCCCTGCAAAATCGAATATGTGGGATACGAGGGGGAAGGGAAAATAAAGTAATCATTTCCTGTTGACCTTTGTGGTCGAGCTGTAACCCTATTGGTATGAAAGATGCGTGACGTTAAGCCTGACGTGTGGAAAACCTGTGTTTACAATGTTTACAGAGCATTTCACAGTTATGTGTGCTTCTCCAAGTACACATATATAATAAGCCAGAGGCCTTGGTTTGTTGGGTACCAGTTTCACCTACCGTATCGTATTCTGACATGGTCATATAAGTTGTCACACACACTCTGTCCATATAAGACAACAAGTCCCATAGCTGGTTTGGTTGTCAAGCAATGTAGTTGTCATGGTGTAATTAATTCAACTTTCAGCAATACTTAATCTAGTTGACAACATGTGTGTGTTTGTGCTGGAGAGTTATGGGCGAATTTAGATGCACAAAAGTCGTCCTTGACAATAATTGGATGGTAGCCGTGTTACCTTCCCTCTGATAGAAACATCATAAGAGTTCAGGCATTCAATGACCAACGTATTGTTGTCTTAGAGGTGCCGTTGCATCACGTTTTGACAAACAGGGCCTGGAGGGGACCAGATCACAAACCAAGCTAATTGTAATGATCTGTGCTGTCCTGTACTGTACTATAATACATGCTGTCTACTGTCCTGTACTGTACTATAATACATGCTATCTACTGTCCTGTACTATAATAAATGACCATTACAGGGTATTCTTGGTTTAATTCTACATAGACATGGAAGCAAAGGATCAAGAATCAGAAATACAGATACGATACTGGAAGAGAATGTGATGCTTCTTGCCTTCAAAAGAGCTGCTTTTATCTCTCACCAAACAATGTTTCCACTTCGGAAAATGGCAATAGTTAAGGATATGCATTCATCAGCATTAAACCTGGGATACAAAAAAATCCCATTTTAGATTAACACAAACATTTTGTAAGAATAATTTTGCCAGAAAGATTTTGAGTGGCATCCTCAGTAATCATCGGTATCTGGTAGTCGTGGAGACAAAAATGACACGTAATGTCTTTCGTTATCTAAACACAATCTTCCACATCACCCACCTTTAAGTATATTTCAAAACAAACAACGTCATCTCCTTTTTCTTGTGGTCCCTACAAAAACACCAAAATGGTATAAAAACAAAACCTTCCAGCGACTTTTTACCCTACTTTCCCCACCTTATCTCCTTTCTAGTCGTCTGAACCGTTCTGTGGTCCATAATAAGAAGTCATGTTTGATCTATGACGTAGCAGATGCAGACTGAGAGAGCTGCAGGACACATGCTATATTTAGAGATGATAAAATGGCGGTATTATAGGCACCCTTGCTGACCTGTTGCAGAGCTGGCAGGAGACAAGGTTAAAACAATTTTGGCGCTGGTTCATATCACATCAAAAAGTCAATAACATGTTTTCTGACAATTATTATAAGAGAACACAACAACAGCAAAAAACAGGACTTGGATACGTAATTGTTTTTTTCTTTTAAAACAGTCGCATTCGTGTTTCGAATGAAATATAGCTACAGGGGAGCTTTTTGGGTCTCCTCAAAAAAAGAATTTCACACAAAGAATGTATGACCTTTGTTCCTACGACTCCATTTGAGAGGCTTCTGAAGAATGATTACCCAGAAATCACACCTAAACTGTTAGTGACAAGCATAATCCTTTTCATAAAAGCACGAAACCTCCGTGCTCTACACTTAAAGTCATAACTGTGGCATTTTCACAAGCTGGGAAAAAACTCTCTGACATTTACTCTAGAAATGTAATATGGTTACATGCACACATTAAAGTGATTATCGTGGATAGTCAGATTAATATGAGTTAGATTAACACATTTGCATTTGCAAGGATTTTCCTAATTATCTCGTTCGGGCTAATGGGACTTGGCTAAATGTGGCAAATCACCAAAAAAAGAAACAAAGTTATTTTTGGGAAGCTTGTTTGATGTTGTCTTCAGACATATTAGACGCACGGCCAATTGGGCTAGAATGGGATCTCTCTTGGCTTCTGCTAGCACATGCGCAAATCAACTACACCGCTGAAGCATTGAGTGAGGTGATTTTCTCATTTGAACGATTATGTAGATTTTGCAAGGCATGACAAGAATTGACAAGTGCATTGGTTTGTATCTATCACACTTCCTGAGTGAGGTAAGGTTGTTCTCTACAAGCATGAAGCTATCGAGGCGAGTCACCAGTGAATCACAAGCTGTTGACTGAACACATAAACTATAAATTGAAGTGTTAATGCAAATTTACACCTCAGTTTTGTATTTACAGTATATTAAAATGTGCCTACGTCATCAAAGAAAATGGAGAAAAAAACTGCCTCAAGGATTCGTAACTTGAAGATTCATTAATTGAGTAAGTGATCTACAAAAGTCAGTAGAACTTATAAGTCAACACTATGTGTTACTTAATGTTTATCAGTACAGTTAACAATTAACAGGTTATTTAGTAAAAAAACAACATTATTTGTGTTATTTTAATTTAAACTGTCTAATGGATTTTTTATAGACTAGAAATATATTTCTAAAGTAATATTTATTTTCCACCATAATTTGCTATAAAATTAATAAACAATCCTACAATGTGATTTTCTGGATTTTTGTTTTCAAATTTTGTCTCTCATAGTTGAAGTGTATCTATGATGAAAATTACAAGCCTCTCTCATTTTATTAAGGTGGAGAACTTGAACAATTGGTGGCTGACTAAATACTTTTTTGCCCCACTGTATTAAGAATGATTTCACATCATCACTCATTTTTGTTATTTTGAGATAGGGAATTGGAAAGACGGAGACAGAAATCAATCAACACACATAATACACAGAAAACTCACCTGTGGATAAAAACATTAAACAAATTCAAATAAAAATGCAGCTGCGATGTGATACAATTGGATATGATCCTCTACCCAGGAGCCCAGAGATACCAGGATGCCTCACACATTACAGCAGGAAGAAAAACGAACATATCAAAAAGGAACAGTCTCGCCTGACATCATGTGTGGGTGTCTGTACATTCCAGAGTGATATCTCCCAAGATGTTCATAAAAATGTTTTGGTGTGGAACCACAGACTCAGCGGGGAAAGGTGACTGGCTGATTCCTATTAGATTTGTATTACCATGTTAACTCAAAGCTGGAGCCATGGGTGGGACAGCACTGGTGGAGTGTGTGTGCCTCTGTGCACCTCCAGATACTGGCAATTTCACATCTCTATTTATAAACGTCATTCACACAGCAAGAAGCTCCATTTTATGCTATTTCGTTGTGGGTAAAAGAGAAGTGACTCTCTCAGGAGTGAGTCATCACCTCATAGACTTACTCTAGAGAATGTCACTCTTTTATTTTTCCAGTTTGAAGAAAATTAGATAGCGAAATGAAAAATAACAGTTTCCTTCACGGGAGACCAGAATTGTTAATAGAGAACAAAAGAATCAAACCATTTGATTAAAATGCACTAGAATGGACCCAGTCACAGGCTTGTTTTAGTTCAAGAAAAAATCTTATTCCTGTACTTTGCTGTACAACAAACAGTACATTTGAGAATTAAACATTCACTTTTTTAAATGGAGTTATTGGTACGTCTACACAGAAAATAACCAGTTCTCACCTCAGAGTTCAATCCATGTGAAATGGCTGTTTTAATTTTTGACCTTCTTCGGAGGAAGAGAGAGAAGAACGACGGGGAACAAAAATAAAAGGGGGGAAAAAGTAAAAGGGAAAGACAGGAAGGGAGAAATATTGTGACACAGAGCAACACAGAAAATGCAAAAAAAACACACAACAGAGCAGAATTGGCAAACACGTACAGTAGGCATGGGTGAGAGAGCTAATGTAGCCAGGGGTGAGAGAGCTAATGTAGCCAGGGTGAGAGAGCTAATGTAGCCAGGGGTGAGATGGCTAATATAGTCAGGGGTGAGAGAGCTAATGTAGCCAGGGGTGAGAGAGATAATGTAGCCAGGGGTGAGAGAGATAATGTAGCCAGGGGTGAGATGGCTAATGTAGCCAGGAGTGAGAGAGATAACGTAGCCAGGGGTGAGATGGCTAATGTAGCCAGGGGTGAGAGGGCTAATGTAGCCAGGGATGAGATGGCTAATGTAGCCAGGGATGAGAGAGCTAATATAGTCAGGGGTGAGAGAGCTAATGTAGCCAGGGATGAGATGGCTAATGTAGCCAGGGATGAGATGGCTAATGTAGCCAGGGGTGAGAGAGATAATGTAGCCAGGGGTGAGAGGGCTAATGTAGCCAGGGATGAGATGGCTAATGTAGCCAGGGGTATGAGAGCTAATGTAGCCAGGAGTGAGTGAGCTAATGTAGCCAGGGATGAAAGAGCTAATGTAGCCAGGGGTGGGAGAGCTAATGTAGCAAGGGGTGAGAGAGCTAATGTAGCCAGGAGTGAGTGAGCTAATGTAGCCAGGAGTGAGTGAGCTAATGTAGCCAGGAGTGAGATGGCTAATGTAGCCAGGGATGAAAGAGCTAATGTAGCCAGGGGTGGGAGAGCTAATGTAGCCAGGGGTGAGAGAGCTAATGTAGCCAGGAGTGAGTGAGCTAATGTAGCCAGGAGTGAGATGGCTAATGTAGCCAGGGATGAAAGAGCTAATGTAGCCAGGGGTGAGAGAGCTAATGTAGCAAGGGGTGAGAGAGCTATGTAGCCAGGGGTGAGAGAGCTAATGTAGCCAGGAGTGAGATGGCTAATGTAGCCAGGGGTGAGAGAGCTAATGTAGCCAGGAGTGATAGAGCTAATTTAGGGTGCTGATTCCACAGGTCAAGGTTAATCGAATACGGGGAACTCCTGAGGTTGTGAAAACAGAATAGGTCAGAGAAACGTCCCTTCTGGTCAAGAAACCGTGGTTCAGTTACCACTGAGAAATGTCAGAATGTCAGATACAGCAACCTTGGTTTGAATCCAACTGAAAGCGGGTCAATGTAATTAGGTTCACATCACTGTCATGAATCATATCCTACTCCCGCCTTACCTCATGAAGCAGCTAAAAGAAGGCAGTTGGATCACACAGCTAGTAAATGTTCCGCATGCGGCGAGCGGCCATGTCAAGTGTGTGCGCACCTCGCCCACCTTACAATTCTTACGAAACGTCAGGAAAGTGGTCACGTGTGTTGCGAAGCAGAAAACTTGGGTTCCTTAATGGCATTTCATGTGCTGAAATGGGAATAAGAAAAACAGCGTGACGTCCTATGCACAGCACAGTATCTTAGCATGTGGTTAATAAGAATGGAGAATTCATCAGCATCATTCACAGAAAACAACTAAATAATAGCCAGTGAGTAGCCATAAAAAGTAACACACACAGCTAGGTGACGCTTTTAATATGTGCCACAATTCATTAGACAGACACTAGAGGTTATTAAAACTAAAACGGAACTCTAATTGAATTTCTTTGATTTTGCATATAACATTACTAACAAATCATTCATACCCAATCCTTTATAAGGCCATGTCAAACAGTCAAAATATTTTTACATTTATCTTATATTACTCCCTAATATCTGCTACTTGGTGTGTGAGGACGCCTACACTATATGGACAAAAGTATGAGGCCGCCCAACCATCACACCTACACTATATGGACAAAAGTATGAGGACGCCCAACCATCACACCTACACTATATGGACAAAAGTATGAGGACGCCCAACCATCACACCTACACTATATGGACAAAAGTATGAGGACGCCCAACCATCACACCTACACTATATGGACAAAAGTATGAGGACGCCCAACCATCACACCTACACTATATGGACAAAAGTATGAGGACGCCCAACCATCACACCTACACTATATGGACAAAAGTATGAGGACGCCCAACCATCACATCTACACTATATGGACAAAAGTATGAGGACACCCAACCATCACACCTATACTATACGGACAAAAGTATGAGGACGCCCAACCATCACACCTACACTATATGGACAAAAGTATGAGGACGCCCAACCATCACACCTACACTATATGGACAAAAGTATGAGGACGTGCAACCATCCCAATCTAAAACCATGTGAACAGTGTCTATGTGAAAAGGTGTGCTTTTTTAGCCTAAAGGTAATTTGTTAGGTCGGGAACTGTTGTTGAATGAGAAGACCAGACTCGCAATCATCGTTCATTTAATCCCTAAGGTGTTCAATGGGGTTGAGGTCATGGCTCTGTGCAGGACACTCGAGTTCTTCGACAAGTCGTCAAACCATGTGCAAATGGACCTCGCTATGTGCAGAGGGGCACAGACATGCTGTTACAGCTTAACGAACTAGTGTCTTAAACCAACCAATATTCAACATGAATAAGTTAACAGGAGAAATTGTTTTGCCGCAGCTCCCAAAGATAAGGGACATACAATGGCAGAGATAGAGATGATCACCGATTTCTTCCTCCTGCACAACTTTGCTACCATATTTGGTCTCATCTTTTTGATATTATTGTACCTCAGACATCCTACTGGGTTTCTATGGCGCTGAAGCTTTTCAGTTAAGACTTTCTCTGCGCTATAACATCTGCTCGTTTGGGAGCAATCAACTGAACGTTGAAATATTTGCAGATTTATTTATTTGTATTTTTGTCACATAGCACTAGAGTGGGGGAGAAAGAGAATGGGACAGGGCGGGACAAATTAAAAGAGATTGTGTGCGTGTCTGTAGGTTGGATTTCAAGATAGGAGAGCTCTCTCTGTCACCAAAAAAATCAACAGCACACCATCCACAAATAATGAACGACGTTGACCTTGGCTCCTCTGTATGGTTGGCTCACGTGGAGGCCTCACTCTGGGCAGTGTGGCATAAAGGACCTCTGGGAACATCTAAATGCCATCTCACATGGAGCTCAGCCTGACGACATGGGGCACACCCTGTGATCCCCCTCTCAGTGTGCCAAGGAACAGAACAGGAGGCTGTTGACCGTGAGCGATCTGGATTACCCCTGACATCAGCACACAGGGGAGAATTCACTGGAGACAACCGAGCCATTACGGCGTAACGGGCGGGAGTTTATCGTAATTGGCGACATCAACTCAAAAGACAGATGTAATCCTGCTTCAGCGCGCCCGTGTTTGTACAACAAGCTTAGCACGAATCAGGAGCCTGGGTTTATTGGTTTAAGTTGAATGCACCGGCAGGCAGGCAAGCACTCCATTATAAACATCGGGATTGCGTTCCTTACTGGTTCAGTCTGTTGAATAAAAGTGTCTGTGATACGTTTGTTTTCTTCAAATAGGTTTATGTCTGCTCCTGGTACAAAGCACCAAACACAGCAGTTAAGTGTTGTATAAAAGGTTGCCAGAGGGGTAATGTCAGCTAATTGGGTAGAATACACATTGTTTTTTTTAATCTTTGACATCATCAAAATGTCTATACATTATTTAATTAGTTATTGTTAATTCAGATTTATAGAATATTTCATAAAATGTTTTCGTCTGACGATTAACAATAATTTTTTCCTATGAATAATTGTCAAAGCGTGTGGTGACACAATCAATGAGTCCAATAAATATTCCAATTATTGCACAACTAAGACGTGTGTATATATGTGCTCCTCATCTATCAATACATGTCAGGGCCCTGATCCGACACTTTTACATTCAGTGGCTCTTTAAGATTAAAGAATGTAGCACAAATAGTAGCACAAATGCTTGTTGTTGGTGAATATTAACAACTGTAGATTATGCCAGGGGTTCCCAACACCAGTCCATGAGTACCAGTAACAGCACACATTTTTGTCGTAACCATCGGCATGTCCAAAAGTCCACTTTTCAGGAAAAAACAACAAAGACAAGAAAAGGCTGAAAAAACTCTCAAACACAGATAACTGTTGATTATTCTAATAAATTCATCACAAGGGAAAAAGAATAGTCAACAAAGGAGCTTGGATTTTTCACATTGATTTTACCCTTTCATACATCCGCTTTTTAGTTCCCAAATTGTATCTCTTCTGCTCAAGATACATACAAGAAAAACATCAAGTTATCCCACATACACTATAAAAGGATGTGAATACCCGACCATTACCCTTAAACAAGCCTGTTGGACATCCCATTCTAAAACTTTAGGAAATATTTTGAAGTCGGCCCGCATTTTACAGCTATAACTGTCAACACATTCCAAAGAAGGCTTTCCACATCATTTTGAAGTTTCTGTGGGAAGTTCCTCCACACCAACCTCAGTAGACCATGTCTTTTTGGACTGTGCACAGGGGCACAGTCATGCTGGAATAGGAAAGGACCTCCCCAAACTGTTCCCTTAAAGTTGGACGCACCCAATTGTATCATGTAGCATTACGATGAACCTTCATAAGGAAGGAATTCCCAAAACCTGAATCACAGCCCCAGACCATTATCCCTCCTCCACCAAACTTTAAAGTGGGCACTATTAATTGTCAGTAGGTAGCGTTCTACTGCAATCTGCCACACTCAGACCCATCCATCAGACTGCCAGACAGTAAAGTGTGATCAATCGCTCTAAATCGCCCGTCCAGTGGTGGTGTTACTTACATCACTCCGGCCGATGCTTGTCATTGCTCATAACGATGAACGGCTTGCGTACAACTGTTCAGTCATGAAAAAAAAAGATTTTCTAAAGCTCCCGACGTACAGCTGACGTTGCTTCCAATATGCCGTTAGAAATTCAGTGGTGATTTATACAACAGATGATTTTTAAGCGCTTCAGCACTTGGCGGCTGGCTCTGTGAATATGGGTGTTTTATCACTTTTTGACTGGGCTTTTGTTGCTTCTAGACACTTCCATTTCACAGTTCTAGCACTTACAGTTGACCGGGGCAGGTCGATTTGGGCAGAAATTTCACAACCGGACTTCTGGCAAAGTTGCCATTCTATGACAATGTCACATTTAAAGTCATTAAGCTCTTTTCGGTGTAACCCATTGTACTGACAATGTTTGTCTATGGAGATTTCATGGCTATGTGTGGAAATCTAAGCACCTGTGCACATCTGTTGTGGTAAAAACAACTGAACTCTGTAATCAGTAGGTCCACATACTTTTGACCATATAGAGAATGAAAGTTTACAAAAAAGAACTCTATGCTGTCATGGCAACCGTTGTTCTAAATCAAAGAAAACAGACCTTCTAATCTCAGGTACCACATCTCTCTGTTCTGCTCCAATTCAAAGCGCCATTAGAGACACAAACAACTTCACCTTGAATACATCGCGGTTGCCATCTCCCGTCACACTCTAAAGAGTCTTTAGAGTTTTTAAACCACTTTCAACAAATCAACCAATTTCCAAGGGTTAAATCCACTAGTAAAATGTGTCCCAGTTGAGTCCTCTATCTTTTCTCTCATTTTACAAAATATCTCTATGACCTGAGGTACAATCAGTGTACTGACTCCAGAACGTAAATATAATATAAATGAATTAGGAAGGATTTTGGACATCCGTTTGAATACGATATTTTGTTTCTGTTAGATCAGAGAAACAGAAGCACTGTAGTGAAACTCATCTCAAAAAGTTACTTCACATTTACGTATTAAGTTCTGTAAGCTTGGGGCCTTAATTTCCAGGATCTTCAAGGCTGTCTGGTTCTTGAAGTTAAAACCATTGCCTCAGTCTGAATGAACAACTCACACATCAGAGACGTCGCTTGCAACACCAACCAATCTTGAATAATTATATAAATAGGACTAAAGCAGAAGCAGCACCCCGTCCATGAACCCCCAAGATGAAGGACAAACAACTAATATTGATGTTAGCAGATCCGATTGATTGTATTTGATCATTTACAATACATATAATGCTACACCAGTTAACAAGTACACAAACAGCACCACAAACGATCGAAGATACAATAAAAGCACAACTGATTCCAAAGAATTGTGGTCCACCTTGAAGACAAGAGCCGCAGAGCAACGATCAAGGCGACAAGTGCAGTACATTTTAATGTACTCTTTAATGTACTCTTTGAACAAAACAGCCCTGATATTAACGTATGTGCACAAAGCCAAATTGAGCCACCTTTCAAATCACTCCACAATCGCAGGTTAGCCTAAATATTTCTCTAGCCTATGCTTGGCAGGCACTGTGACCAGTAGCCTACGTGTCTTAAAACAGCATGGTAAGAAGTGTAGTGCCTTACTGAGGTAAAGTAGCTTTCTTGATACAGGGGGACTGTCCCATACAGATATTTTTAGGCCAATGCCAACCTAAGCTAAATTACCGTTTTCTGAAACGGTGTTGGGGCGAGGGATAAGACTGAGTGTAACCGTCACCATTTGGCACTGTGCCATTTGACGTAAGCTTCTAACGAATGCTGGGAAGCTACTGAACCGTGGAGTGCAAGCAAAATCATAGTGAGGCCGCAAAGAACATTCAAGGTAACCTTTCCTTTCCAAGACACTTAACCAATGCCGTCTCCAATAAACTCCCCGTTATCTCTCTGAATGATCTCCTCAACCCGAACTGGTCAGGCTTCAAGATGGACCATTTTCCTGAAACCGCTCTCTATGTAACGGCAGTCGTTCGCAATCCCCATGCTAATTCTCTCTCAGTTCTCATTTCCCTTGGATCTATTAGCTTGGAACCACACTGCGAACAATCAGATTGTCCTCTCCAGCTTCAATCTTCCCGATCATTGTCATGCAGTGACAGTGAATGATTTTTGACCCACCTGCACAGACACCCAGGTAGTGACACATCTCTGCTTTGGTGTCAGCCCACCACCACAAGCTCAACATTGACAAGACAGAGCTGCTCTTATGCGGGAAGACCTGCTCCTGGAAATGTACGTATTACATTACATATGACATTACCTTTTACAGAACGCAGCACAGGTACTTATCCAGGCACGTGTCATCTTCTGTCTCGTTAAATGCAACTCTCCTGTTGTTGAAACTCATGGCACCTGCAACCAAACCCTTGCATCTTATCCAGAATGCCACGCTTTACCCCGTGTTCAACTTTTCCACGTTCTCCCACATCCCCTCCAATGTAGATCTTTAAGCCTAGATAATTGAAAATTATAATTTCTACTTAAATTACGATGAAGGAAGTGGGGAGATACTGCATGAATAAATGGTATCATATCTTGCTGTGTTCTCCCACAAACATACAAGTGCCATTATCTTGGCCAGGGAAAAATGCATAACATACCAAATGTACGGGTAGCAATAATGAGATGTTTTTCTTCTCTACGGATCCAGTTTTTCCGTTGAACACAATTTACCTCAATAAGATTGAATTCACCGTACTTGGAATGTAAGATCAAGATTATGAAAAAAGTCAATCTTCTACCAGCATGCCCAGAAAACTAAAAGGCACTACATTTTTAGAGGCATTTACTTCTTCTTACACAACTGAAATACATCTACGTAGAAAAGTATCTATTCATCCACATTCTTTAACATTAACATAGTTTTTCCTATCATAATTCTCAAATACTGAATAAATTATTTAACAGAAACTTCCACACAAGGAAAACATCTGATGTAAAGTGCTACTACAAGTGCATCAAAACTAAAACAAGACAAGCAAATGGTGGGTTTTTTTATTTATCTTTTTTTTTTCACTCCCCCAAGAGAAGCATATATATTTCACAGAAGAGAACAGTGGACTGGTTATTTACAATATATAATAAATCCCATACACCTCCCAATAAGTGTGTATCTGAGAGCTTGGGAGTAACAGGCTGGGAGGGTTCTGGACATACACAGAGAAGACTTAACTACAAACCTGTATCAGCTCAGTTAAGATGACATCACTCAGCCCCGTATGGGTTGTCATTTAAAGTTCCTGGACTGGTTCCTCGAGCGTGTTTGTTCCCATCACATTGTAGCAGACAACAGGTGAATAGTTGCAGGCTCTTACACAGGAGAGACTACAAACATGCAGTCAACCAGATAGGCAGTAGCTCAGTATGCACACACACACACACACTAGTATTTATTCAGAAGTCAAAGAGAACTACAGCCCTCAAACCAGCAGTTAAGTCTCCCCTGAGTCAATTAAGCAGACATTCAGCGGTTTATTCAAAATGATATGGAGTTCAAGACATAACCAGTAGCCAACTCCAAACAGTTATATACAATCCTCAAACTATTTTCTACACAAATGTGTTTCCCAAGCTTTGACCAGTGCCACAAACTCTGAGTTTTTAGAGTAGGCAACTCCACCCAAACCCCCACCCCATATTCTGAGAGGAGGGCCACCTTTAACACCATCATGACCAACCATGACTCTGCACCCAGCCCCAACTCTCTAAAGCCAGAGTAGTCAAAACCTCTGAGGGCTATCTGCACTTCCAAAGGGAAACCAATTAAGTGTTGGGCCAGCAGATAAGACCACTGTCTCTCTCTCAGAATAGAGCAATGTTGTGGGGGGGTTTGTGTACTAACATTCTGCGGGAAAACGGTGGGCAGAGGTGAAGTTGTAACTACGAGTCAATCAGTCATCTCAGAAATGGAACCACATGACGGAGCGAGTTACAAAGGAGCCAAATGTGGGACAGCCCCTGTGTCTGACCTGATAAGTATGCATGTTACATTGTAATAGACAAGCCACCCTAAGAAGCTCTGGCACACATAACACGTCATAACACTACAAACAAAAAACTGTTTTGGGCGGATATACATCTTGGAGGATTGCGAGCGCGAGTGAGAGAACCCAAAACAAACAGAAACGGTTCAGGAAATGTATTGGGATATCCACACAGCAGTGAGAGGCTCTTCTTGCAGTTACAGGCGTGCGTCGTCAGGGTTCTGATGGAGTCGTTGGGTCAGGGGGCGTGGTTTAGAGTGGCAGTGTGAAGGAGATGTCTACGTTAGCCTCCTGAGCAAGTGACACGATCTCAGAAAGCTTCACAACCTAGCAAGGACGAGAGAGAAAAAAAGAATAAAGAAATTGCGTCAAATACCAGCACAGAGCTTATCTTTAGCAGGGCACTGTATGTAAGTGGTCAATTTCTCTCTAAACTAGAGGTTTTAACTACAGGGGGGCTATAAAAGTCACTGGGCAGCCATACCAGGCAGTCATTATGCTGGCTAACTGGTGCTTGTCTCTCTGGGAAGTAGAGCACTGAAAACACACTGGAGAGTTGTGAGATGGACTAGGTCAAAGAGAGAGAGAGAGAGCGAGCGAGCGAGAGAGGGGGGGTAGAGAGGAACATGGAGGGGGGAGATAAGAGGAAGAGACCTCTGTTCTGATACAATTTTACTGCTGGTAGCACAGCCAGAAATGAAAGCCAGAAAACCCAGGCAATGTCACTTCAGCCAGACGGGATCATCATGAGCTTCTCTGAAACTGTCACTATGTCCTGACAGTGCCAACCAGGGCATAAAATAACAGCCCACCCGCCAAATGTGTGTGGATTTTGGCCTTGGCTGGTAGAATGCTTATTTGACCAGTGACAGTTGCAGCAGGGCACACAGGGTTGCTACAGTACGAGTGTTTAACTCACTACTTATTTTCTAAATAAAAAGTTTACTACAAGTGTGATTTGTAGCACAACAAAAACCTAGTATACATGTTTTCAGTGTAATTCTGATGTTTAGTTTAGTAGCTGTTCTATTTCAACTGGCAAGAATGGCTGGAACCACTGATACAGCAGACAACCGCAAGGGAACCTTCAAAGATTCATTCACAGCATGAGACTTTTTTTTTATCACCATGCATAGCGGTTTACAATGGAAGCGAAGTTTGCAACTGCTAACGAGGACGTAAAATTATTAAACTACCGTCAGGTTGAAGGTGACAAGTGGCAGTGGGGGAAGGAAAATATCCTACAGAGTCAAATGTGCTGTTGTCTCCGTTACCACGGTAACCGCATGTCCCTGAAAGGGCAGCTGAAAATCTCCCATCTTATATAATTTGGCTTAGACTCAGGTCACGTGATGAACAATATACCACATTACTTGTTATCTAAAATAAATGTATTCTTTAGAAAACATTACTTGTTATTTGAAATATATGTATTCTTAAGAAAACGTCACACAACAGACTTGGTGTAGTATAGCGTTATAGGGGGGGGGGCTTGTAAAATAATAAACTATTGTTTTATTTACATGAACAAGACCTCATGCTGATTTGCGTGAGAAATACATTGTACCTTTGGAGGTAACCTGGGACACTTTTCTGATCGTTATTTCCCGCGACTACTGAGGTTTAATGGTTTCAATTTCAATTGGAGTGGAATCATCGTGACAAGTCTGGTTCTGGAAGACCTTCCAGCTCCAAAAACCCCCCAAAAATAAGAAAAAAACATCTCCGCCTGACACAGAAACATTTCCTCTGTCACAAGCAACATCACTTGTTTGACAGGTTAGTGTCATGTTAGTTACCAGGTAAACAACATTTTCAGCGATTCCAGGTTCGTGTTCTGGCCAAAGAGCTGTGGGCATTTGATTTTAGGCACCATTTGCAAACAGGCTTTCAGGTGTCTGCGGTTTTGCATCGACCCCCTAGACAAACTCCACACTGTAGTCCTGCTGTTTTAAATGATGCCGCTTATTAAAAAAGTTACGACGTGCCATAATTGTAAAAAAGTGTGGCAGAAAGAAATTATGTCCAGGTACAATCGATACCACCAGCAGAACCTTATCGGAAATATAATGATTTTAGTATCCATGTTGTGCACCTTGCTGTCTACACACACTTTCACACACTCTCATTGTGCCAGACCCTCACATAAACAGTGCCTCACACACAGACACTTAGCGTCAGCAGGGGGTGAGATAACAAAGGGAGCGAGGTGTGTGTGTGTGTCTCGTACCATTCTCGCGGCTTCGTCCAAATCGTCACAGGCCAGGAGCTTCAGTGGGCTAGCAGCGATCAGAGCTTTGGCATCGTCCACTCTGGATCCTACAACACAGCAGATAAGCGTTTCCTGTTTAGCCCCCCCCATCTTACATAAGCCTCAGGTTGTCTGTTCAATAGCTTATCCTCCTGAGTTCATCACACTCATCATGTTCGCACTATTGCGTTCCTGTTACACGATAGATGGAATACGTTATGAACGTGGTCTAGATTACATTTCATGTTGGAGTAAGTGATTCTTCTTGTCCAGCAGCAAAGCACACATGCAATTAAAAATAGAGAAAGGCCACTAGGGCTCAACAGTGCAATCCTTTCCTATAAATATTTTGCATTGCTGGCTAAAAGATTTTGTGCACTGGTGCTTGAATACTTCAAATGGCTAAAATACCCACACAATTGTGCTCCTAAATTGATGCGGTTTCCTCATAAAAACACAATGCTCCTATTTAAACCGGACAGCATGGGAGGTAAGGAGTCGTGCTCTGCACAAATGCAGCTATCGTAAAAACAAAACCATATATTATCAATATCATTAATTTAGCACAGTACAGACGGATAATTACAAGTCAGATGTGTGAATGTTCATTGTACGTAAATAACTAATAGTTTGCGAAGGCAATCATGTTGTCCTATTCCATTTAATTCCTCTGACTTGTGTATTCTGCACGAGACACAGATTGCATTTGTTCAGGAGGGCGTATCTGGAATAATGCTGAGATACAGGATCCCACAGTGCAGGTTGGTTGCATGCAGGGTACAACCAGAGTAGAACCAATAGAGGAGCCTAATTATGACAGGGAACCTGCCAACACCCCCTGATTCACGCCACGCCCACTGTGCATCCGGGTCAACCACGTTATAACAGTAATGGAGCTGCTATCATCCTGCTTAGCTAATGCTTGGCGATACGGGTGAGGTGAGGCCATACGGGTAAGGTGAGGCCATACGGGTGAGGTGAGGCCATACGGGCAGGGCCATACGGGTGAGGTGAGGCCATACGGGCAGGGCCATAAGGGTGAGGCGAGGCCATACGAGTGAGGCGAGGCGAGGCCATACGGGTGAGGTCGGTCTCACCTTGTAACCGAACCACAATGGGGATCTTTAGGTCCAGGTCTGTAACAGCCATTATGATGCCTTGAGCGATGATATCACACCTCATAATGCCACCAAAGATGTTGACCAGGATGGCCTGCACCTGGGGACCATGAAGATATTCACCGTGAGAACATGAGAGATTAGCTCAACTGATTAGTAGAACCATGTCCTTTAAAAAAATAGACATTGAGAAACATTTGCCATCAACAAAATCAAAAGAGAAAACGGTAAAATATAATAACAATGACAATGTCATAAAAAACTATTTCAAAAGCGTGGTTTTAATTAAGCTCCCCGTTGACTTGCCAGAGGGACCACAGGAAAAACAATAGAGGCTGTGTTAAGTTATTTTTACCTACATGACACAAATTCATTGTATACCTGCATGCAGAACATGAGTCTGGTAAGATACATTGTTCTTTTCTCTCCAACTTTACTTGCATCAGAAACGCATACCAGTATTAAAAAAATAAGGCATGAAACAAACGTCAGACTAGAAGAAAAGTATCATTTGAAGGAAATATTGTGTCGTAAAAAGTGCATGAGCTCAACAACTTATTGTCTGAATGAACCCTGTAATTTTCACTACGTAAAAAAGTACAGGCCTAAAAACAGTCGAACAGGACTGCACACATACATGGATGGGGTGGAAACAAAAACATACAGGCCTAGGAACAGTTATACAGGACTCCACACATACATGGACGGGGTGGAAACAAAAACATACAGGCCTAGGAACAGTTGTACAGGACAGCACACATACATGGACGAGGTGGAGATAAAAAAGGTTTAAAACATTTTTAAGTTGTCAGCCGTGGGCTCAAAATACTACAGGGTCTCTGACATTAAGTGGTTTGAAACTTAAATTAAAAATAGCATTAGCAGGGATCCAATCCTCCAGTGACTTTACATAACCAGGGAATTTCTAAAGGTCCAAACAGCAAATCTTAATTAATCCCTGCCCCCCTAGAACCATTTAAACTTTATTGGAATTACTTGCATGCTGCTCCTGACACAGATAACCAACTGACCCATTCCAGTTGGGGTCAACGGTTAAAGGTCACGGTGAAGGACTTTGGAGAAGGCGCCATTTCCCTACCTACAGACAGTCGGTGTGTACAGTACTGGAGCTGAATGCATAGTCAGTGAGAACCAGAGGTTACAGCGAAGTGTCCCAGTCCTTACCTTCCTGTCCGAGGTGATGAGTTTAAAGGCCTCCATCACCTGGCTGGCTGTGGCTCCACCCCCCACATCCAGAAAGTTGGCGGGCGTGCCTCCATGCAGCTTAATGATGTCCATGGTTGCCATGGCAAGACCAGCACCGTTCACTACGCAGCATAGAAACAGAGTTCTAACACCCTTCACATGCTACAACAATGAATCAATGCTAGATGGGCCGTGGGTGTGCTAATGTGCTAGTGTGTGCTAGTGTGGCGCTGTAGGTGTGCTAGTGTGGGGCTGTAGGTGTGCTAGTGTGGGGCTGTAGGTGTGCTAGTGTGGGGCTGTAGGTGTGCTAGTGTGGGGCTGTAGGTGTGCTAGTGTGGGGCTGTAGGTGTGCTAGTGTGGGGCTGTAGGTGTGCTAGTGTGGGGCTGTAGGTGTGCTAGTGTGGGGCTGTAGGTGTGCTAGTGTGGGGCTGTAGGTGTGCTAGTGTGGTGCTGTAGGTGTGCTAGTGTGGGGCTGTAGGTGTGCTAGTGTGGCGCTGTAGGTGTGCTAGTGTGGGGCTGTAGGTGCGCTAGCGTGGGGCTGTAGGTGCGCTAGCGTGGGGCTGTAGGTGCGCTAGCGTGGGGCTGTAGGTGCGCTAGCGTGGGGCTGTAGGTGTGCTAGTGTGGGGCTGTAGGTGCTCTAGCGTGGGGCTGTAGGTGCTCTAGCGTGGGGCTGTAGGTGCTCTAGCGTGGGGCTGTAGGTGCTCTAGCGTGGGGCTGTAGGTGCTCTAGCGTGGGGCTGTAGGTGCGCTAGCGTGGGGCTGTAGGTGCGCTAGCGTGGGGCTGTAGGTGCGCTAGCGTGGGGCTGTAGGTGTGCTAGCGTGGGGCTGTAGGTGCTCTAGCGTGGGGCTGTAGGTGCTCTAGCGTGGGGCTGTAGGTGCTCTAGCGTGGGGCTGTAGGTGCTCTAGCGTGGGGCTGTAGGTGCTCTAGCGTGGGGCTGTAGGTGCTCTAGCGTGGGGCTGTAGGTGCTCTAGCGTGGGGCTGTAGGTGCTCTAGCGTGGGGCTGTAGGTGCTCTAGCGTGGGGCTGTAGGTGCTCTAGCGTGGGGCTGTAGGTGCGCTAGCGTGGGGCTGTAGGTGCGCTAGCGTGGGGCTGTAGGTGCTCTAGCGTGGGGCTGTAGGTGTGCTAGCGTGGGGCTGTAGGTGTGCTAGCGTGGGGCTGTAGGTGCTCTAGCGTGGGGCTGTAGGTGCTCTAGCGTGGGGCTGTAGGTGCTCTAGCGTGGGGCTGTAGGTGCTCTAGCGTGGGGCTGTAGGTGCTCTAGCGTGGGGCTGTAGGTGCTCTAGCGTGGGGCTGTAGGTGCTCTAGCGTGGGGCTGTAGGTGCTCTAGCGTGGGGCTGTAGGTGCTCTAGCGTGGGGCTGTAGGTGTGCTAGTGTGGGGCTGTGGCTCACCCAGACAGCCAATGGAACCGTCCAGACCAATGTAGTTGAGGTCAGCCTTAGCTGCCTGTCTGTCCCTGGGGTCCTCCTGAGTCCAGTCGCGCATTTCAAACACCTTCTTCTGACGATACGCCGCATTCGGATCAAAGTTGATTTTGGCGTCCATGCACATCACTGGCCGAGGAACACACAGGACACAGAAAGGCTGAGATCAAGATGACTGACACACCCAATACCTCATCTGCCGCACTGATGTCAGTCTATACCTTCAAAGAGGCATTTATAATACCCGGTCTGAAGTCCAAAAAGTAATTCACTTGTGTGACACTGCCGTGTACCTGAGGCTGGCAATAGTAAGACATGTCCAGGTGATTAAGAACAGACAAGATGGACAACGCAACATACTGAGGGTCACAGACCACCATCACCCATGACTTGTCAACTCTCGTGGTACATGTGGGACACTAAACATTTATTTTAGTTCTCCCGTTTTGAAATCGGGAAGTATATTAGTGAGAATGACAGACTGAGTGGTCATATCGATGGCAGCAGCCTGCAACTAAGCTTTTAAACACTGACTGGCAACAATGGCAACTCTGACCCAGCTCTTGGCACTAGCGTGACAAACTAGATCACTGGAAAGGAAAAGCCGGTGTCTGTGCGTGTGTGTGTGTGTGTATCTGTACCCTGGCCAGAGGCATCCTCCACCATGGGGTTAATCTCCAGCATAGAGGCATCATACTTCATGAAGAGATCATACAGCTTGATGATGTTGTCCGTTGCGTCATCAATCAGGGCAGCAGGGAAGCCCATCTTAGTGGCAATCTGGAGAAAGCGGAGCAGAAAACGGACAAAGACCGGAGAAAGAGAATGTGAAAGAAGAACCCTAATTTATTTGTATAACATTACAGTCCTGTGGTTTACAGAGTTTCGGCCATTTGTCTGTTGACAACAAAACAATGTATTTCCAAGTCAGACAGGAAAAACCCTTTGGAATTTAACTGAAGCTGAGATGATGGAGGATGTAATGTGTGAGATGGCATGCTAAAGGCCACATTGGCTTTATTGGATATTACCAAAACAGCTTGTTCCAGCTTGATTCCCTCGATAATGTCCACAGGCTCCTTCACAATGGCATTGGGATTCTCGGCCGCCACATCCTCGATGTTCACGCCTCCCTGAGAGCTGCCAATCAACACAGGGCCCTGTTGAGAGGGAGGGGACAAAAAATAACCCTTAATTTCAAAACACTATTATACAGTCACCTAAGAACGGTTTGATCATTGGTGTCTTGTTTTCCATTTGAGTGAACAGAACAGGAACAGCAGACAGCAAGACTAGCAAGGATACAGCATGGCCATGTCTAGTCCAACTGCACCATCTAGTGGTAACATCTAGCACTACAACATTTAAAAAGCTGCCCAAATACCCATGGCTAAGATCACAGAAGGGCCTTGGTAATGTTTATCCGGGGGGCTGGAGGACTCACTTGGAAGGATCGCTCCATGGTGATGGCGAAATAGTATTCTCTGCGAGGGTACCTGCGCTCACAGATGAACACCTGGTTACAGATACGGCCCTGCTCGCCTGTCTGCTTGGTGTACAGCTTACGACCAATCATCTGAGAGGAAATGTCCCGGGCCTCTTCTGGTCTGTAAGAGGGAAGAGAGCGGAGACACTGACACATTGCCTTGTTCAGAAACATGTGTTCCGTTTGAAAAAGTATTTTGTGTGTAACACTCACGAATAGACAATTTTCACACCACCCTTGAGTCCGCCCTCAAAGGTGCCTTTCCCCCTGCCTCCAGCCAACACCTGGGCCTTCACCACCAGATCCTTAGTGCCTGAGATACACAGACAGATAGACACACAGACACACAGACAGACAGACAGAGAGGGGAGAGGGAAAGTTACAGACTGCCTATCAATTCACTGCCATGCTTTTGTGAAGTTACTATGGTTCCAAATATGCAATGGTGAGACAACAGTTGTTATACACACACATTGAGTTTTAAAATTAAAACACTAGAATATGATTAGGCTACTGTTTCAACTATCGTTATCTTGTCTATGAAGAACTCGTATTTATGTCTAAAGGACAGATTCATGGCAACAATGCACGCAATAAACAAAACTGGATATGAACATAGTTTAGGGCATTCATCATTTTATTATTCAAAACGGCAACCACCTAAACCACTGGAAAAACCTGACTCATAAAGTATAGTACGACTAAAATGTGCTATAGTCCAGGGCAGGCAGATAATCAAATAGACATTTTCTCGTTCCGTGACACTGGCCCTTGAGGAAAAGAAAGCAGTGATAGTTTGGGCTAAACACTCAACATAGTCGTCAACAGTTAGCGGTGCCCTTTCTCCAGCTTGGCACTGCAAGCGCCCAGTAGTGAAAACTGATACCACAGAAACTCAAAGCTATATTTAGAGTGCAGTGTCTCACCTCCACCACAGAGGCTATTAAAAACATCACAGAAGGCCCAGGCAGGGTCCCACCTATTCAGATGTCAGAAGTTTTGTAGGCAGCCCTCAGATTAGTCATAAGACATTTTCTCTGGACATTTACAAGTAACAAGAAGTTACCTTTGGGTCATCTCAAAGGCCCAAAATGTTTTCAGCATTCAAAAGTTAGGTTGAGTCGACTAACATTTGCCACTGTTAGTAACCATGGATACTAATCTAAAGAAAAAACAAGTTAGTCAAGTAATGGGGCCCCTGTACTGCACAATCGGTGTGCCTCTTGAATTCTTACACCAGGGATGTACTGGGGTCATATGTCAGATCAGAGTCAATATTACCATCAAGGAACACAGCTTATGTGGATGAAAATAATTCCACATTTCCTAGGAAAGGAATTTGTAAACACTAATCAGATAAAAGTTTTTCTTCAATTCAACACTGGATGCTTCAATGCATCCACATTACAGGTTTATATGCTTTAGCCACGCTAGCCTGTCAGTACAGGACAATCCTAATCATGTGCCGTCCCTAAACGACAGCATCGACAAATCATCCCAACATCACTCTAAGTCGTAGCAAAAATTAAACTCCAAACTCTTACTCACTACTACATGGTCTGACATAATATATGCCTACTAGGGATTTACAGGTTCACCCAGCACTGCCAGAAAGGGACTGGCCATGCATCAGAGCCTGGTTCCTCTCGAGGTCTCTTCCTCAATTTGACCCATCAGGGAGTTTTTCCTTGCCACTGTGTATCAACTCGTTTATCAGTGTTGTTGTGTTTCAGGCTGGGTGTTTGTAAAAGCACTGTGTGACAATTCTTGTTGTTAAAGGGGCTTTATAAAACAAATGTGATTGTTACACAAACTAATTTGCCCACATCCCATTAGAGCATGATTTACCAATCTCCTTGGCAACCGAGTAGGCTTCATCGGGTGAGCTGGCCACCTTGCCCTTGGGCACACAGATGCCGGCCTCTTTTAGCAGGCCGATACTCATGTACTCATGCAGGGAAAGGTTCCTCTGCTGCTGCTGCCGGTGTGGGGGCTGCTGCAGAGCCCCCCCATGAGGCCCTAGCAGGCCGGAGGAACCACCCAGCCCCTAGGGGGAGACGGACAGAAGAGAAAGTGATGTATAAGAAAGGTGATGTAGTGACAGTCATAATAAGTGGTATAAACATATATATATATATATATTTATTACTGTGTAAGGCATGTGAAAGAAAACAGTCACACTCATACATAAGAGAGTATAATGCAATCACACAAATGCATAGCTTTGTCATTACTGGAGGTTAATGGACATGAATGCGGGAACACGTCAACTATGTTATTTGGACTGTCCACAAGTAACGCTTTCCTTAGTATCTTTACAAGGACAAATGTTGTTTCATGCCACAAGAATAAATCGGATCAATAGTTTTGCCCGTGCATGTGAACACTAACAGACGCCACAGCCGGGACCGCGTATGTGCTTAGCCCCCATTCATTCTGTCCCGGGGTCACACAAGGAAATCATAACAGCAGTATTATTGGAGGTCAACGACAGTGTTAACGACGTGAGCCAATCGCTTTTGCCACCCTACGACTAAACAACCCCACGTTTAGCTGGAAATCGATAGACTCCGTCTTACCATCGCTAGCTAAAGTTGTGTTAGTTAGCAAAGTGTAACAACGCCAGAACTAGCACGTTAGCACGACCGGTTAACCTAGCTTGTATTGGATGGGCGAATGTCAAATTGAACCCCGTAACTTATCGCGGAATATAAAGCGTCGATGATGAGGCAGCACAAAAACAACCACGACTACAAGCAGACAGAGTTCGCCCCATTGATATTAACCTACACGTACCTTGGATACAGTAGTAAGTGTTGATCTAGCCCCAGAATTTCTCAGACCAGCCGACAATCGGCCGCAAATCAGGGACGCCGCCATGTTCGCTAAAGTGAAGCGAGTATTGTACGCATGCGCAGTAACCTACTAACAAACTAAACTAGGCACTTCTATCAAAACACTCTTTGCTCACAGAACACCGACTTCACAATTTGAAAACGGGGCTATAATTTGGTACTTCGACCAGGAAACTTTACTATACTGCGTACTTAAAAATATTCCTCTAACATATTACAATCACAAACAGTTACTCAAATTTGGTATTATTTACAAGGCTGAAAACCTTCAGTATTTACAGACATTTACACATAGAGAAAACACTCGACCAAATAAATGTAGGCATACATGAGTGTGCACGGTTCAAATTAAAACTAAACACAGTATTCCAAAACAAGCTGGGAACAGAGACATGGTGCAATTAAGTGTGAATATGCAACATGTTATTTAAATATGAAAACAAAAAGACTCTCTGAAAATAAAGTTCCATTTGTTTCTTCACAACGCTGCATAAACCTAACATACATGGGTTACCAAAACATATAGGGGTTCAAATGAAATGTGGTATAACACAAGTTTTGTACAAATGTCTCATTAAACAATGAAAGGGTCAGTGCTTATCATAGGCTATTGGTATGATGTATTGACGATTTCCACATCGCAACAGTCAGCTAAAGAGTCCACTATACACACAGGTTGACAAAGAATAACAGCAATCAGTCTGAGTCACTGCTGCTACTGGATGAGTCTGTAGACATGGCCTCCACATCGTCCTCGTTCTCCTTGTTGTGGCCAGGTGGCTCTAACCCAAAGTCGTTTCCATGGTGAGGGGGGAGCATGCCCACTGAGACATCGGATGACTGCCATGGGTACTGGGGTGTCAGCACGTCTGAAACAAGGAGTGAGTAAAGAGTTATTAAGTTGATATGGTTAGTATTCTAGACTATTTGGTTTCTGCAGAAAGCAATGCAATTGGCCAGCACATTCCATGTTCGAGGTTTAGTATCCAAATATCTTTGCTTTTCGTAACTAGCCCTTAAGGATTCTGGTATTGCTGCGATGAAGCAAAGTCTTAATTAAGAATAGGATATCACAAATTAAGAAAGAAAAACATAGTAAACGTTGAACAACATATCTGCCTTGCATATTGGCAACATATATTTTGTAACTGCCTCGAAGCTTGGACAGTTTTTAGATTGTCATTAAAAACACAAAATTATACAACAATATCATGTTACTTATTTTGCAAAGTAACTAATCCCCCCTCCGGCATATACATACCCCATGTGAAAACCCCCCAAATGTAATTGTTCAAAAAAGTAAAATCACGTAAACCAAAAGCATACCTGGCAATCTCCCAGCAGCCAGTGCGTCTCCAGGGAGGTGCCCGTTTACGCCATTGGTTGGCAGGTTGCTCATGTGACCCAACATTCCACTGCGCATTTCCAGGTCAGTTGGGTAGGGTCTACGTGGATCACCTGTCATAAGGAACAAGTAATTTAGTTGATGGGAGTGTAATTTGTCCCAATCTCAGAGAAGACACGCACAATGGAATAATGACTTTGGGGGAGGTAGGAACATATCAGTTGGAATACAGCACAACTTAAAAGCATTAATGAGCATATATTCTGACTTACCGGGTACCCAGTTCAGCGGAGCACACACTGCATTGCTAGCGCTGATCCTGTGGGCATATTTGATGATCTCCTCTGAGGAGATGCTTCCTGAAAGACAACTGCACTTTTAGTTTCAGACATTTTATCTTTGGTTCTTCCATTTCAGAAAGTGCTCCTCATGAAAGTACAGTGAAAAATCTGGCTCACCTTTTCTAGCTTTATCAATAGATTTCAACTTCTCCTTTGCTTGGTATACAGCAGTGGCCTAGAAGAGGTTTGGGCAAAAAGATATAATCAAACAGCATTTCTGTTTTAATTTCCTCTTAGTAAATGATCAACCCACAAGAGTCTCGCTAGTTCTCAAACCCACAGTACACACCAGAATATGTTCGGCCTCCTTCAGCTGTTTCTGGAGCTGCTGGATGTCACTGTCCCTCTTCTCCACCTCCTTCTCCAGGACCTGCATCTCCTGGTGCACCTTGCCCTGCTCCTGTGCCACTTTCATTAGTTCCTGGAACTCTCTGTCTCTCTGTACCAACAGCTCTAGGACCTGCCCACAGAACACATACGTTCAGACATCTGACCTCTACTAGGTGTAAATCCTAACATACTTTAATGGAGACTGGCAAGTTACATGGACAAAAGAATCTCCAATATATTTTAACCACACATCTACTATTGTGTATATTTGACTTTCTAATCACCAGTATTGCTAATATTGTTGAATTATGTTACCTGAGCGTCCTCGCCTCCTTGAGGGAGTTTTTGGCTTCTTGATAGTGCAAGCATCTCTATCAATTCCCTGAAATATTAGTACGATTTAGTTCAGATACATTTTATAGAGGGAAAGCAAATAAACCATTCAGTTTAAAAAACATGATAAATAAGAAACAAAACAATCAATTACGGCTATTCAGTTACTGGAACGTCGTTTATTTGCTAAGATGAGCTTTATATTCAACACGTACAAGCAATTCAGTGTACTTGGTGGTGTTGGGCCAGTCTCGGACTCCTAGTAACTACACTGAGAACAGGCATTCTTAAAAAGGACACAACCTAGAAAATGCAAACGGTAGTTCTAGAAACAATTGATAAGGTGAAAAAATGATAAATTCGTTGCTACCTGGATAACACCTCAAAATCATCCAGTACCGATAATAACCGCTCTTTCGTAGATTTCCCAGCCACCGCCATGGTTGTGTCAACACCACTGCGCATGTCAGGAAAATGACCAGAATAGTTTATGTCCGGAATCATGGAGATCATCGGTTGCTACCGCCCTCTATCGGATGGGAGCAGAAAATCCCCAAATAACAATAATATATGTTCGATGTTTATTTGGATATTGTACAGCAACTACGTTGCCTACATTTAACCAAACGCGGGCTTTGGTACATGTACTTCTGAATCTCCCGCAGCAGATAACCATTACAAAATAAGGGTGCGCTTGTTACTGGAGGAAGAAACGGAGAACCATTATAAAACACTAGGTTATTTACAGTAGAGCCAATGTACATAGTTTCAGTCCCAAATAGTACTCCATTCACCATGTGGTCAGGGAACAGGGTGGCATTTGGCACGTCATGCTGTTGCATAAAGGTTCTGCAATAGCTTGGTACAAAATCCTAACCATAATTTAGTATATTAATCTCAATATACTGAGAAGTGAACAGTTTCAACCAAGTATCAAGTTGTGTACAGCATTTATAAAAAAATCGGGATATTTGGTACAATGTAAAAAAAAATTGGAGTGAGAGCATGAGAGTAGAACAACCTGGATTTAGCTATAGAAGAAAACAATATGCCACAATTGAGATATGGCCTTGTGAAAGTGAAGTGAGTCTAGATTTGTCACTTAAAGTATTTTTAGTGAGTGGGCTCTTGAGCTCTGTACACACATAAACAGTTGTTTGACCCCAAATGCCCAAATGTTTGAAATGCTTACAAAATAACCTCATGAATGTAAAAAGTAAAAATAATAGATTAGAAATAATATGTTTGAGTATTAAATTCAGGTTCAAATAGGTTACATCGTATCAGTCCGAATTATTACCTCGCCTTCATTTTTCCTTTAACCGAAGTTACATTTGTGGAATGATTTTTGTGGAAAACTATTGTTTTTTAAATTAAATGTTTTGTAAAACATTATTTATTACTTGCAAATAGTTGTATGTGCTATCATAGAAAATCATGGAGGCAAATAAATGGATTCTGTCACCATTGTTATTTGGTTCTCAATATTCACCAAAAATATACATTTAAAGTGAAGTATGTTTGCAAATGAATCCTCAATTTTAAGGATACATAGTGCCTTGAATTGTGAGGTGTGCAGTTTGCTTATGTCCATTTTTGGTTACAACAATTTTACCTTTTACTGGAACTTTATTTGAAAATGTGAGAATTTTAATGTGCCCTTGTTTCGTTTGGTGAATGTTTGTGTTACAGTTGTTTTGAAAGAAGGAAATGGGGTAAAGGAAATATATGCCAAGATATATGCAAATGCAAACTATGCGGTAAAAATAAATGTGTTAAACATGACAAACATCAACATGTGAGAAAGCATTGAAAGTAAAAAAACTGTTTTCTGACAACTGATATACAGACACTAGAACAGATGCAGACTTCTGACCTCTGTGTAAATCCTAACATACTTTGAGGGAGTCTGGCGAGGTATATGGATACCAAATTTCACAAAAACGTTCGTATCGGGGTAATTCTCTTTCTACAGTGAAAATGTAAATCCGTCGAATCCGAGCTGGGAGATCTGCGTCATCCGTTTTTGTCAGCAGCGCCCTCTGTGGTCACCTAGGCCCAATGAGAAAGGAGGAGCAACCAGAGGGACAAACATCTGACTTTAGTAGAGGAGTTGTTGAGCTCGAGCTGTGTTTGGTTGATCTGTTACTGTGACATATTAATTCGTTACTGCAGCGAGGTTACTAGGGACTTTGGTGGTTTTGCAAGTGCTCTTTTAAAATCACCTAAGTGCACATTTCACGATGGTGAAGGTATCTTTTAATTCGTCTCTCGGTCTGAAGGACCCAAAGAAAGACTGCGAAACCCTAATTCCCGAGGACAATGTGAGTACTATGTAAATAGACCCATACACTGTTTTTTAGACAATAATACAGCCTGACCTTGTGGATGTTATTATCAAGCTAGGTTTATCAAGATAAATATAGATAGTTAACAAATAGTGTCGCCGTTTATTAGATGGACAATTGTTAAACACGCACGTAGTTCTTGTTGGTTCTCAGTAAATAACTGCAACGTAATACATGTGGATGACATGGTTGGCGTTACCGTGGTAAAGCTGGTTGGATGTTCGATATTTGACAGATTTTCGGACATTCAAGGATCGATAGCATGCAAACGATAGAAGCTAGAGACATCGTGTAAGTCTATATTGAGAAGAAAAACGTTTACAACAACGCACATGTCTTGTTTTCCAAATTCCGTCTAGAAATACGCAAATGCACGGTATAATGTTTGTAACGTTGTAGGCATTATGTGCTTCGCCTATGTTAGTCGCAAGGGACCGTCAACAAAGTGCACCACAACAATTTGAAAACAGGTAAAAGAAACTAAAATACACAGGTTATGAATTAAATATCTTGCTGATCATATGACCTGAATAGTCACGTGATAGTATGAATAAGCCAAAACATTGCACAACCTTTTGTTTGGAAAAAAGTAGGTGAAAACTCCATAAACATGTTGACATGTTAAAAAAGGCTTTAAATTTCAATAGCTTCGTGGTCACATGACCTAGAATGTTCATATCTATGTTCAACCCTTCAGATGGAGTGGTCACACCTTGCACAACCTTTATTTTTTAGAAAGACAAATGTCAACTTTAATTACAAGTTCAAATGTGTGCTAAAATGGCTTTTAACTTCAATAGCTTTGTGGTCACATGACCTAGAATGTTCATATCTATGTTCAACCCTTCAGATGGATGAGCCACACGTTGCACAACTTTTATTTTTGAAAAAAACAAATGTCAACTTTAATAGCTTTTTTGTAAAGTGACCTATTGTCCTCAAACCACTTTCAGATTATCTAGGGAGGTCATCCACATGTTGCACAGCCTTTAATATACATTTTTAAACTGAATATCTCAATATCTTTTTGTACATTGACCTTTTGACCTCAAACCACTTTCAGATAGTCTGCAGGGACCATCCACATGTTGCACAGCCCTTGGTTTTTCAAAACATTCTAGGTCATGTGACCACAAAGCTATTGACACTTAAAGCCATTTTAACACACATTTGAACTTGTAATTAAAGTTGACATTTGTTTTTCTAAAAAATAAAGGTTGTGTAATGTGTGGCTCATCCATCTGAAGGGTTGAACATAGATATGAACATTCTAGGTCATGTGACCACAAAGCTATTGAAGTTAAAAGCCATTTTAGCACACATTTGAACTTGTAATTAAAGTTGACATTAGTTTTTCTAAAAAATATAGGTTGTGCAATGTGTGGCTCATCCATCTGAAGGATTGAACATAGATATGAACATTCTAGGTCATGTGACCACGAAGCTATTGAAATTTAAAGCCTTTTTTAACATGTCAACATGTTTATGGAGTTTGCATCTACTTTTTGCCAAACAAAAGGTTGTGCAATGTTTTGGCTTATTCATACTATCACATGACTATTCAGGTCATATGATCAACAAGATATTTAATTCATAACCTGTGTATTTTAGTTTTTTTTACCTGTTTTCAAATTGTTGTGGTGCACTTTGTTGACGGTCCCTTGCGACCAACATAGGCGAAGCACATAATGCCTACAACGTTACAAACATTATATTGTGCATTTGCGTATTTCTAGACGGAATTTGGAAAACAAGACAATGTGCGTTGTTGTAAACGTTTTTCTTTTTAATATAGACTTACACGATGTCTCTAGCTTCTATCGTTTGCATGCTATTGATCCTTGAATGTCCGAAAATCTGTCAAATATCGAACATCCAACCAGCTTTACCACGGTGTTGGCGTTGATAGTTTGGTCCGAGACTTATGAAAAAATTGCAGCGACAATCCACTTATTAACAAGTAATAAATGAAGTTATTGCTTCATGTTCCCTTAATTGCAAATGGATGTCGCACTATCAACTGTTGTTTTGAATTGTTTGGATCAGCTGAGACTTGGATCAGCCCCTATACCCGGGTCAGGAATTAATGCACCGTTCCTATGTAACCTTTCTTATTTACATGGCAGTAGCGTTTAGATGAGGATTATCATGTACACCCATATTACTTCTTTGCAAAGTTTGCTGTATGTTCTGCGTTAATCACTTTTTATCGACATTACTCAGTATAAAATATCCCCGATTTTGGCTACAATACAGAAATACAAAAAAATGTGTTAGTTATAAGTAAAACATCTTAAAAACAACTTTCGAGGACTTATTTGAGTTTGTGAAGTTAGTAACGGTGTCCCCACGAGCTGACGCATGTGACATCCTGGTTGAATTAACCGTAAAAGCAGAATGGCTAGGCTGGGGGGAAGGTCTAACATGATCTTCAACTTTCCCAAATGAATGGGGTTGGTGTTGTGATAAGGGAAGACACAGTTGGACAGAATGAAGAAAGAAAATACACATAATTATGATGTCATGCCTGCTTTGCAGAATTTTACCCATATATACCCATTTCCCTATGGGTAAAGTGTCTGTGACATTGTTGCCTCAAAATCTTAGCAATACATTAATTGGTTCATAAAATGTGCGCTATTTGCTTACCAGAAACTGTTAAAAAAAACCTGTTCACAACTGATAGGAAGAGTAGCTGGGAAGTGTAAGTGCTTAGTCATGATGTCTGCTCACAAATTATTGTATCCATGTTGCCTGTGTGGGCTGGTTGCCTTTCGCAAGATAATTTGAGGTGGTAGACAAGTCTCTTCACTGCAAATAACTCCATCTGTCGCCCCTTTCTGACTCATCCTTACATCCTGTTCTAATTCTCACATGTTCTATATCTACAACAACAACAATATTCTTTCCTAATGAAAATCCCATTCATTACTATGCAGGGGCTACAAGTCCATTTGGATACAGTTAATTGTCCAATCGCCAGTTCAATAGAGAGGCGAGTGCCTTTCTGAGTGTTTTTGCTCTTTTCTTTTGCTTGATTGATTAATTATTACACTAATTAGTTAGAAGCTCTCCTCACCTATCTGTATTGTTTTCAATTGGACACAAATAAGAAATAAACAGGGGACTCCCTCCGTGGAATCGGTTTGTCACCTGTGCTCTAGGGCAGTGGTTATTAACATGTGGTATGTATACCGCTGGTGGTATGTGAGATGGTGCCTGTCAGTGTCATGTCAGTGTCTGTTTTAGATGCAGTGGCCAAAAACAGTGCAGTGCATCTTTAACATCATAAGATATTACACTCTAATTATTAATAGTTATAATATGTAAATCTCAAACAGCCGTGGCCCCAAGTCATAGCAGCTCCACTGGTATCCGGCCATGTAGGCAGAAAAACAAAAAGTCTCCTTTTTCTGGAAAAACACTGGGGTCTCTACTGGAAATTTATCCTGGACTGGAAAGCCATCCCTGGGAATGTGAAGGTCAGTGGCGGTAGCTCATCGGATGAATTCAGAGACAGCGGGTCGTCTCCGGTCACACTCTGCCTGACTAACAGAGTAGTGGACGGCCCAGCTGCGTTTGTGTATCGGTGTCTGTGGTTCCACCTAGAGAGCCTGAGTGCTGCTCTGATGTCACTTAACAGTTTACTAATGTTAAGTATATATAGCCTACCTCTATTGACACAGAAACCTATTGTCAGGAGAATGCCGTAATACTGCTGGCCTGACCTCTGACCTATTAGCGCACCTGTGCATGCTAAGATGGATATTTAAAAATCCAGTGAGTAAACTATTCTTAAAAACGTACTGTACACGATACTGGAAATGTACGGTAGGCTATGCTAGTCGATCGATGTAGATACTATGGAAATGGCAAGTATTTAAATGTATTATATAAGAATATCAACAGAATAGACATGGCAAAAAACATATCAAAGATAGCCTTGCTAGACACATTGCCGTGTGAGCCTAACTTAAATAAAGGCTGCTGGCTATTTATTCACTGAACGTTACTGAGTAGATATTCTGGGTCTGTTGGGGTGGTGAAGGGGAGCAGATGAAGATTTAGTTGCTTTAGTGCAGCGTTTGTTTGTAGTCGTGTGTGTTTGTCTGTAGCGTATGTTTGTCTATACTGCGTGGTGTTGTTGTTTTGGAAGTGTGTGCGGATGTTTTTTGTTATGAAGGTGTATTGGAGTGGAAGTTTGATGGTATGACTATATGGTTATTGGTCTGTGAGCCTGTGTTCTGGGAGCATGTGTGTCCAATGAGTCTGTGTTCTGGGAGCCTGTGTGTCCTATGAGTCTGTGTTCTGGGAGCCTGTGTGTCCTATGAGTCTGTGTTCTGGGAGCCTGTGTGTCCTATGAGTCTGTGTTCTGGGAGCCTGTGTGTCCTATGAGTCTGTGTTCTGGGAGCCTGTGTGTCCTATGAGTCTGTGTTCTGGGAGCCTGTGTGTCCTATGAGTCTGTGTTCTGGGAGCCTGTGTGTCCTATGAGTCTGTGTTCTGGGAGCTTGTGTGTCCTATAAGGCTGTTTAAGGCATGTGGGATCCCTTGGGAGGATTACATCCTAATCGCTGTAATACAGATTCAGCCTGGGAGCTTTAGCCTTGTGACTCCTGCTGGGAATCGACAACTAAAACTCAGATGAAGAGATTAACCAGCCAGCAGAATGAGAAATGGCAAGCAAAAGAGAATTTCCACACGCATTGTATATTGTCACGCCACCACTGATGCCTAATTATCCTAATACCAGGAACCCCATAACAAGCTCACCCTTGTCAGCCCCAGACTGTCATCCTATTGCTAGACACAAAGACTAAACAACGTGGCTGTCTTCTTTTCCAGACTATCTTTTTAGACTGCAGTGTGAGGTTTCACCGACAACCGTTGAGGTATTGAAACTGTAGCTCTTCCCAGGACACAGTAATACTCTACCGGCCTCCGAGCTACAGAAACGTAACCCCTTTATCAGGGCATTGTCATGTTACATTCTCGAACTTAAGACTACGGATGTTCTGTCAGTGGAACAGTAAAAAGCAGTCTGTTGTTTCCTTTGCTGGGAAATTAAAAAGGAAGTAGAACAATAGAAAACCAGACGGAAAACAACTTAATCTGTTGTTTTGATATGTTGAGATTTAAAATGCCACATAGCTTTATTATGAAGGATGTGTGATTTTAAATGCCACATAGCTTTATTAAGAAGGATGTGTGATTTTAAATGCCACATAGCTTTATTATGAAGGATGTGTGATTTTAAATGCCACATAGCTTTATTATGAAGGATGTGTGATTTTAAATGCCACAGCTTTATTATGAAGGCTGTGTGTTTCAATACCGATGAATTAAATCAACTAACCTGTAGTCGACATACCGAACTTGCCCACACTTGCAGAAACGCACAAGAAAGCAGAGGCTAGACGAACATGTCATGTAATAATCTGCTGCTCTCTGATGCAACCATTATTGCTTTCTTTTTAAGCGACAGTATGTGCAGTTCACCTGCAACGCCGTAGATATATGGCATGGTGAAGTTGCATGCCAAATCACAACTTATCCGTCGCAGAGCTTTTTTTTTGTACATTCACTTTTCCATAGTAGTGTATTACCGCAAACGGTGTACTTCAGCGTTGGGCTGACCAGTGGTTCTTCAACTGAGTTTGTTTACTGGAATTGTGTCATTTTTAATATGCAGACGGCCCAAGTGGTGTTGCCCATGATGTGAAGCAACAATTTGAAGCAAACGGTGCAATATAAAGCAGAGTGTCCAGCTGCAATATGCATCAGTGGACAAAATGTTCAGATCTTTGACTCCAGAGTTTCCTGGGAGGTGACTTGGTCACATTGGAAAACACACAAAAAGAATTGGCCATGACTACTCACATTGTTTCTTTCTAGAGACGTCTATCCTAAATTGTGCTGATGTATAAATGAAACCCATTCTCGCACTTTCCTGACTAGAAATTGTAGTTTTCAAAGTATACGCATTCGCCCTAAAGTCTAAAGAATACATTCCATGCAAAAAATCCTGTCCCTGACAAATTTGGATACATTAAAATATATGCCTAATATTTCTGCATTAGCATGCTCATCTGAACGAGAAGCAAACTAGTTAGCCTTAGAAATAAGCCCAAATACACACACTTACTGATTACATCTTGTGTTTCAAAGGAGGAGCAGTCTGGTACAGACACAGTACTCATGCACATTGTAACACATTATGTAAGTCTCTTCATGCATATTAATATTTTCCTAAAAACTCAAGGACAACGAAAATACTCTGTTAAGGACTACAAGGCATTAAACGAATCTTTCATTCATCGTTCATCTTTTTTCAAATTATATGTAATTTGAAAAAAGATGTTTGAACTCCAATCCAACCTGCAATCAGAATTTCTGGTGTAAAACGAAGTAAAAAAAAAAATTATAATTTATTGAATGAAAGCATTTTGACACACTTAAAGGGAAGTCTCAGGGCCTGATAAACCATTCATGAATTGGTTTCATTGCAATACCAGCACTGTTTCTTAGCTGGTGGCTGCTGCTTAGAGTCATTGCTATATTTATCATTTTCCTGCAATTACTGGCAACATTCTTAAAATGTTCGTGCCTGCCTTCGTTCTCTATGGTGCATGAGTTGTGAAGAGGACCATACATTAACCACAATCTAGGATAACTTATCAGATAATGACAATTGGGTGTCACAACACACTCATGAAAGTTGCTAAGACGGCTGAGATATCATCTTAGGACTACATCTAGAACATCTAGAATCAGCAGCTGCATGTGGTTGCGAGTTCCTCACTTTGGTCGCCATGACTTCGTCAGCAATTTCTCGTCATTGTCAATACTGACCCATGTACGTATTATCAGGTGGAACACTGTGTGCCATGCCAATAGATAACAATCTAAAGGGACAGAAATTTGAGTGGCTGTCCCAACAAAACCAACGTTTTTCAGGCAACTGCACAGGCTGGTTAGCCTTGTCATTTTGTTATATACACAACAAGCTCTTCATTTACCTCATGTATAGTGATGTAACGGTACATCCGGACGTAACAGTCATTCATTATAGTCATACATCTCATCCAGAAGAGCAGGGAAAATACTCTGCTTGTGTTTCCTATACACATGACTGGCAGTCATCTAGACCATGTGTTTTACTAAACATGTTGGATCGGCTTTTCCATAGTAAAAGTCTTCGGTCTGCATTTTGCATATTAGTGAGGTTGAGACATGATGGATTTAATGGAGAAGATTAATAGTTCCGGTTGAAGTAACATGCAGGGGCTTGTCTCTCTCCCACATAGTTAACACTGCATCAGAAGGTTAAAGTATTATTCAAGTAAGCTGAGTATGCCAGTTTTATCTACTCCTCCAACTCCATCCACTTTCGACACATGCCGGCCACTTCCAGGTGTTTAGGTGTCAAATTGACATCCACATGAATGCCTGGAACATTGCCCAGAGCATTACACGAGGTACACTCTGTTCAGACCCGATCGGATCTCCTTCGTTGCCCTTGCGCATCGATGAGCCTTGAGCGCCCAACACCCTGTCGCCGGGTTCTGGTTTGTCCCTCCTCTGTCCACTGTTGGTAGGTAATCTCCACTGCTTACCGGAAGCACCCCACAAGCCTTGTAGTTTCAGAGATACTTTGAACCAGTCTTCCATCACGGAAACGGGGAACAAACACGGACCGTGCATGAAGAGAACAAGATGAAGAGAAGGTTAATTGAGGAAGGCCAAACAGATAACTTTTGAATTTTAGCACAGCAGCCTTGCTTGAGTTCAGCAATAGAAAAGATGTGATGGAAAGTGTTGGTCGTGGCAGAAGATTAAACGTATATAAAAGCTCCTATGTACCAAGTTTATTGAAACCAATGTTATTAAACCTATCAGTCAACATGTTGAGTCATCTTAATGGCTTTTGGGAACATAAAGCTTCCCTATTTCTGGGAATTACTTGAAGTAAACAAGGTGTAGTGAAGTAATTTGCCACACCCAGAGTTGCTTTAAGGCTGCAGTGAATTGAAAAAGTGTTACAAATGTCAATTTCTGCCTTGCGTTTTAATAACATTGCCCTAGAATTAGTAATTTATCTGTCTCATATCAGCCCGCTTGCTATTAGATGGAAGACAGGACTTGCCATCCACTTTCGTGGTGAACTTTAGAAAATAGCCAGACAAATGAAATGTACCATGCACTTGTCAAAATCGACAATAAAATACTATATCTTTTTTTCAAGTAAGGTTTGTCAAAAAAGTAATTTTATATCACTAAATTATATATAAAATTTCATTTCTGTTCTAGCAAAGGTGAATGTATATAATTTTAAGGTTGTTAAATTGTATTGTATGCCTACAATATACACATGTTATTTGGTTATGGTGCAAAAACCTTTGAGTCTGCACCTAGTCTTTACCCCACCCACCCCGACACGCCCAGAGGGTTTAGTTGTTTCTCAGATTCGCAGCAAGATTTCTTACCCTGCTCTGCGTCACATTCGCTAGAATTCAGAAGCTTCTCTCATCAATTACCAAATACATTTTTGTGGTGGGGGGTGGGTTAACAAGTACTCGAATACAGCACCCTTTATCACCAAGCCGGCAGTGTTGTTATACTCCTATTTCTGGTGACGCTGGGCCCATCCCTCCTGGCTGAATCAGAGACATGAGCGGGAACACAGGAAACGTAGAGACAAGATTGGACGTGTTTGAGGTGAGGGGTGTTGGGAACTGTGGATCTTAAATCATCCCAAGTCCCATACCCACATTTTACTGGTGAAACTCTAAGGCTGAATCTGAGAGTTTGGAAGGAACCAGTAAACTTCAGGAAACACTCATAACGTGGATGATTCCACAAAATGAAAGCGGCAATGTGTAGAATATAGTCTGCGTTTAGAAGGTATGTGACTTCCAGCAACAACTGTTCACATTCAGAACAATCCATTTCCTCCTCTGTATTCACCTGTGTGGCCAGATTAAAATGGCTGTAAAAGCTGTACTGATTGAAATTAAATCAACTTTTAGTAAACCAAGCGACATAGTGATAGGGAAGTTTTGCTTTCAAAATAAACGTTCACCATTAGAAGATGTGTAGGGGATATATAAATACAAACAGTGAATTCATAATTGGACTAGATAATGCTTAGCGAGGTTGGGATATTTTCTAGAAGTGTATAAATAAATACATTAAATAATGATTTTACAGCAGTAATTGGTGTATCATAACAAGCATTAGATTTGAATTGATGATTATACGAGTTAGCAGTTGGTAGTGTTGTGACTATTGTTCAAGGCAGATTATACGAGTTAGCAGTTGGTAGTGTTGTGACTATTGTTCAAGGCAGATTATACGAGTTAGCAGTTGGTAGTGTTGTGACTATTGTTCAAGGCAGATTATACGAGTTAGCAGTTGGTAGTGTTGTGACTATTGTTCAAGGCAGATTATACGAGTTAGCAGTTGGTAGTGTTGTGACTATTGTTCAAGGCAGATTATACGAGTTAGCAGTTGGTAGTGTTGTGACTATGTTCAAGGCAGAACAGGTTGTTAGTCCCTAGTTTGCACCAGTAAAGCTATTTCTTTTTTGTATTATTTTTTAAAAACTTGTACCAAATTGAGATGGACTAAATATTTACGCCGTTGCTGGTGGGCGCCGTTGCGCCGTTGCTTTTTAAGGAAAGGCTACATCATTGCAAACCAGCTGGAAGGCAACTGGAGTGTATAGTTACACCCTTGATAATTGAATCCGCTTTAGTACACTTGAACGCGCACTTGAAGGGCTGAGAGCCCGGGGATCATTTAGGGTGTGGACGGCGATTGATGACTCATACCAGCATGTGTTTAATGTTCCTGCTGTGTGTTTGTCCAGGATCCAGAGGTGGCTCTACCTGTGCGTCACAGACAGTCCAAAGCCTGGTGCTGGTGCCTGTGCCTGGGCCTGACCCTCATGATCTCCGGCGTGGCGGTGGGTGGGTTCTACCTGTACCATTACGACAACATGGAGGGGATACGGAACTACTTGGGGCTCGGGGATTTTGAGGTAAATAAATGTTTGCAAATGTGATCGACACCATGTTAATGAATGAGTGTAATTCCACAGGAGTAGTACAGTGGCAAAAGAGATGTGATGCTAGATGGTCCATGCAGTGTTTGTTGAGACCATCTATTTGGTTACCAGAAATATTTATTGTGACTATAACAATAAGGTTTAAGCGCCATTTATTCCAAGATTTTACACACTGGATACCATTGTGTCAGCACCAAATATTCAACAACAATATTCAACAACATATTTATAACAAGGTACAATCCACCCTTGTGAATACAAACTTTCAATTCTTTATATCAACAAGGGACAAACAAAACAAAGATCATATGTGTACAGTATGCTGTGTCTTTCTCTGTTCTTGGTGTGATGTCTCAGTTCACTGCTTTTTACCGGAACAGAACAGTCTTCAGTTCTCCTTTTTTTTTTATCCAGATGCTTTCCAAATATATGTGATATTTTTAAACGCTGATTAGACAGAAATAAATAATCTACTTCCCCACACTCAGCTTTCAGTATTAACTCACCCATGCCGGCTCTAAATGGCCACCCATTAGAAACTGGAGTGAGCACTGCCCCTACCGTATCAGAGACAATAGGGACCTCATTTATCAACATCTTATTTTCATTATTCACGAGACATTCCTATCAGTCTGAATGAACATATTGTTAATCGATACCACATGCATTTGCTTCTGTTTTCTTTATTATAGCAGACACGCACGTTCCTAGGGGCCTACCAGAGTTCTGGGGAAACACATATTCCTGACTTTGACACAAAGGTCACGATCCAACTCCTACTACCTGCATCAATTTGCATAATTTAAAGGCCTGCTATGGACACTATTGCTGACTTTACATGACTATAACAGTCTGGGTTACATTAGTTTCATTTTGGGTAGAGAACATTTTTTTGACTGACGTGGCGAAGTGTTCATTTTGAAGTTCTACTGCGTTGCTATTAAAACGTGTTTTCCTATCCACCAGCCGGTGTTCGAGTGTACTGTGATGTACAATGAGGAGGACATGATGATTCCGGGGTTTGAGGAGGAGGAGGAGGACGACGTGCGTGTGAACATGCCCCCCAGCTTCAAGATGATCCAGGAAAGCATCAGGATACTGCAGGATGAGGAGGTGGCCCTGATCAACGTGCCTGTGCCGGAATTTGAAGAGAGCGACCCTGCCGACATTGTCCACGACTTCAAAAATGTACAGTAGAAAACGTTAGAGTTGGCAATGTAATCAACCTCACCCGTGTGGCCTTGCTGTTAATTCCTGTTGTGTTTTATGTGTGGGCACGTGAGTCATCTGAACCCTCTGACCAAACGGGTCAATTGGGAATTGTCTTTCCGTTTGATTCATGAGTTCTGATCGGTTGTTTTCTGAGCGGGTTTGTCGTGTTTGTTTCTCCACAGAGGCTGACTGCCTACCTGGACCTGTACTTGAACAAATGCTACATCATCCCCCTGAACACCACTTTTGTCATGCCTCCCAGAGACCTCCTGGACCTGTTAATCAATATCAAGGTCACAAGAACTGCTTTATACGTTTTGCTATTCAACTATACTGCCTTTGTAATGTAAACTTACAATGTAAACTAAGAGACTGTGGCAATACTGTAATTTACAACGATCGTAATGCTAGGATATTTCAGTCAACGCTGTGCCCATGTTTTTTCCTTCCTCCAGGCTGGTACCTACATGCCTCAGTCCTACCTGGTCCATGAGGAGATGATGGTGACTGAGCGTCTGGAGCACGTGGAAAATCTGGGATCTTTCATCAACAGCCTATGCCACGGAAAGGAAACATACAAACTGGAGCGCAGAGACAGGATCTTGGGTCAGTGTATACACACACACACAAATACACACACACACACACACAAATACACACTGACTAATGTTCACTAGTCTCTAGTCGCATAGATCTCACATGTGTGACACACCTCTCAGACAACAATGTGGACATGCTAGTGTACACACACACACACACACACACGCACATGACTCAGGCTAAAATAAACTTCTCCCATTGAGACCGGGACTGTTTGAACAACAAACCACAATGTACAGGCGACTTTTTTTCAGGATCAGCATTTTAACCTCTCCATCCTCATTTTACAGGAATGCAGAAACGCGAAGCCCTCAACTGCCACAAGATCCGTCACTTTGAGAACAAGTTTGTGGTGGAGACCATGATCTGTGACCTGTAGGGAAGTCGTTCTGGGCTCGGGGCAAAAGTGGCACATCGTCTCTATAACAACCTCTTTGTTTCACAGGGAGCGCTGTGCGAAATGTGTATGGTTAGGTTTAAGTTTTTCAAATGTTATTCTTCATCCTGCAGTTTTGTGTGCAGGAGAATCTCAATGTGAAAATTTGCGTCTTCGCTTAAAATTAGCCAGTTGTTTGCTTTCTTTTTCTTATACTGGGTCGCAATTCTTCTTGGAGAAGATTTTTGTTATTTGAGGGATCTAGTACAAGGCAGGGCTGCAAGTATGTCTATAATGTTTAACTCACTGAAGATGTAAGATTAATGTCAGAACCAAAAACTGGGGATTAGGGGTACCTTGAACTAGGTAAAATGCATGGTATACAATTATTCTGTGTATTTTAATATACCGAAATTGAAATGTACGAAAGGATAACAAATTAATTGTTTTGTTTGTAACTGAACCTGGTTTCAGAATGGACTAGTCCAGGATGTTTTATAGTTATATATTTTCATTGTCTGCTGTAACCTTTACTATACTGCTATTATGATTAATTAACTAGGAAACATAAAACATTTCTCCAGCATTTTCTCCAGCTTTACTTTTAGAATAAATCAAAACAATGGCAATTTATAAAACATCAAAGTATTTTTTGTTTGCACATAAGTCATTTTTCAAGTTTTCAGTTATTTTTTTATTTTTTTGAAAGAATGTATCATTCTTGGTGAAAACTAACTCTGTCATTCCCATTTGTATATTTAACCTCTGGTAAGATATGAACAACACAACAATAAAACTTAAAACAGTAATTTTTACATTGTGTGACCGTTGTGTTTTGTATCATAAACAAACATTTGTTATATGGATGCTTTTTTAGACCCTATATCTATAACATTTGTGAGCTAACTCCATTTTAATAGTGTTTGTCTTCGTTAGTCAGCCCGTTCACTTTGCCATACATTTCGATGTAATCATGTTGGCCTTTGTTGTCATGGTAGCATGTTGACTGTATACTCTGTCTGGTTTGTGTGATCACATTTGCTTAACGGTGCTGCTAGACTACAGTCGCTGGTAGCCAAATGTCATTGTGGCTCAGTTGTCACCCAGCATAACTACCGGTAAGCCCTGTTATATGAGCATAGTGGAAATCTGTTTAAGATTCTGATGAGTGGGGATCTGTAGAAGGGTGTCATAAGAGAGATGCCAGGTGGGTTTTGCTGGTCACCTTCACACTGACCAAATAGTGGGGAAGCAATATAAAACATAACCAATGCTGCTGTAATAATGGGGCGAATCACTAATCCTGCGTTAATGTCAACAGCTTGTAACGAGAGTTATAAATATTTCACTAATGTTTAGGGTGACTGTCGTTCTTTTACTTAACTCCAGTGAACGTGTAGTCTGGTGAATTGATTGAAGTGGCTGTCATTAGAAACATCAGTTATTCACAAGGAAAAGGCCTTGATATTAATGTCCTGAGTGACTGAATTGGGGAATGTTTTTAATTGGGGAATGTTGTTGCTTGACGCTCTGGAATCTTTTCCATGGAAATATATACACAAGGAAGGATTAATGATTAAAAAGTTCCTTTGGGCACATGTAGCTGGGCCAGTGCCACTATGCTGACGGTTTTGGGACATGTAGCTGGGTCAGTGCCATTCTACTGACAGCTTGGGGACATGTAGCTGTGTCAGTGCCTTTATACTGACAGTTTGGGGACATGTAGCTGGTTCAGTGGCATTATACTGACAGCTTGGGGACATGTAGCTGTGTCAGTGCCTTTATACTGACAGTTTGGGGACATGTAGCTGGTTCAGTGGCATTATACTGACAGCTTGGGGACATGTAGCTGTGTCAGTGCCTTTATACTGACAGTTTGGGGACATGTAGCTGGTTCAGTGCTTTTATACTGACAGTTTGGGGACATGTAGCTGGTTCAGTGGCATTATACTGACAGTTTGGGGACATGTAGCTGGTTCAGTGGCATTATACTGACAGTTTGGGCACATGTAGCTGGGCCAGTGCCACTATGCTGACGGTTTAGGGACATGTAGCTGGGTCAGTGCCATTCTACTGACAGCTTGGGGACATGTAGCTGTGTCAGTGCCTTTATACTGACAGTTTAGGGACATGTAGCTGTGTTAGTGCCTTTATACTGACAGTTTGGGGACATGTAGCTGGTTCACTGCCTTTATACTGACAGTTTGGGGACATGTAGCTGGTTCAGTGCCTTTATACTGACAGTTTGGGGACATGTAGCTGGGTCAGTGCCACTATGCTGACGGTTTAGGGACATGTAGCTGGGTCAGTGCCATTCTACTGACAGCTTGGGGACATGTAGCTGTGTCAGTGCCTTTATACTGACAGTTTGGGGACATGTAGCTGGTTCAGTGGCATTATACTGACAGTTTGGGGACATGTAGCTGGTTCAGTGGCATTATACTGACAGTTTGGGGACATGTAGCTGGGTCAGTGCAACTATGCTGACCGTTTGGGGACATGTAGCTGGGTCCGGTAATCTGGGTAAGGATTAACATTACATGTAGCAAAAGAAAAGCTTGAAGGGTTGCTGCTCCTACTGCAGGGAATGGGGGTTGACTTGGAATAGTTTGGGGATAGCATCACTTCAGCACTGAAACTTATACATTAGTCCGGAGAAGTTATGTGGATCTGGTGTTATTGGGTCATGATGTTATGTGGATCTGGTGCTATTAGGTCATGATGTTATGTGTGAATCTGGTGCTATTGGGTCATGATTATATATTGATCTGGTGTTCCAGTCCAACCTCCAGACATATTGTATCCTGTTGTATGCATTGTGTCAATCTTCAATCTTTCCTCTGGATCTTGTACTGACAAACCAGCCAACTGCACTCCAGCCAAACGCCCTCCACTCACCCCTTACGGAGAATATATTCTCTTCAGGAAGCCACGCCTCAGCATTTGTTGAATCTGTTAGCCATGGTTCTGTCCCTGTCCTTGGACTTGAGCAGAACAACACGTGCTTATGTTTAATAACAATCACTTCAGCACTTTTCCATTTGACCTAACATAACAGGGAAGTCACTAATGGCACCTAGTGATCTTTCACACTGTCGGCCCATGTGTACATAGTTTTAGTTCAGAAAAACAGCACAAACTTAACACTCCTTACGTTTCATTGGGTGTGATATAGGCTAGTCTACAGCCAATGATCACGGGAGATTCCCTAAATAAGCATCAATATTCCGTTTTTTTTTTTACCTCAAACTAATTGTTAAGCCTGAGCTAGTTTAATGTGCTGCAAAACTAATATATTTGGGTCTTTTATTAGGAAATTAGATGTTTTAACGCTGCCGCTCAAATTTCTAATGTAGCCTATAGGCTTCTGACAAAGGTTGTCTATTCCAATCTTTAGTCAGAAGGGCAATTTTAAGTTCATTTTGTCTGCTGCTTTTAGCATAGAGTTTCTAAACATGCAGACTTTGTTGACCACTGACATATCTTAGCATGTCTATATGTATTTGTTCGTTTCGGTTCCACCTAATATTGCAATCTGTCAGTTGAAATCTGATGACATAATTGCTGAGCTGGCGTGTGCATTATTTTTGCTTTCCTGGTGAAATATGATGCCAAGCATTTATTGCCTACAAGTCCCAGAATTCCTTAATGTTTTGAGCATCCAGGTTGTCAGAAGACCTGTGTTATACCTTTTCAGCCGACAGTTTCAACTATTTCGAGCGACACATCACCCAACAGTGTTCACACAAATGTGTATTTAAAGGGGCGTTTACTTTTGGGTAAGTAGTGCTTTTGTATTGTTTTGTAATGTAGCTAAATAACAATTAACGAAGGATTAGCAAACTAGCTAACTAGCAGAATAATCGGTTTCTGTATATCTGTCGCCATGGTGACTGGCCAACTAAACTGTCGGGTATTGCTCATATTTACTCGGACATCACTGATCTCCAGCTATTACTGCACTGCCTATACATCACATCTAGCTATATTTTTGTAACTGCATAGGTAAAGTAACCTGAAATGTTATTAAAGTGCATGACTAATATTACTACATTATTAGGTCTCATTAGCAGAAAAACTACTTCTGAATTGTACATTCATTATGGCAACTGGGTGTTCTCAAAATCATAATTTCTCCTACTGTTTTCTCAGGTGTGGTGTTATGAACCAGTATGTGCTGGTACGTCAGATTGGAGAAGGGGCATTTGGCAAGGCCTTCTTGGTCCGGGACAGGTACAAAGATGTGGCTGGTGACAGCCAATGTGTGGTCAAAGAGATCAATCTCAGCAAGGTACCAACCCCACGTACTTAACCATGGTACTTCTGAAATGAACCTGAAAATGTTCCTCTTGAAGTACTGAGCCACCAGCTTATTTATATTATTGATCCTAGTCCATCTGAAAGACAGTTTGCCCAAATAGGAGATCAGCAAAGGTGAAGCTGACTTACAAGACTCCAAACAGTGCCAACCATAATCTGGTTTTCTAACGTTTTCCAAAAACGATTCCTGTAATACTTTCCAGTTGTAACCGTGTCTTGCCCCTACACAAAAACTGCAACGTTTAAAAAAAATCTGCTTGAAATTCTTAATGATCTATTGTCATTGTGATCGTTGTTTATAGATGTCACCCAGGGAAAAGGTATCCTCCAAAAAGGAAGTCACGCTGCTTGCAAAGATGAAGCATCCAAATGTCGTAACCTTTTTTAAATCATTTCAGGGTATGTATCCAGTGAAAACGTCTGTCTTGTCTTTCTGTGTGTGATATTCTGTTGGAACAGAGAGTACTAGCATGCACATGGTGATTCAGTACTGTGGTAATGATCTGTTTCTCCTGTCTGAAACATAGAGTACTAGCATCTACATGGTGATGGAGTATTGTGATATCGGTCTTCTTCTGTCTGAAATAGAGAGTACTAGCCTCTAGATAGTGATAGAGTACTGTGGTATTGATCTGTTTCTTCAGTCAAAAACAGAGTGTACTAGCCTCTAGATAGTGACGGAGTACTGGGATAGTGATCTGCTTTGTCTGTCTGAAATATAGAGTACTAGCATCTACATAGTGATGGAGTACTGTGATATCGGTCTACTCCTGTCTGAAACAGAGAGTACTAGCCTCTACATAGTGATGGAGTACTGTGATATCGGTCTTCTCCTGTCTGAAACATAGAGTACTAGCCTCTACATAGTGATGGAGTACTGTGATATCGGTCTACTTGTGTCTGAAACAGAGAGTACTAGCCTCTACATAGTGATGGAGTACTGTGATGGAGGTGACCTGATGAAGAAGATCAGTATGCAAAGAGGTCTTCCGTTTCCTGAGGAACAGGTACTGATACACACACACACACACACACACGGATATTTACATACTTATGTGCACTTTTTTTCTCACTCCTAGATTGTCGATTGGTTCGTACAAATCTGTCTGGGACTGAAGCACATTCACGACAGGAAGGTTTTGCACAGAGATATAAAATCCCAGGTATTAAACTGGTGTCATAGTTCAAACCACAATTATATCAGCACCAGGACAACTTATATCAAGTTATCAAGTTTATCATCTCTGATCATTGCTTTATTTATGCATTGCTTTCTAGAATATATTCCTTACAAAAAATGGGATGAAAGCCAAGCTCGGAGACTTTGGCATCGCAAGAATGTTAAACAAGTGAGTTACAATGACAATGTGGTAGAGGTCATATAGCTAGGAAGGTATGCTGTCTAGATCAGCTGCTGATTACAGAGTGCCAGGGTGTTCAGAACTCTGCTATTAACATTCCACAGCCAGCACAACTACTGTTACAGTGTTATAAGGTGTGAAGATAACAGTAGCAAGCACATTTTATGCCTGAGTAACTGTATATCTTTTTCGCAAATGCATTGAGATTCGGCATGAAATTAAAAGCATTATAGAAGTTGAATAAATAATAATGATTGTTATTTCATTACTTTTACTCCTGTGTGGGTTGGTGATTTTTAAGGTTTTGTTTGATTGTGATTGGTTAGTACAATGGAGCTAGCCAGGACCTGTGTTGGGACGCCATACTATCTGTCTCCTGAGATCTGTGAGAACAGACCGTACAACAACAAAACGTATGTACTGCTACAATATTATTCATGTCATATTATTCTCGAACACACAGACAGCCTCTGTGTCTGGGCCAACAATGGGAAAGGCAGAATGCCAGCGTTTCCTTTGTCGGTTTCTCAATATGTAATGGCCCAGACAGTGAAGTCTACTGAACAGGTCACTGGAAACACAAGTTACTGATCACCCAGAGCTGGGGTTTCTTGTGAACTGTGACTTTCAAAGAAGAATCCATTATCAGAAAATATAAATCAGTGTGCAGTACTGATGGAAAATCAGTCATCATAATTAAACTTTTGTTGTTGTATTGGCTGAGGGGAAGTTCTTTTTTTAACACATTGAACATGTGAACCGGGCGACTACCCAAATAAAACCTCTCACAGGAAGTAGAAGTAACGCCCCCAATAGGGAAGTGGTCTAATGAAGCGGGTGTCAAACAATTGTATTCAAAGTCACAGACTAATTTCTGTTCGTGGATTCATCTGATAACATTTCCCACAGCAGTCATTGGCTTCATTCATAAGGGCATCATTGATCAGGGCAGTAAACAGCAATGAATGTATGTGTTAGGGTAGTGACCTATATGGTCGTTCTGCTTTGTGTTAAGACAACCCATACATATATATATCTAGAGCACCGACTGGAATTATTTGTTGAGGGTTAGGACACAACAGTAGGGTCATTACTCTGTGTGTTAACCAGTAGACAATCAGACAGGAGTGTCTGTAAATCATTATCTGCCTTCATGGTCAATCAAGTGTGTGACTGCTGCAATACTAGGTTGTTGTTCTGCATTGACTTGGATGGGAAAGGGTGTTTTCTCAGTATCACTGTCACTGACACCCATTGTGTAATGATAAGTCTAATGTATCATTTCCCCTTCTACTTGAACCTATATATGGTGGTTTAGCCTGATTTAATTCATCACAAACTCACTGCTCATATTAGAGCTGCAAGATATCCTTTATTTAAATAATATTGGTTTTGTGATTTCTGCAGGGATATTTGGTCTCTGGGCTGTGTTCTGTATGAGCTCTGCACCCTCCAGCATCCAGTAAGCACTGCCACACATGACACATTTACACAAACATTCACACACATACATTCACACACACACATTCAACACATACATTCACACGCACACATTCAACACACACACATTCACAGACACATTTCAATATGGTTTCTCGCCACCTTCAGTTCGAGGGCAGCAGTCTGAGGCAGCTGGTGATGATGATCTGTAGGGGGCGCTATAACCCAGTGTCCAGCCGCTACTCTTACGAGCTGCGCCTACTGGTCACTCAGCTGTTCAAGGTCAGCCCGAGAGACCGGCCTTCGGTCAACTCTGTCCTCAAACGGCCCTTCCTAGAGAAGTTGATCAGCAGACATATGGACCCCAAGGTGATGTGAAACCAAGGAACCCATTAGAGGACCATCCCTTCCCAATACTGACTCAGTCCTCTTATACAGTCAGTGATGTCATATAATATAAATAATATGATTTTTTAAGGAAGGGGTTAGACAAAACTTGCACAATCAAAACATGCCCACTTTGCAGAAGTCATGTGATTTCTTGTCAAGAACTTGGCATGTTAGCTTGCCGTGTGTGTGTGTGTGTGTGTGTGTGTGTGTGTGTGTGTGTGTGTGTGTGTGTGTGTGTGTGTGTGTGTGTGTGTGTGTGTGTGTGTGTGTGTGTGTGTGTGTGTGTGTGTGTGTGTGTGTGTGTGTGTGTGTGTGTGTGTGTGTGTGTCCGGTTCTCACTGTGTTCTGGGTGTTTCTAGGTGATTGAGGAGGAGTTTAGCCACACAGTGTTGCACAACAAGAGAGCTGCTGTAGGCCCACCAGCACAGCCCTCAGGTAGGCACACACACACAGAGAATTACATTAGAGACACAACATTGAAACAACTGCGTGTCTGTGGGTGCTTTACTCTGTTTCCACACACATTAACCAAAAACATGGCTTCCTCCTTTCACAAGATTGTCTGATCGACTAAGCTAGGCTAGATAGGCTTAAAGAAACTGGGGGGAAAGGTTGCTAATTTCACCCCCTGGTGGTTACTGTCAAGTAACTGACATCCACCCTAATATAATCTGACGTCCGCCATATAATTATACAATCTGACATCAGACAAATAATCTGACGCCAGCTATAATCTCACATCAGACATATTTATTATATAATCTGACGCCAGCTATATACTCGTATAACCTGACTTCAGCTGTTATCTGACATCAGACATATTTATCATATAATATGACGCCAGCTATATAATCGTATAATCTGACACCAGCTATTATCTGACATCAGACATATTTATCAAATAATCTGATGCCAGCTATATAATCGTATAATCTGACACCAGCTATTATCTGACATCAGACATATTTATCAAATAATCTGATGCCAGCTATATAGTCGTATAACCTGACTCCAGCTATTATCTGACATCAGACATATTTATCAAATAATCTGATGCCAGCTATATAGTCGTATAACCTGACTCCAGCTATTATCTGACATCAGACATATTTATCAATTATCATATGATCTGACGCCAGCTATATACTCGTATAACCTGACATCAGCTATATAATAACATATTCAGACGTCTGTCATATAATAATATAAGAACTCTGGGTTTGATTACTGAACAGCACAATCTGATTTCCACACAGTTATGTAACTCCTCTTACATATCTAGATATTTTTACTATGGCACGTTAGTTTTTGTAATTTCCTATTTCATCTGTTGTCTACAAAAAGTAATCAAAGGTAGAGTCAGAGAGAGGCCTCCCCCTCAGTTAAAGCCTGGCCCGCCTGTGAAGAAACAGCCCCCAAAAGCAGAGTGGAAACCCCCTACCAGAGGCACGCCACAGCACAAAGGAACCCACTTGTCTAAAGTCAGTATCAGTAACTTGTACCTTGCTATGTGTATACCAAATGAAAATGGGTTATTCATCTTTTAACTACACATTATTCCTTTAAATTGACGTACACCAAATGACACTTGCCATCACATATTTTCATTCAATGTTTCCTCATTTGAAAATGATAAAGTGAGTCCTTAGATTTGACGTACTGATTGGGTGTGATTAATACTTTTTTTAAAAGCCTGTCTTTAGAGCCTGTATACCCAATAACTTAGTTACCGGAGTGGATGCTAGGGTGATGATTCAGTTTAAATGTGGGTGATTAGAGTGGGCACAGAAAGTATGTTTGTTATAAAAGTCACTGGGCCTTGGTGCATGGTGTAGGATATTGTTTCTATGCCCCATCAATGTAATAATAATAATAATAATACGTTTTATTTATATAGCGCCTTTCCAGGGCTCAAGGACGCTTTACAATTCAGGACATAAAACAGTAAGCAATAATAACAAACATTACCTCCAAAAATACACAGAAGGACAACAACAGTTAAATACAAGCTTAAGAATAACACTTAGAGAATAAGTGGGTTTTTAGTAAGGATTTGAATTCAGATAGAGTACAGACATAGCGGAGTGATTGAGGGAGAGAGTTCCACAGTGTTGGTGCAACAACACTGAACGATCTAGCCCCCATGGAAGCTAGCCGGTGCTTAGGGACTACAAGAAGGCTAGAGTCAGAGGATCTTAGTGAGCGTGCCGGTTTGTAGGGATGGATCAGGTTGCTAAGATAGGGGGGAGCTAAACTGTAGAGATTTAAAAGTGAGCAGGAGGATTTTAAATTGAATACGATAGGCCACTGGCAGCCAGTGAAGATCATACAGAATTGGGGTGATATGAGCAGAACGCTTGGTGTGAGTAAGTAATCTAGCAGCAGAGTTTTGAATATATTGCAACCTGGAGATGGAGCTGGCAGGAAGACCAATAAAAAGGGCATTGCAGTAATCAAGACGTGATGTTATAAATGAATGAATTACAGTTTCAGCGTCTTTAGTGTTGAGGAAAGGACGGAGTTTGGCGATCCGACGTAAGTGAAAGAAGGCCGATTTAGTGACAGATTTGATATGAGACTGGAGTGAAAGGGAGGAGTCAAAAAGTACACCCAGATTTTTAACAGTGTTAGATGGTTTGATGAAAGTGCCCGCAATCTCGAATGTAGGGGGTGAGTGTTGTGTTTGTGTACGGTTTTGATGTTATTAATAAGTCGCTGTAAATGCTTTAGGATAGGATATCACTGCAACTGATGAATAAAGCTTTAACATGACAGGCAGCATTTTCCTAGAAATGTACCAATGCAACTTTTGTTTCTCAGCCGTTTCAACCAATAGCTGCAAATGGGCGGGTTCTAGAGGTCAAACCATATGTTCAACCAGAACCAAGATGGATCCGTCAGGCTGAAAATCCATATGGCCACTACCATGCCTATCTGGATGCCATCCAGAGAAGACACCCTCCACCTCCTCTTCCTACACCATCTCATCCTCCTCCTCTTCCCCCTGTGGTTCCGGAGAAGCCAGTGGAACACCATGAGAACAATGAGTTCCGCCCAGAACCATATCAGTTGTGAGTGTTGAGTCAAGCGTAGCCATAATTCTAGAATAATGAAGGGATTTCCTTTGCCTGGTCCGTGTGAGAACCAGAGTTTGCAGGCTTTTGTTCACACATGTGCATTTGTGTGTGTGCCCCCCTGCCTTCAGAGTGGCTGATGCTCGTAATGAATACCTCCAGAGGAGACTGGAGGCAAACCAATACAAGTTGAGGGCAGAGAAACAGCTGGTGGGTCTCAGTTTGCATTTTGAAACATCTGTTGGCTGGTTAATGTAAATCCTGCATCCTGAATGTTTCACCTTTGACCCCCAGGGTCTCCGGCCTTCCACAGCAGACGCTGGGCGCTACAGGCAGGCTGAGCAGGTCCAGAGGGCTGAGCGCCCTGAACCCCAACAGACACGCCATATCAAAAAGCAAGACGGACAGCAGGTATGTCTGAATGGCAGATGAGGCATAAATATGCCTTAATTATTGGTGATATGTCAACATTCCAGGTTGATTTGTGCGTGTGTGTGTGTGTGTGTGTGTGTGTGTGTGTAGGAGTATCTACAGCAGTTGATATATGTGTGTGTGGTGTGTGTGGTGTGTGTGTGTGTGTGCGTGTGCGTGCGTGCGTGCGTGTAGGAGTATCTACAGCAGTTGATATATGTGTGTGTGGTTTGTGTGGTGTGTGTGCGTGTGCGTGTGTGTGTGCGTGCGTGTGTGTAGGATTATCTACAGCAGTTGCAGGTCATCAGACAGCAATATTATGACGAGATGAGAGATATCAGAAGGAGAGCTGAAGCTGAGGTAAAGGTGAACGATGAAAGATGATTACATTTATTATATACAAAACATCAGCAGTTTTCACAAAGTGCTAATACAGATCAGATACCCAGCCTAAAACCACAATGAAGTAACAACACAAAATGTCTAGGAATAACTCCTGAGTAGAGTTGGAACATAGGATAAAAACAGACCCGTTGTCTACTAGCAGTGCTGGCTGAGGGTTACATTTCCTTGTTAGGTCACATCATTATATTTACATTATATGATACAATTAGATGATCACCTGGTCAGTCCCTCGCTACATACATTATTGAAGCATTAAACTAGAGACAGAGGAGAGTGCAACCAGGACATAGTGGATTTACATCACCTCACATACGGTATCTAATACCAAAACCAATCCTTATCAATACTTACAATATTTATCCTGTCAGCCTCAGGTGAAACCAGGTACATACCTGGTTGAGAAGCCCAGACACACAGAGCCACCAACACACAGTGGAGACCTGGATGGAGACCAGGGCAGAAACCTGGAGATAAACCAGGACATAAACCAGGACAGAGACCAAAAGAGACCTGCCCATGTAGGACAAAAGACTTACTGCCTAACGATCACGTAGAATTAGATAATGTAGAACAAAGACGTCTTGCACTAGAAATAATAATGTGATCACTTTTCCATTTCCATGTGACATTTAGGACATTGAAACAGCCCTGAGACAGATAAGGCAGGACAGCAGACAGGACAGGAGACAACTACAGAAGAAGCACAAAGAAAAGAAAGCCATCATGTTCGAGATCAAGTTAAACGATGAAGACATTCAAGAGGATGAGGAGAACGACAATGACAAGGGAATAGTGAATGACATAAAAAAGGATGTGGTAAACGATGTGACCCAATGTGCAAGTCAACAGGGTGTCTAATGTTAGACTCTCATGCATCTCACACCTGACGTCTTTGTGTGTGTCTAGGAGGTGGACCCACTGAACCAGGCCCTGAGCTTCTATGAAGGGGAGCAGTTGAAGCACAGGGATTGGTCTGGGTCAGGATCGGGGGCGGGGCAGGTGATTGAGGCCACACCCAAATCCGAGGTGAGGAGGGAGTGGGGCCAGGCAGCGCCACAGACGTTACTGAACGCCCTGGCTGAGATGGACGTGTCGTCAGTGATGGCCGGGCCTGAACTGGGTCAGTGAGAGGATGTCTGGATATGTTTTAAGGTTTTCACTGGTCTGTTATTTAGTGTTGGCGTTCTGTTGGGTCAGTGCAGGCTTATGTCCTCCTCCACCAGGTGGAGCCACTGAATGGAAGAGAGAAGGAAATGCTACGGGGGTGAGGAAACAGTGGGGAGAGGGTCCCCCAAACACGTTGCTCCATGCCCTGGGCCAGATAAATCTAACTTCCATACTGGACTCCCAAACCCCAGGTTAGACACCTACCTAACCCACCACAGGGACTGATTTTCGATAGTAGTCTTTGTAAACATGAAAATCATACACGGTTAGGATAGATACCCTGCACTTATCTCTCTTAGAACCCCTGCCAGAGGGAAGGGAAGCAGAGGAGCAGAAGAAAGAGGCAGTAGATGGAGGCGAGGGGGAGGAGGATGGAGAATCAGATGTAGATGTGGACGACGAACGTCTGGAGCCCAGGTCGGATGACGATGACACGTGAGTGTAATGCTTGTCTAGACGCGCGCTCATATGGTTCGGTTCTCAGTCGACTTACTCCCAATGACATTTACTTCCTCAGAAACTTTGAGGAATCCGAAGATGAGCTGAGAGAGGAGGTGGCAGATTCCATGAGGAACCTATTTATTATGGAGGATGTAGAGAGTGTGAAAGATGGAGGAGATGAGCAACTAGAAGTAGCGAAGGACCCTTTAGACATCCAGCAATCACACCCAGTGGTTGAGCCAATAGGTGAAAACACTGTGGACACTCTGACCGAGGACTCCATCTCTAACTCCTGCCCTGACTCGGTCTCTGACCCCATCCATGAACCCAGCCCTGACTCTGATCCCAGCCCTGACTGAAGGGTGAGAGAAGCCCAAAGAGAAGACTAAGCGGATCAATGTGCTGTTTGATTTTAATGGGAATATGAACAAGACATTGCCGTTGCTGTTTTAAGTGAGCTATTCATATTTTTTATCAACATAGTCCAGTAACAAAATATTCTACATTTTCTAAACTGCAGATTCTAGTTTGAATCCAGTGTTACCAATTCTTGCCACAGGCTGGCAGTATATAACATGAGAGAGCAGTAAATAACATGAGGCCAGTATATAACATGATAAGCCAGTGTATAACATGAGAAGCCAGTGTATAACATGAGAAGCCAGTATATAACATGAGGGCATTGGAGGAAGACTGATCAGTAAATCCTTGACAAGCCACTGAACCTTACCATGTCAAACATATTGCTGACAAAACCACGAGACTGACTTCCAGTGGCTATGTGATCAATAAAACAATAAACTTTGGTAAACACATGTGATTTCATGTGCAATTCATGCTTTACTTTTAAAAAATAATAATGGAATTGTATTTGTCTATGTAGTTGAAGTCATGTCTCAAAATCAGATATTTATAGTTATAAAATAACATATAATTAGGCGCATACATTTATAAAAAACAAAAAAGTGCCCTCTTGTGGAATTGTAATTCTGCTTTGCAGTTGGCATAGTAATGGCCACCAGAGAGCGTCATTAGCTCTCTCCAGCAGTGGGACGTGGCAGAGCTGTGTGTAAATGTACAAATGTCATACAAAGACCCATTGGAAGTTGGCCCTCTAGGATTTTGCTAACATTTAGTTATTAGAAATGTTTCAGATGCTAAAAGGACATTTTGATAGAGGGAAACAAACAACATCGAAATACGTATCAAGGTTGAATTTCAGATTTATCAGATATTAACAAAACATTTTAACAAAAGTAAAGATGAAACCATTAAAGAAACCCAATACAGAACATTATGAGTGTACATATAAATACAATGGCTACCAAGTCACTTTAACTTTATCAAGACTTAGGCCCAATCCAAATACTCTCCCTTACCCCCCCTTAGCCCTACCCCTTAGTTTACCCCTACCCCATGGCCCTCGAAACCGATGTCGTATTAATACCTATTAATAAAGCCTGCAACGAGTGTACAGACCATCAGTGTTCCAACATTTAAAATGATACAACAATACAGACAATTAGGTCTGCTGACTGTAATCTGTGTGAGGGGAGTTATTGACGCAGTTCTACTCAGGTAGTCCGGCTTCAACTGAACAATGTGAACGGGCAATTGTTGATGTAGAACTGCTCTGTTCAAATTAAACTGAAATCTGAGCCGCTCTATTAAATTGTCACGAGACCACACGATTCATCATCCAGAAATATCTATTTTCCATATAAAATATATAACGTGGAATTTTCAAACTCATTTTTATTGAGGAAGCTGAGTGTTTTATTGAAGCAATCGCTTTTAGATGTGAAAACAGAATTGCCATGACTACACCAGCTTCATTAAATCACTTTTTTTTCTCCATACACTGAAAGAGATGCATGCGGCTCGTAACACCAGACCAGCCTGTCTGAAAAATTAAACCAACCAGTGGTAATAGAACTCCCTCACTGGTCTTCACTCTTATTGCCTCAGCCTTCCCATCAGAGGTTCCATCGCTGACAGGAAACTGGCTTCGAACTCCTGGTCAGAGAAACGGTCTACAGACCGCCGAGCGTTCATGCGGATCTCCAGCCGTGCTGACGGCGATAGGGCCAGAATGGTCTCCATGGCAGCGGCGTAATTGTCCTCAGTGTCGGCCAGGAAACCCGTCTGCCCGCCCTCATAGGAAACCACAATGTCCAGTTTGGGCCCACCAGAATTGTGAGCCAAGATAATTGTCCCTGCAGCCATACACTCTACCACACCTGAGACAGGAGAGGGGGGACAACAACAGTACAGACTCAGTGGATGGTGTACAATCCTTAAATGAGAAAACAGCTAATATCTCTGAGTGAGAAAAATATGGCGGGGTTCGAGGAAAGTCATTTGTTTACACACTCCTTCCCCATCCCCACTGCAGCACTAACTAAATGTTGTGGATAACAAATAAAACACAGGGCAAGTTAAGTGGAAACACAAGTCTGGGGTCAGGGAGGTTTAGGCACAGATATTTTGCCGACATATAGTTACATCAAAATGTACTTCATAATGTATTTGGGAGAAACACGTTTTTTTTACCTATCCCAAAATGCTCATTCCACATGGTGTGCAAGCCGATGGTACCGTCTGCCAGTTCCCTCTTCAACTCCTCAAAGGGGATGTTCAGTTTAAACTCCACCCTGTCTGCCACGCCCAGATCCTGGCACAGCCGCTTTAACACCAACACCCTATTCTCATCCTCCTGGTTACGGCAGCCACCAATCAACACCAGCCTTACTGACTCCCATCCTCCAGGACCTGCCCCATTCTTGTCTAGAAGCTTCCGGAAAGCCTTAATTTGAAGTTGGTGGTCTTTCTCTGGCCGGAATTGTCCAACAGAGACTATCGAATGAGACCGTTTGCCTTCAGGCTTTTTCCCGTCCACTTTATTCTCCAATGGAATGTCGAGGAAAGAGCGGACGTCACACGGTGGGTAGACCACCACGGTTCGGCCGGGGGCACGCCACAGGGCCAGGATGTGGCCCAGGGTCCAGGTAGAGTTCACCATGATGATGTCACTGCAGGAGCCAGCTAGGCCATAGATCAGAGCGAAAGCACAGTAGTACAGAACCTTGGCTGCACTCAGCAGGGGGTTGGTTGAGATGTAGGTTGAATTGTTGAACCTGTCAGACAATGTGCAACATCAATTGAATAACAGAAAAAGCGAGTATATAGTGTTTGGAAGAATACAACAATTTGATAACACCATACTAACCACTGACAGCTGGTCAGTACTAACCTGGGGTTCCGTTCTCTCACCGCAGACAGCATGTCAGTACTGACAGTGGGGTAGTGCACGTAGCTGCCCACCCCACATCCCCCAAGGTAACGGAAGATGGGCAGAGTGAAGGCATAGCCCATTGAGTCCACATAGAGGTCTGGTACAAAGGACGTGAGGGCCTCCCAGCCCAGGAACATGGAACCGATGCTCTGCCCCAACAGGGTGAAGTGGGGGTAGGAACTAGCCTCCACCAGGAGACGGTTCTTCAAGAATATGAACGTCACTAGACGGGGGAGCCTGATGTTGAAGCGCTGTCGAGCGCCCTCAAGGATCTGCTCCGCTGTCACCCCTTGGTCACCAGTGTACACCACAAATGAGACACTTGGGTATCTACGGGAGGTAATAGATAGTTCACGGAATAGAAGAAATGTGTTTATGAACCGTATGACCACTCTGTGAATGCTGTTTAACCTAAGTACATGCTTAGACTAAAGTAACATACCTGTTCTGAATGGCTCTGAGGGCGCACCAGAGAACCCGCTCACCTCCCCCTCCTGCATTGCAGTAGGGGTGGAAGAAAGCCACAGTCGGTGAGCTGTTTTGAGCCAGTCGGGCTTTCCGACTCCTTTGCAGCCATATTCGTACCCCCATTACGAGTAGAAAAAGGAGCAGCGTGAGCACCAAACTCATGTATAGGCATGGCAGCAACAGGGACCACAGTAATCTGTTTGAAAAATAAGCATATTGCAATAATTGTTAAGTTCATTTACCTGTTCTTACCGGTGAGCCACAGTAGTATGACACCTTCCGTTTCAGTTCACCGAGACTAATGTTTATATCCACTAGATATTCTCCTAGGGACTTTTGTAGAAATATATACAGTCAACATTAACAGCGACGCAGTCAATTCAACAATTATTACCTAATTACGTCGCATAAACACATAGAGAAATGACCATTATGATGGTCGTGGCCAGCCATCTTGACAACACAACATAAACTTTGACTCCGGAATGTATCGTCACCGCCTGTTGACTTGCGCGTATGTGATTGGTTTATATTCCGTTTATTTACACGTGACGTCAGCACTTAAAGCAAAATGCTGAACGTGTCATTCTGGAGATCGAACACAAATCAATCAATAGATAATTGTATTCATAAATACTTTATTTTAATTTGAGGTCAATTAAAAGTTTAAAGACATTAATGGTGCCATCAATTTAGTAGTTTTCGAACACAGTTGCAAAGTCAGACAACTACTCAGTGCCAATGCTGGAAAGGTAGAATTTGGCACAATTCCTTTAGTTTTAGGTGGACGCTTGTCAAGAGGTTGTGGCTACCCAGGCTGAGAAATAGTAAAGCCTGTGTAGATTAGAACAAACCCATATAGCCATACTGGTTAATTCATAGTCAAGTTAGTTGAGATATAGCATTGGAAAATGTCGATGATCCCCTGTCACCATACAATTGGTTAATTCATAGACATGTTAGTTGTTCACAATGAATTGTGAGCTGCGTCTCTCCTTATGCAGACGACTGGAGAGATCCTCTTTTGGTTCCTGATGTTCTGGTGGCATGCTGGGCTGCAAGTATAGAAGACGAAGGGCACCTTGTGTAGTCCAAAAACATGATAGCAGGGACGAATTATCTTAAGTCCAGGACCATACATTGGACCCCTACAACAGTCACATACACTCGACCTGGGGACAGGAGAAAACACAAGACAAATTAAAAATAAAGTGGTTGATCTGTTTCAAATGAAATTGCTACGGATGTGTTAAAAGGCTACCTGCTAAGAGCCTTTTGTGCTTCCGGGGGCAAGCTGGTGTAGCGCAAACAGGGGTCTGTGAGAGAGAGGGCCTTGGTGGCTATGTCCCTCAGTGTTTGGGGTGAGTTCTGGCTGCAGCTCATCCAAAAATAGGCATGCATGTAGTTTTTAGAGATCTTGAGTTGGGTGAGGGAGAGGCGCAGTGCCCCACATGGTAGACCCGTCAGCTGGTTTCCTTCCACATTCAGGTACTCCAGAGTCCTGCAAACAAAGAGGTTTTGGTAACTAACCCTTCATAAGAGTATAACATCTTAATATAGTCAAACCTGTTATAAATTTAAAACAAATATGGTTCTTGTGTACTTTGTGACCACTGGCTGAGGTTTCATTTTGTGTCTAGTTGATAGAGCTGATTTTGACCTTGGTTATATGAACACATATCATTTTAAAAGGTTCAACTTCTTGAAATGTCCCGATCGCACAATATAACATGTCATCGGAGAGTTATCGCATTCTCTAGACAGTACCTGAGTTTTCTGATGTCACTGGTTAGAGATGAAAGGAGGTTGTAGGATATATCTAGAAACTTCAGGGAGGGCAGCTGGTACAGCCTGTAGTTAAGCGATATGTTAACCACGCAGCTTAAACCCAAGTGCACAGAAACTCTCAAAAGTACAGCATCACTGTGTAACTTACTCAGACGGAAGGGTGGTAATCTTGCAGAAGGAGATGACAAAGGTTTTGAGCCTGACAAGTTTTAGGATGCCTGCAGGGATCTTCTCAATGGGGTTGTCTCTCATTTTCAGTACCTCTAGCTGTGTCAGCTTAAAAACCTGTTGGGAGATTGCTATGCATATTATTTATATGTAGTGTAAAATGTTTTAGAAGCCCTATAGATAAAAAAGAAACTGAAGTTAAGATTCAAAAATGGGGTGTCCCATGGAAACTGTCAGAAAAGATGGTGAATACACAGGAAATGTATTCCCACTTGTAGAATAACACTCTTTTCACACATATAATACCGCTAGAGTAACAAGTAAAAAACGACAACAGATAATCTTCCAGACAAATAAAAATAACATGCCAGGAGTATCTGTACAGCGAGAGTGTCTCGACTGGGAACTTTCTGTATTCACTTCGGGTCTTTAGTGGGGTGCACACATTGTTTCCGGTGGTTTGGTTTTGATTGAGCACAGCTGGTTTGGGTTAGGCGTTAGCAGTTTCCTATTTAGGTCACTGGGTGTGTTAGTTCTTTGCTGCTCATAATATGTATTTGAAAGTCACAGATCTATGTAGGTGAAACTATCCTCAGATATAAGGTTTTGGTGTGATTTCATAAAGTCCTAGTGTGCTCTTACTGATAAGTAAAACTATGCTGTAACCCCTTTCAATTACAAGTGGCCACAGTCCATACGTCGGCAAAGGTTATAAGACACTATGTGTGATTGCATGTCAACTAATGACATTTTTGATATTTTCAAATGCAGTCTGTTCTTGGGCTTAGTTGAGGTCAATATGCAGTTTGCAGCGCAGTGTTCCGACACACCAACCATCACTCAGGAAATAATTGGCCTACAACTGAGTCTGGTCATCTCTGCTATAAAGGAACTTGTCTTTTGTCTCAGTCTTACCTCCACAGGGAAGATAGTGAAGTCATTGAAAGACAGGTTCAGGTAGACCAGACTTTGGGCCAGAGGGGTTAGATCAGGAAGCACAGCTATGAAATGGGCCTGAGAAATCACAAAAAATGTCCTTCGGTTTTGGTTCAGACAAAAAGAGAAGCTATTTCACACACTCCTCTTCTACTTCCTGTTATAATAGATTTTAGTTGCAGTTGTTACATTTCCTTTTAAGGAAAGGTCTCTTAAAAATGCAGCAAGCAGTATGAGAACAAAGGCTTTTGATATACTTGCTTCGCACATAACCTTACTCCTTGCCTTAACCAGAAATCAGAATTTGAACCCTAAATCTAAACCTAACCTTAACTCCTAAACCTAACCATAATCCATCATCCTAAACCTGACAACAACTCCTAACACAAAACCGAACCCTTAATGCCTAAGCCTTGTTCTAATGGTTACCCATACACTAAATGTTACTTTACAATTACATTTTCCCAGGCTATTTCTTTGGTCCTACACCTAATGTCTGCGAAGATTACATTTGTTTTTCCGAACCAAAAGCCAAAATTGTATTCTTATTTTGCAGAGATAAGCAGAAAATCTCCACAATCAGATTTTCTTTATTTTACTGACTTTGTAGGGATTTTCAGGTACACACGAAATATAGTAATACATACATGTAAACAGACACGCACACAGAGCCACAGCAACACGTAGCACCTTAAGGCTGAGTGCCAAACCCCCTTCTGTGAGACAGTCCAGTATGGCCAGCTCAGAGGGGAAGATGGCCTCCATAGTGGGCATGAACGGGGACTGGGTCCTTCGAGAGCCCTGGAAGTGTTTAGTTGTCACAGCGTTCAAGATAACCTCTGTTCCTGCAGTAAGGAAAGGTGGATTACATTTTCTACAACAGAGTTTTGCTTTGTACAAACAACTAAATAGGTTTGTTATTAGGTCTCTAGTTATGAATATAAATACAGTGTTTTATATGATATGCTATGACCAGCAATGATGACAATCTAATTTGCCTCTGATCATCAAATTTTCGTCAGCTTTAGAATTAGTTGTTAAATTAGATAGGAAACATGTTCTTGCCAGGGTATATATTTTCCTGTTTTTGAACAGCCTGTCTTTCCTCTGGCGGTCCCAAGATCTCCAAAAACCTCTGGTCCAACCTGCAGGTCTCATCTCCCAGACTGCCCCTCCGACACACCATCTGGGATTGCACCTCCAAGTGGAACAATGCTACCAGCTCTAATGACATTACCAAAACACACACAGAAAACAGATACAACGCACACACAATATGCATGAGGGAACAGTATGCCACAGTAAGGACAAACAACCTTCCTCGTTACACAACATTTAAATGAACAGTAGTATGCATAACGGGAACACCACCATCTGGATTGTATAGCCTATAGCTATGATTGTATAGCCTATAGCCTATAGCCATGATGACCTTTCAACATATTATACCATATATGATTTGCCTCTGTGGTATCCTGGTCTTGGCCATTGGCACTTTGTCAGTGGACATCAGCTGCTTGGACACCTCAGTCTGCTGACCTCTGTGCAGATCCGTCAAGACAAGTTCAACCAACTTCCTGTAGTGGAAGCGAGAACAGGCAATTTTCTTCAGGTCCCCCGGCGTTTGAGCTTTACCATCACTGTTGGGGTCTTGAATGAAGTCATTAAAGCGAATGCTAGGAGGGGTTGGGATATATCTTGGGTGCGTCTTGAGGAGGTCGAGCAGGGGGATTTTGGGATGGGTGCGTGGGGGCTTACATGGGAAGCTCTTCATCAAGACTCCAGGGTCATGATCCCAAAGAGGAGTCATATGGCAGCTTGATTCACTCGGTTCTGAGTCATTGTCCTTTAGAGCCTTTCTCTCAATACAGGGCAATGGGTCAAAGGTTATACCTGGAAGAAACAAATGCAAACCAGGTCACATGTTTTCTGTGACATTTAAAAAGTGAATCAAATGTAGATATAGGATAGGAATTATAAGCTTCCTGCAGCTTGAGAAATTAAATGTAACAATTATAAAGTGCAATAATAAATGCTTAATGTTGATAATGTAACCTACCTGAACGTAAATGCTGAGGTCTTTTCACAATAGGTGGAGCGTTTTTAGGGGGTAAAGGCCTACGAAGAAGCCTTGTATGCTCTGATGGCATAGTTACTCCTGCCAAAAGATACAGTAGCTAAGTTAACTATTACATATTTAACTTTGCAAAAATGTCTCAAAATGACACCAGTCTACACAGATGATTAGGCATTGTCTTTATTTGCGGTTGATTTAACAGAGAACATTTACATACAGGTCGACCCATAGATTTACTTGGTGTTCTGATGTTTCGAGTTATAGACGTTTACAGACAGAATAGTCAACTGCTATAGGTGCCCTCCATGAGCATTGGGACAGTTAAGTGTATATTGCTATTTTTGCTGTACACTCAAGGCATGTAAGAATATGATACAAAAATACTTGAATTGAATTAGTTGAATTCTCCAAATACTTGGAGGGAGCTGTATGTAAAATGGCTAACATATCAGAAGATGGGAGAAAATCAATAATAGTGTATAATCGTATTGTCTTATGATTTACAGTAAAGTACATATTTATACTTCTACTATGCATTTAAATATAGAACATATGCATATTTTGGAGAGTGATGCAACTTTTAGTCTACCTATCCAGTTCCAGCAGGTGTGTCCGCTCAACAGAAGCGCCATTCCCTGGACAAACAGGGGCATATTGCTGGGGGGGAAGTGAACTGACCAGCCAGGCAAGTTGAGGATCCTATAATGTTGCCCCATTGGGCAGGGGATTTTTTTACACAAGACATTTGTGGGCACACCCCATTGTGAAAGAGAGGCCATGTATTGATTGTATTGCTGTTAGGCAAGATGAGCCTGCTAGACACTGTATATGCTTTCTACAATAGGTTCTATGGAAAGACAACCTCCTGGAGTCTCACCTTTCAGATCCTGTGTCACCCCCCTCCCGCTCATCTTAAACTCTCTCACCACCCCTTAGAAGCTCTCAACCATCTTTAAACCCCCTCTCACCCCTCTTTCCCACTAAGAAAACATATATCAGCATTATGAAAAACAATGACTGTGTATTGGCCATATACCACACCTCCTCAAACCTTATAGATTGCATGGCTATCCGACTTCAAGATACACTTATCCTGATTTATAAATATTCTCATACATTACATTTTTGTAATAACAAAACCCAAGTTTTACTCACGCCCTGTTTTCTTGATTGTCTCAGGGTATCAGGGTGAGTCCCCTTTAAAGTGCTAATGTCCAGAATGCCTCTTCCTTTATATAGGCCTAGGACTCGGCTAATTTTGTGTTCACTGTCCTCTTTGCATTCACATGCATTGCTACTTTGAGAAATTAGTCCTTTTTTCACATTCATCCGATGCACTTTTGATAATTACAAAGTTTTGGAGTAACAATCTGAACATTTACTTGGACAGCAGGGGTATACAAGGTAAAACAATAATAATTATCAAATGTATAACTGTAAAATAAAATGTTTAATAATATGATTGGTAACAAAAAGAATAACTCAAATGTACAAACATCTTTTATCCAGTTCAAGCTATACTGCCTTTTAAAGCACAGCAGGGGGATTCACATCTCGTGTGTTTCTGTGTTTATCATCGCGATAATCAGAATACAAGAACAGATACCCACCTAGATGAATGGCTGTATGAAACCACCCGTACTTCTGAAAAGCGCTCAAACGTCTGAGTCTGAACTCCCCATTTCAGCTCGGCTCATGAAATGCGTTTAAAGATAACTATCTAAAACCATAATATAATTAAACTTTAAATATTCTTATTTCTGCCACGGACGTACTGCTCTGAGTCCGATTCCATTAGCTTCGACAACATTTCCGGTTCTCTAGAGTCCTTGGCAACCGCCGTTAGCAACCATCTTTCAATGCGTCTAGAGCATAGACTGTATAAAGATTGGTCTAGAGTAGTTTTACAACCGATTTTTTTATTTTACCCCACAAAATGTTGAACCCTAAAATGTTTTGTACTTATTTAGACTATATAGGCTACCCTGCAGACTGGGTATATATTAGTCAAAATAATAATTATACCTCTAGTTTACTATAGTTAGTATGTTAATAAAACATAACATAAAAATACAATGTATTTTTTACATAGAGTTGCAGAGTAAAAGCCATATCTAATCAGACTGACTTATTGAAAAAGAAACGATTCAAATGGGCTTAACAACAGACACTGGACAGAGGAAGAAATCTGCCTAGAAGGCCAGCGTCCTTAAGTTGTCACTTCACTGTTGACATTGGGACTGGGGTTTTGAGGGTACATTTTAATGAAAGTGTCAGTTAAGAACCTGTGAGGTGTCTGTTTCTCAAATTGCTGTCCCCAAACTTGAGCTTTAATGTTTTTTATACCTTGCACAATAATGAAAACAAAATAGGTGTTATATAGCATTTTACTTGAAATTGAACATTTACAGGCCAGATAAAACCAAATTCCTCTGGACTTTTGTACAGTACTAAATGGATTTCTAAACGCATTCTAAATATGTTTCAGTCATACACCAGGACTGTTCTGAATGTCTAAAATGCCTTAAAAAGATATTTAAAAATCAAATATTTTTATATAAATGCAAACTTTTACTGGTTAATGACATTATACTGTTAATATCAATAAATTAATAAAAATATATAACACGGAACATTGAATATATGCCTGCACAATCATTACATTTTGTTGACACTAATCCACCTTGATAACCCATTGGCCCACAGTCGATTGCCATATAAAGACAAAAGTGTTTTCGTTATTCTCAGCGTTGCCGCAGTCCCATGTCACTTCCTTCCTCTATTATTTGAATAGATTCGTTTTTGCTTGACTTCTGAGGGAGAGACTGCACTGCCAGTCTGTCAAGCAGTGAGAGCAGCAGACACACTGTATGACGCAGAGTTAGAGACAAGTACAGACCATACACAGATTTAAAGATAGACCTGCCATAAGGTAAGTCATTATTATCACATAGTGCCCTCTGTGTCAGTTGCTGGGTCCATCCATATAATTGAAATATTAATCAGCAAGGTTGATTCTGAGGAGGGGGAAGATGAACGGTTGAGCTTGTTCTCTAACTCTTCATCCGCATGTGTTTACAGAGGTTTCTGAGTCTTTCTGGATCAGAGAGCAGCACGTGTAGTAGATGTTTAGCAGCCTAATAACATATTTCATTTGACATCTGTATTACCTTATTGCACACTAAGCATTATACACTTGTTTGTAGGTTTATAGTTGATCCTGAGTTTAGGTATCTGCAGAACACAGTGCCAAAGAGCAAAGAGAAAACCATTTCACTGCAGTTACACAGGAAGTAAGATGGGTTGTGGTTAGTTGCTGCAACTGCTGAAATGCTGACATTTTCTATGATAAGAAAGATAAAAGTAACTTGTGGAAACTGAGATATACAAATTGTTTTATTTAAATCCCCAACTTTTCACTATTGATCTAATCTAGTGTCTATATATTGTCCAATAGTGCTTGAAGAATGTATAATCCAGTGCAAAGACATCCGCTTTTGCTAACAAACAAGTACAGAAATCGAGAAAGCACAATGTATCTTTGTTCAATCTAATTTATTAGTTTGTTAGTATTTTAAATAATGAGCTCTAGGTTAAAAGCTAAAACATTTGCATGTAAAATCTGTTTCCGTGACTAATGTTGGCAGATATTTTTATTTCCATATAGGCTCAACAGCATCAGTGACAGAGGCCATATATAGTCATTGATGACACATTAGAGTTTGAGGGACTAAATCAAGGTACTAAATTTGCCTAGAAAATTGTGTTAGTAATTCTGCTTTAAAAGGCAGTGATATTGTTATACAAGGCAGTAATAATCATACACAAGTTGTTTATTATTATTTGGTGAGATTTACTGAATTGTTTGAGTGTGTCTCAGTGCGGGAATTCACCTCATACAAAATGACAATGTGCGACAAATTGACAATGTGTGTCTTTTCGTGCAGGGTGTGAGTGACATCAGTCAGACTTCTGCTTCTGATCTCTATTTCAATAGTAGAAGGGAACAAAACTCAGTTCTTCATTTTATTTACTGATGTGAGCATTTTGAATGGTACAATATCTTCTTCAATAATGGCATTAAGGCCCTTCCCTATACTTTATATTTAGAAAACCATTCAGTAGAGGTTTGTCTTGATGAGCTCGATGACAACGTAATGCGGGCTTACTCATTTCTCAACTTCACACCTCTGAGGCAAGCAGAGCAGCAGACCTTAACTGTATCCTCATCTAGTGTGACCTTATCTCTCTCACTGTCTGCTTGCAGCCTGTGAGGCCTTTCTAAAACCACACAGTGAAATAGCAGCCATTCTTCCTGTCTGTTATCACTATAGCAACCTACATTTCACTGAGACCTGGGCCTGGAATATATACCTTGGTCCTAATAATATATAGATTTTTCTATTCTAACCCCTGGACCATATTGTAGTGACATGTAGTTGTCATGTTTGGAAATTCTAGCTCTATGTTTGATCGCATTATTAAGGGGGAAAATTAAGCAGAAGTTGGAAGTAGCCCTCTAAAAGCAGGATGTTTCCAAAGCACAGTGACAACATGCAGCAATGTTGTAGTTCCCCAATGTTTAATGTGCATGGTATGTTTTTCAAGGAAGGTGATGTTATGCATGCAACTAATTTCAGATCTCACAAGATGGCTGCTCCAGCACAGATCTCACAGGATGAATTGGCAGAACTGAAAGAAGCCTTCGATACGATTGGTGAGACCCTGACAAAGAAATATCGCGAACAAGCTTCAAACTTGTGCTAGTGGATACAGTATAGTCTCCCTTTACTCTTATACTGGACTTTTTTTGTTTTATGTTTTTATGTTAACTTTGATCTCTGTTTCTTCTCAGATCTCGACTCTAATGGCCACATTAGCACCGACGAACTCAATGAGCTGTTCAAAGCTGCCAACCTGTCATTGCCCGGATATAGAGTCAGAGAGATTATCCAGAATCTCATCAAGGCAGGAGACCTGCATGAGGGCAAAGTCACCTTTGAGGAGTTTGTCAATGTAGGTTCAGATGTAAACAGGTCTATATTAATGTTTTTTACATAAATGTAATTTTAAAAAATGGCTTGTTACAATTTGACATGACACCAGAGATGCATGGTCTCATCTTATCACCATGTTCTATAACACACAGGTAGTTCATGGACTGAAAAGCACAGATGTGGCTAAGACCTTCAAAAAAGCAATCAACAAGAAGGAGGGTATCTATGCTGTAGCGGGAACTTCTGAGCAATCAGGCACTCAGCACTCCTACTCAGGTTATTGTCACAACTTGTTAACTTTGCTGAGAATGTATCTCCTTTAGTACCTCTTGATATAAATATGATGACAATATCAGATGGTATGATCTGATCATTCAAATAAGATATGAAAACCATTCACAGTTTATACGTTTTATTTATTTTAATTTACAGTGTATTTACACAGAAAGGTCAACTGTGAACTGGGTTTCTTTTACAGTGCCCCACAACAATTAAAACACATAGAAATGCAATTATAAAGCATCTACAGTAAGATGATCTCACAATTACCAATAAAATATTTATTATGAAACGAATAGCCTTATAGGCGCTTAGAACATTTGGATTACAGTCACTCTGTGTACTAATTCATGGTATTCCAAATCTGTTTGTTAGCCGGTGGAGTCTCCAAGACTGACCAGCCTTACATTTTTATTGGACAATAGCTTTTTTTCCCAACAGATTTTTGGAGTTAGATGGCCATGTATTTTCTGCATGACAGTCTTATATAAAACAAAAATCCATGTCTAGCCTTTCTCAAGCTCAAGGTGTCCCAGCCAATTGAAGTATAAAAAAGACAGTGTATGAACATTTGTTTCAGTGATAACATTTGTGGGGAAAACCCATCAGTACATAATGTCTTGGTTTTTGAAGGCATGGACAATGTATCCAAATACATCTTCCTAAATGTACAGGAGTTTTTGTGTTCACTCCAATACCCACTTTTGTCCACTAACAGAGGAGGAGAAGGTGGCCTTTGTGAACTGGGTGAACAAAGCATTGGAGAAAGATCCAGACTGTCAGCATGTCCTCCCAATGGACCCCGGCACCGATGACCTGTTCACCGCTGTCGGCGATGGAATCGTTTTATGGTACGTTTTTTTCCCCAGATCTGATTGCAACGTTGATGAAATCGACCAATCGCTACGACAATATTCCTATAATATCTACTGTACGCATCTCTCCATCTGGTAGTAAGATGATCAATCAGTCTGTTCCTGACACGATCGATGAGAGAACCATCAACAAGAAGAAGCTCACACCGTTTACCATCCAGGTAACCTTTCTACAGACAATACTGTAGCACCTACGAACTGGGCTTCGTTTATTACACGTCTGCCACTACTATGTTGTTTGCAGGAGAATCTGAACCTGGCTTTGAACTCTGCATCAGCCATTGGCTGTCATGTGGTGAACATTGGCGCAGAGGACCTGAAGGAGGGCAGACAGCATCTTGTCCTGGGCCTGCTCTGGCAAGTCATCAAGATTGGCTTGTTCGCCGACATTGAGATCAGCAGGAATGAAGGTGTGTGTGTGTGTGTTAAATGTTTTTTTTGTAGGATTTCTATGTTTCTGTGTTTTTATAACTTGGATTGTTAGTTGTAGGTAGCTTTGAGCATGCTATGATCATCTGTGCCAGGTGTGCCAGTAAAATGAAGTCAGTAAAGGCATGGACAGCTAGGGGATGAGATCATACGTTTCTTGATTTCAAAATGGGATCGCAAGAAAATTTGAGAGAAAAAAAATGGCTTGGTATATTGAATCAGAGGTTCACAAGTAACATCTACTCATCTCACTCATCTTCAACCGCTTATCCGGGGTCGGGTCGCGGGGGTAGCAGCTCTAGCAGGGGACCCCAAACGTCCCTTTCCCTGGCAACATTAGCCAGCTCTGTCTGGGGAATCTCGAGACGTTCCCAGGCCAGTGTGGAGATACAATCTCTCCACCTAGTCCTCGGTCTTCACACCTCTCTAGGGAGGCGCCCGGGTGGCATTCTTACTAGGTGCCCGAACCACCTCAACTGGTTCCTTTCTATGCAAAGGAGCAGCGGCTCTACTCCGAGTTCCTCTCGGATGACTGAGCTTCTCACCCTATCCCTAAGGGAGAGGCCAGCCACCATTCTGAGAAAACCCATTTCGGCCGCTTGTACCCGCAATCTTGTTCTTTCGGTCATGACTCAGCCTTCATGACCATAGATGAGAGTAGGAACAAAGATTGACCGGTAGATCGAGAGCTTTGCCTTACGGCTCAGCTCTCTTTTCGTCCCAACGGTGCGGTAAAGCGAATGCAACACCGCCCCCGCTGCTCCGATTCTCCAGCCAATCTCACGCTCCATTGTTCCCTCACTCGCGAACAAGACCCCGAGGTACTTGAACTCCTTCACTTGGGATAAGGACTCACTCCCTGCCCGGTAGGGGAGTAACATCTAGTGGTCTGAAAATACAATGTCTGTTGTGTTCCTTTGGAAGAACTTACAATTTAAACAATTTCACTTTTTACCAAATAACGATCAGAAAATAATCATATTAAATTAGGCTTAATAAGTTTGACACAACCCTAGTTTAGGGTTTACCTAGAACGGTGCGAAACACAAAAAAATATCTATTTAGCAGCTCGTATATAATTACCTGGCGACAGACTGTATGTAAATTGTGTTTGTGTGTGTATGCAGCCCTGATAGCCCTGCTGAGAGATGGAGAGAGTCTGGAGGACCTGATGAAGCTGTCCCCAGAGGAGCTGCTGCTGCGCTGGGCCAACTACCAGCTGGAGGAGGCCGGCTGCCCTAAGATCAACAACTTCAGCTCCGACATCAAGGTGGGGTGACGCGTACTACGTCAGTTGCAGATCATCATATGGCTGAGTCCGTCTTCGACCATCTTGTGCATTTGTCGTCGTGTTCACCTTGGGCTTTCGCTTCACAGGATTCCAAGGCTTACTACAACATCCTGAACCAAGTCTCCCCAAAAGGAGATGAAGAGGGAATCCCTCCTATTGCAATCGACATGTCAGGGATAACGGTACGTGTTCAACTCAGGAGAAAAATCATCCATTTCACTTCGATTTCAGCCAACCTGATTAGAAGTGTGTCCTTTTAGTTACCTGCTAAATTGACCGTATTATCAATGCTTGATCGTGGACACAGACTGCTGATAAATGTATGCCTTCTTCCTGTTACAGGAGAAAGAGGATGTGAAGAGAGCAGAGTGCATGCTAGTACAGGCTGACCGTCTTGGCTGTCGGCAGTTCGTCACAGCAACTGACGTGACCCGCGGCAACCCCAAGCTTAACTTGGCATTCATTGCCAACCTGTTTAACAAGTACCCTGCCCTGAAGAAGCCAGAAAACCAGGATATTGACTGGAGCTCTATTGAGGGTCCGTGTTGGGATTTTTTTTGGCAACTAACAAATTATCCAAATCCAGGCTCTATTGTCTATGCTTCGACTCTTCCTGACAATCTAAGTTGAAACATTAACAAAACCATGTGGAATGATGCCTCTGTCCCTGTTTAGGCGAAACAAGGGAGGAGAGGACCTTCAGAAACTGGATGAATTCCCTGGGGGTCAACCCTCGGGTCAATCACCTCTACGTGTAAGTACAGGTCATTACAAACAACATTTCCAACCATACCCAATAATATGGAAACTACACTCATGTAACGTGTCTGTGTTCATGTGTTACAGGGATCTAGATGATGCCATGGTCATCTTTCAGCTCTATGAGAGGATTAAGGTGCCAGTGGATTGGGATAAAGTGAACAAACCACCATACTCCAAACTGGGCAGCAACATGAAGAAGGTGAGTCTAGGAGCTAAACAGTCTCCCCCACATTGGGGTCACAATTCACTACTGGTTATTAACTGACTAAATGTGTTTCTCTGTGCCAGCTGGAGAACTGCAACTACGCAGTGGAGCTCGGGAAGAAGGAGGCCAAGTTCTCCTTGGTGGGCATCGCTGGACAAGACCTGAACGAGGGCAACCGAAAACTCACCCAGGCCCTGCTCTGGCAGCTGATGAGAAGGTAAAACAGCAGAACACTGCTGTCAACGGTATTTCTCTTTCCGGTCATGTGATCAGGAAAACCAACATGGATGCAGGCCTAACGCAGTGGTTCCCACATTTTTTCAGTTATTGTACAAGCAACAAAGTTTTGTTTTGAGTACCCCTGAAGTGCCCCTATATTTGTATTTGTTTTTAAGTACCCCCTGTAGAGACCATGTACTCCTGGTTGGGAATGACTGGGCTAAGCATCCTTCACAAATCAGCATTTACAATGACCAATGGCTTTGTCTCAGGTACACACTGAACATTCTGGAGGAGCTTGGCGATGGGCAGAAGGTGAATGACGACACCATCGTAATCTGGGTTAACGAAAAACTCACTGAGGCTGGAAAAACTACCATCTCTGGGTTCAAGGTAGCGCCACATGTTTTTTGTTTAACCTTTTTCCGAACATGGTCACATTTTGAAGTCATAGATATGATGGTATTATTAAGTTGATCTATACTTCATGTAGATCAACTTGATCACACCTAAAAGCTATACCTCGATGTGTGTCCCTGTAGGATGGGTCCATTGCCACCAGCATGCCAGTCTTGGACCTGATTGATGCCATTCAGCCAGGCTCCATTCGCTATGACTTAATCAAGTTGGAAGACCTGATTGAAGAAGAGAAACTCAATAATGCCAAGTACGTAGCATCTGATGATAGCGTTTAAGTTGACGACAGGAAATGACTTAATCTTTCGCATCTTTAAATTGCGCTTGTTTTCCCTGTTTCCAGGTATGCTATCTCCATGGCTAGGAAGATTGGAGCCCGGGTATATGCCCTGCCTGAAGACTTGGTTGAGGTGAAACCTAAGATGGTGATGACTGTGTTCGCCTGCCTCATGGCCCGGGGCATGAAACGGGCTTAGTAGAGGTCCCACATACACAGACACAACGGCTGAATAAGTGATCTGCACAGAAACGACGAGAACCAAAGATGATACTAGCACACTGGTTACAGACTACTTCAATAATGACGATGATATGTATGGCTGTGAATGATTCAAAATGCTGTGCTAATACACTGATGATCAGGGAAAAATGAATATTGTTAGATTGAAAATATACCACAAATATTCAGTATCTGAAAGTTAGAATTTAGGGGTATTTTTTTGTTACAAATAATGCTCTAAACTACTACTCTGCCCTGGCCTTCAAATGAGAACTCACCTCCACGTTTGCCAGATTATGTAAACTATTCTCTGGTACCTGTCTATTTAGTGTTCACATCCAGTCTTAAAAAAAAACATACATAAAACACAGTACCAATTACACTGCTGTGCATAACCTGGTAGTTTGGCATCAAGGGATATGATAGATCTAATTAAAAGGTTCATATTTACAGTCAACATCTGGAAGCAGATTAACTAGCAGAATAAGTGCATATGGAATGCTATAATTGAAGATTGTATACCCAATGTAGACTACCTGCCACTTAAGAACTGGCCTTAATTTTCTACTCGATGTTGACAGTTCTTATCACACTATTTAAACCCCACAATAAAATAAACATCAAACCCTACCATGGCGTGTTGCAAACCTCAGCAAACGTTGGAATTTCTATGCATCCGCAACAATAACTAAAACGAGCACACATTCTTATGATTGGAGACGGTCAGGAAAACTTACAAGAGTGAAAAGTGTTACAGTAGAAGGAAGTGTGGTGCTGGAATAATGCCAAACAAACCTGGAGTTTTGAGTTTACAGTACAAAAGAGAACTGAAAAAAGCTAGCCAACCAGACCACCCCTTAAGATAAGACTGTTCACTTCGGTCACCGTTTTAGGGATTTTAGCAATTGTTTGCCTTACTTTTAAACACAATATTTTTGTTTTTATGTTATTATGTTGTTTTCAATGTTGAATCAACACGAGTTTGCCGTCTTACTAACATTATAAAAGACAAAGGAACCAGAAGATTTTGTATTAAAATAATTAAACAAATACTGTTTGTTTTTTTCTTCACATATTATACACCTCTTTATCTGCATGACCAATGACCAGTGTCCATACAAATAGCGCCTCTGCACTGAGAACTGATTGTGAGAAACTAGTCCAGTTCTCTGAAATACAGAGACCACATTCAAAACAGAACCCACACTTCCTGTATTTACACATACAGTAGGTAGTACAAGTTTCAGTAGAAACGCCAAGCAACCCAGATTGCTCATTATATATATCCATTTAATCAAAGAAAACCAACAAGCAACGGAGGGAGAGAAAATACTCAAAATAATTTTTTAAAATACGTCCATCTTAGTCCAGAAGAGAGGAAAACTGTAACCAAGTTAAAAACCGGACTCCAGGCAGGTATTGGTAGGATTGTCTGGGTAGTTACATAGCCTCATGTCAGTACTTGGTTAGGGCATGTTTTACTGGGTAGTTCCTCTGGGCTTACTTCCTTGGTAGCATTATTTGGCAGGTCAAGCTACTGCCATGTCGATGTACTATCAGAGCGTTATTTGGCAGGTTTTGCCTCAGTAGGGTTTTCTCCAGTATCCAGAGTCTTGAGGAGACGAAAGAGACCAGCTGCCTCCCGAATGCGACTGAACTCAATACAGAAGGCCTGCACCTCAATAAACAGGTCCTGCACGTTGATGATCTTGTTACGGATCAGAGACTGCAGGAACACGCACACCAGACGCACCAGGCGGTTCTGCAGACAGAGACACATACGTTTTAGTCACCTCTCACCATCTGGAACAACAGGCTAACAGAGTGGACTAACATCAGTAGTGACCAGTCCCAGAGACACATACGTTTTAGTCACCTCTCACCACCTGGAACAACAGGCTAACAGAGTGGACTAACATCAGTAGTGACCAGTCCCAGAGACACATACGTTTTAGTCACCTCTCACCATCTGGAACAACAGGCTAACAGAGTGGACTAACTTCAGTAGTGACCAGTCCCATAGACATCCTGTGAAAACTTTATAATAAGTGGCATGCATCCTCCTATATGAGAAGTGTTTTTGACAAATTTGAAAGTAACCGCATGCTCCAGTAATGACCCTCCCCTTACAGTAATGACCCTCCTCACCTGCATGTACTTGTCTTTAATCTGTTCACATGTGGAGATACAGTTGGAGATGTACAGGTGAATGAACTCTGGTGGAAGGTCCACAGCAGTTGTCAGCCTGTGCACACACACACACACACACACACACACACACACACACACACACACACACACACACACACACACACACACACACACACACACACACACACACACACACACACACACACACACACACACACACACACACACACACACACACACACACACACACACACACACACACACACACACACACACACACACACACACACACACACACACACACACACACACACACACACACACACACACACACACACAAAAAACATAACAATAAACACTTAACGATAGATATCCACGATATCGTGGAAACGGACTGTAAAGAACCGTATAAATTATTATTATTTCCAAAACACACCTGTTAACCACCTCCATGGAGTGCAGGGACATGTCCATGTTGACCAGAACAGAGAAGTACTCTGTGATCTGGCTGGACTGCATCAGTTTGAGCAGCATCTCAATAGCCACCAGAGGGTTGTTTTCCACCAGGTCTGGCAGCTTGGCCGGGGTCAGACCAATGTGGTACACCAGCTTAGGGTCTTTCTCCAGCTCACTCAGGAGCTGTAGAATTAGAAAATATAATATTCAGCTAGATATTCAGGGTGAATTCAGGAGAGATGGGCATGTTTGAAAGATAGAAAATACTGTTTGGAGTAGACAGTGTACCTGTCTACTCACCTGTGACTGCTGCTGGGCAGACAGAGGGCTTTTGAAGGCCTTGGACATGATGCGTTTGATCTCCACGCCTGTGCTGTTTTTCACACACATGGAGCGGTCCCATTGCACACTGTGGTCAGGCTCGGTGGGGTTCAGCCACGCCAGCTCATCCTCACACACGTGCAGTGGAGGGGGCGGCCGGATAAATTCGGGACGAAAGTGGCCTGGTAAGGGGCAGGGTCATAGACTGGTTATGTAGCTTCACTTAAGGGATATCTTACATACTTTACTATATTATATTATTCTTGACAAATATGTTGAGGAACTCCTTAAGACACACATAAAAACAAGATCGATTTTCAACAGAATGTTTAAAGGAACACAACGCTTACTCTCTAGCGGAGGTCGAGGCCCAGTGACCAGAGACTCTGTGATCTGATTGGCCACTGAGCTGTCAAACCCAGAGTTAGAGCAATCTGGGTCCGGGTCATTGAGAATACTGGGGAAGCTGGCCTTACTCTGTGTGGGTAGCTCCGACTGGCGTTCTGAAGGGCCAAGGAGCAAGAGATTAGAACGGAAAGAGCGAAATCATAAGAACTGGCTGTTGTACTAGAATAGAGTCTGACAGGTTTCACCTCGTAACAGGCACATTTCTGAAAGGAATAATACATTTATCCAGCCCCATCGTACATATAACATCTGATGGAGAATCCATTGCAATATGTATTTCATAGCAACAAAAAAAAGAAACACAGCAACGCTTTAGGCCCTTAAACATTTTCTGTAAGATGGTGAGTTCAATAGCTCGGCATAAACAAATGTGACTATGGGTGTTTCCAAAATTAGAGCCGTTTCCAAAATACTTAAAATCTGATTAACGTTTTTTTCGATTTTTCCATCCCACTATACAACAAGTATCACAACACTGTTAGACCAGTCACAAACCTTTTTCATCTTGACAGCCTTGAGATTTTAAAACCATCTTCAACACAACATAAATGAGCTACTGTACCTGCCAATGCCAACTGGAGCCCACTTATGTCTATGGACTGTGGCATGTTTCCTACATCCATGCAGGACACTTGTCTTGGGGTCTTCTTGAAGAGTTCCCTCGGAGGAGCCAACATCAGCTGGGAGAGAAAGAACTTCTCGGGCTGTGTTATGGGTGGAAGGAATCCTGTCAACAAAGATGTCCAAATATAATTTAAATGTTAGACAGGTGTCAGCAACTCACACTACTGATTGGACCATTGAATTCATCATATATATATATATAACTGATATAATTCTCACCAGAAAGTTGTTTCTCCTGCTCCTCCCCAACAGGTGAGGGGTTCAGCAGATGAGCAAAAACAGCGGCAAATGGGTTTGCGGCCAGGGGTTCAGTCCGGTACATCTCCCAAAGAAGGTAGAGCGCTGTCAGGCGCTGGGCAGAGCTTGGCAGAAGGTCCGGCTGTTGCAGCAGCATCACCAAAACCGAACCAACTCGGAAGTGTTCGGCCTTCGCGAAATAATGATGAAATGCGGTTGACAAACTTTCAAAAGTATTGGTGCAAGCTTCCTCCGAGATGATCCCTAGGAGGTTAGACAGCTCTTTCGGAGCGAGTGTCATTGTTCCAACGTGGTGATAGCTAGGTTATAGCTACGTGACCAAATTATAAATCACTCCTTGCAATTATTACTTAGTAATTGCAGGTAGCACGCGTTCATAATAAAAACAATAAGCTTGTTACATTTCCACTTTTTCGGCAGTAGAAATGGGCAGCTAGCAACGGGTTAGCGGAGACTATTAGCTCGCGCTTGTTAGCTTGTGAGTAGTCATTGTAAAACTACGTTATACGGTAAAACAAAATAGACCTTGATCAAATAACAAATAACCGTCTTGCTTTTCGAAAAAACATGAACAGAATTATTATTAAATGTTATATAAGAAGAAAGTTTTGCTTGTCTCATCTGTCAAATTTCACATCAGTTTTCAGTTCGTTCACAACATTGGAGCGTTTAGATGACCTTTGACTCCTCACCGTATTGCATTGTGGGAGTAGTAAATGTATTTTTTCTGAGTGCAATTATTTTTGTCTACAATATATACACACATATATATATGTGTGTTTGTATTCGGTGTTTTTTGTTCCAAAAACCACTGCATAAATACTTTCTAATATGTTTAGGTGATAAAGCCCTATTTAAAACGACCTGGATATGAATAGTTTTTTCTTCGGCTTTTACTACCCACCAGCCTTTGCAACTTCCTTTCCGACATTTCTCGGGCAGGGTGAGTAGTGTTATGCCAAAATTGTGTTCTTTATCCAACTTCATCCTGCCTGTGGATATATATAATCCAACATTTTATTGACATAGTTACGAAATGAGGAAATCACCTCCCTAGACAGAGTAATCTTGGTGAATTATGCCCATACTATAAGATCTGAATTTTGAATGGAAGCTAGAGGCACTTTCAGGTTGGCTCTAGGTTGCCGTCAGCTAGGTAACCACAGGTCTGCATTCAGTAGTGTTGTCATAAATGTTATCTTGTGAGAACAGTTGATCCATATTTTATTGTCACGACTTTCCGTTGTTTCTAATGCAGATTGAAACCATTTCATAATGTGCGGTGTACACTAGTTTATATTAGTTGGCCAGATCATTTCTAGTGGCACCGGTGTCATCTCGCATCGTAATTGAGCATAGCTGGCTTGCTGTATTGACTGACAGCAGCTGAGTATATCGCCCTCCAAGACTACAAGTTACTTGTTTTGTAAATGTATTAAATTAATTGAGTCCAACATTCTAGCTGTGAGTCTCGGTGTGACTGTTTACTTAATGCAAGACCTGTAAGGTGCTAAGCCTTTTTCTGTGTTGTCCCGAATAAGCGGCGGATACTGTAGTTGTCATTGTCTTGCATGCATTGCACACAAGTTATGATTTTAAGTTAATGACGTTTTATTTTGTCTTTAGATGGCGCCTAACAAGAAGGGCGGTGAGAAAAAGAAGGGGCGTTCTGCCATCAACGAGGTTGTGACGAGGGAGTACACAATCAACATCCACAAGCGCATACATGGCATGTGAGTACACTACTCTAGGGACTACCTTTAAGTGTCCCTACCTTATGGTATCCCCTTTTCGTCTGTTGGCTGATTGTATGAAGGACAGCTGTCTCTATATAATCCTTCCTTGCAGTACTGTTAAGAACCCTTGCAAAATGTCATAACAGCTGTAATGCGAATACTTTAATATGCAGTGGCAAGAAGTTGCATACTAGGAGATTTTACTTTTATGCTGTCAACTTTCCAAGCCGGCTGGTCTGTTTAGGCTTGTGGTTGTGCGTTGACATTTGTTTGTTGCTATACAGTGAGCGGGTATGAGTTCCGGAGGAGGATGCAATTTTTTTCATAAACATGAATAAAAGATCACAGATCCCCATCAGTTGGTAGAAAGTTTAATACGTGGAGTTTTTTACACTCAATGTTTATTTCAATTTCTAAGTGGTTTGCTGCTAAAGTTGTTCTTTACATGGTCTTAAATAACATTGTATATGGAAACTCGCCAGTTTGTTTGCTGGTCTATGATAATTTGTTGGGCTAGACTAAGACGGATGATTACAGAATGCCAGATGTGAAATGATCAGGCAGTTGATAGATGATTGATATTTTTGATTACATACTTGCTGTATTTAAGTTAATTGTATTCATCTATTAGCTTTAGCCAGTCCAGGCATTAAATTAACTTCAATCCTCCTACAACTACGCATATCTTAACATCAGTGATTGCTATCCTCACGAAATATTGGCCATAGCTGTATCAGAAATGTAGTAGGTTTGTGTTCATGCTAGGGGTGTAGGAAAAAATCGATACAGCATTAAAATCGCGATATTTCCCGTGGCAATACTTTATCGATACACAGACACCCAAGTATAGATATTTTACTATTTAAATTGAACATGTGAATTTAACTTTGGTAGTAGAATAATAAAATAAATTGCGTATTCAGTCCACCGGGTGACGTGACGGTCAGCATGCATGAGGATGCAGATACAGGAATCCACTGACGATACGGCTGTATCCGTGAAAAAATGGCGTTGTCAAAAAATATATTCGCCAGCTTTTCTAATACTCTTTCGCTCGTATCAGTGTATATTTGCGGTAGGGCTTTTGATATTTACAGCTGATATTTACGGTCAACTGCACCTTTTTAAAGCCGGTCTTTTTCTACTTAAGACTGGCAGCATATCCGGCTTCGCAATGTAATATGTCAATGCATCGCGTTATCTCCTTCCAACTCAAACTTTTCTTGTCATAAGGGATGACGTTTGTAAAGGATACGTCTATGGTTATGTGTCTTTTAACCGACCTGTTTGGATTCGGGACACTATCAGTGTTTAATAGTAGGCCTAATGTGTCTTTTAACAGACATTCATACAGTTGATTCGGGACACAATCAGCGTCTCATAGTTTCACGCATTCATCCACCGTGTGTTTCGGTTTTAGGTGACGGTAGAGATCGATTGTACTGCTGTATTTAGTAGTAATGGCCTTTCGACAAATTTTACACACCGTTAATTTGCTCAATATTGGACTTTTTAAAGCCGAACAACTTCCAAATTACAACAGAAACATCGCTTCGCTTTCTCTGGGTGATTTCTTCCTCACTAGAAGAGGAGGTGCTCTGTGCTCGCTCTTACAGCTGATACACTTCAACTGAACCCGCCCCGTTATAATGGAGACCGGCTTTCAATGGTTGTGATTGGTGGATAACCGCTGTGCTGTGATTGGTGGATAACCTCTGCTGTCACGCAATTGGTCCATTATTTGGGTTAGGGTTAGTTTTCCTTCTGGGACATAATAATGAAGTTGGAAAAAGGTAATAAATTGCAATATATCGCAGAATATGGCAATATGTTTAAAATCGCAATAAAATTGTATCGTGACCTAAGTATCGTGTTAATATTGTATCGTGGTGCCTCTGGCGATTCCCACCCCTAGTAGTTACCAGGTTAGTGTGTGGTTACTTTTCAATAGTTTATTTTGTTTTTTATTACTTATTCATTTATTAATTAATCCAAGTAAATGAAACACTCACAAGATGTCACCAAAATCACTCTGTCCCCTTTAAATCTATCAGAAAATGATGTAAGCGTAACGAATTATGTAGTATCGTATCGTTGGCTGAATATCGTGATATGTATCGTGAGCTGAATATCGTGTATCGTATCGTGAGATTAGTGTATCGCTACAGCCCTAGTTCATGCATATGTTACATAGATAAAAGAACCCTAAAAAGCTGTAGTCTATGTCATCGCTAGGTAGTTATCGTCTGTGAATGGGAAACGTATGAGATGCTGTTGCTTACTGTAGTAGTAAAGTGCAGTGTTAGTGGTGTTAAGGATGACATAAGTTTAAAAAGCAGCTAGTTTTACACAGCTTAGTCCATTGCTGTGTTGCAGTTGAGAAACTGCAATTCACGTTTAAACATTATAGGTTAATGAAGTGGCTGAAATGAGTGTTCGGCCGATACGCACTTACCTGCTGTATAAACTGACTACGCTCAAAGTATATATTGTCTGTGCAGCTTTGTCAAATTCAGTGCTTCCTCTACAATGGAATGCACTGGCCAAAATGGCTGCCATAGTGAAACTATAGTTCATGGGCCTCGCATTCATTTTCCATGGATGTTGGGGATAAATTTGTGCTATAGACATTTGATTAGTGATACATATTGTTGATTATATACTTGCTGTATTTAAGTTAATTGTTTTCTTCTATTTGCTTTAGCCAGTCCAGGCATTAAATTAACTTCAATCCTCCTACAACTACGCATATCTAAACATCAGTGATTGCTATCCTCACGATAGGTTTGTGTTCATGCAAATGCGAACCCTAAAAAGCTGTAGTCAATGTCTTCATTAGGAAATTTACATGGTCATTATAAGTAAAGAAAAGCGGCTAGTTTTACACAGCGTTGTCCATTGCTGGGTAGCAGTTGAGAAACTGCAATTCACGTTTTAACATTTTATTTAGCCGTTTCTTTTATTGTGCATGACTGACTATGCAGACTTGATACATTCTGCAGAAAGGGGCCGTTACACCCGAGCTTGCTTTGCTTTATTGCTGATAAAATAGTTATTGCTTGCTTTGACACGTTTGGTCCCCTTTTTTGTAATCCTGTGTGTTTCTCTTGTCCCATCAGATCCTTCAAGAGGAGGGCACCTCGCGCTCTTAAGGAGATTCGCAAGTTCGCCATGAAGGAGATGGGAACCCCTGATGTGCGCATCGACACTCGCCTGAACAAGGCTGTGTGGACGAAAGGTGTCAGGTATGCCACCACGTTTTCCATCATACAGACCCGGTGTGTTTGATTAATATGTGGAGTAGCCAGTCAAATTGAGATGGTATCCTGTCAAAAGTGATCTTCAGTGTATTCTAATACTATCTGAGTGGCTGCTGAGGGTATGTCTATTATAGGTTAATGAAGTGGCTGAAATGAGTGTTCGGCCGATACGCACTTACCTGCTGTATAAACTGACTACGCTCAAAGTATATATTGTCTGTGCAGCTTTGTCAAATTCAGTGCTTCCTCTACAATGGAATGCACTGGCCAAAATGGCTGCCATAGTGAAACTATAGTTCATGGGCCTCGCATTCATTTTCCATGGATGTTGGGGATAAATTTGTGCTATAGACATTTGATACGTGATACATATTGTCCCATTGAGATTGTAATTAAACATTATTCTTTTTTGTCAGACTATTCATTATTTCTCCCCTCGTTTGCTGTTTTTTGTGTTACGCTGCCACCCCAGAACACAACCATGCTCTTTTCTGCTTAAACCAGTGAATAGCAACTTGACCAAAGCAGCATCAGTGCTGGCTTTAGAGCCTCCTGTAATGCTTGGCAATTCATGTGGCATTGTAGCTACCAGATACACTCTTTCTTTTGCATTACCATCCACTAAGCGGAGATGCTGTGGAACTGATCCCTCATCCGTTTATTTAATTTCAGGAATGTCCCATACCGAATGCGTGTGCGTCTGTCTAGGAAACGCAATGAGGATGAGGATTCTCCCAACAAGCTGTACACCCTCGTCACGTATGTCCCTGTCACGACGTACAAAGGTAAATCCCACTTTCCCGCTCTGCTCCAGGTACTCGAGGCCTACCAAACACTTGAGCTTAATATTGGCACCTGATGTATGAACACGTATGCAGTGTATTCACCGCTGATAGTTAGGTGGGTCAACCACACAAGTCAATAGTAGGGAGTATTGCTGACAGCAGATGAAATCACCGTTTCTCGTTTGCCTGTTTCTGAACTGATGACTGATTCTGATTTTGTTTTTTCTCTTATCAGGTCTGCAGACAGTAAACGTTGATGAAAACTAACTGGTGTATAAATAAATATATAAAAGAAACTTGGTCTTTTTCATCTCATCAGTTTTGTCACGATTTGGGATTGATGCGGCAAGTAATTTTCTTTGTAGAGAATCAGTGTCTCTCAGTAACCTTGCAATATAATTAAGGGTTAAAAAATAGCATAGCCTAACTGGCTTAATGTATATATTTGCAATAATGTTGTGTAAAAGTGAAAACTAAAGCACGGCGTTGGACTCTAGTCCGAAAGGTCCCTTGAACATCCAAATGTTTATTTAGAATGAATATGTAATTTCTCAGGCACCGTCTCAAAATTCTGGTTTTGGAACATCCCTCCATAGCATGAATCAATAAGGTCTCAAATATCAGATCTTTGCAATAGCCTATGTTCTAAATTACCTGACCGATGGTGAGAGGAAGGTGTGGGAAGCAGATGTGTAAGGGAGACTGAAACCATTTTCACATGCTTTTTGGATTCAAATCCAGTCTTTCGAATCAGACTGCAATACATAAAAAGAAAGTATGATGCAAATGTTCTTTTAATTTTATTGGTTTGGTAGCTGACATGAGTGATATATTTGTTGGAGGCATTTATAACTTAAGCCTACAGTGCAAATACCATTTACATATCAAATGTGTAGTCACCTGGACCACCATTCCGGAATAACAAATCGATATACTATATTAATTTGAATGTTGGACATTACAATTGTTTATCAAAACTGATTTTAAGATGGTGTAATACTGAATAATTGCTTAGGATAATGAACAATAATACAGTATGTTAGAGCACAACAAAAGCGAGATTCCAATGTCTGCTGGCAGAAAAAAACGGACTACACACTAAAGGTATTTTCTGTAAAATAACAAGTGGGTCAAAAATAATTTTACAATCTACTTGATTTAGAGTGATGACATCCTGCCATTTACCAGCCAACCTGACAATGTATACCACATAAAAAATTATTTCGACAAATGGACAGGATTATGCAGAATTAAAGTATAAATCCCTTTTCACAGACTTGTAGTGCAATTAATTGGAACATTGTGACAGTGTATGATTGACTGATTTGTCATTATGCCTTTGATTATAACGCTAACTCCCTCACTTTTGGCAGATCCGTACACACGTTTACACAGGCTTGAGAAACCTCAAACTGCTGTTATTTCCAAAAGACAAGGCCACATCTCTTCAGTTGAATCAAAGACCCACACATACACAGCACTTACTGTGTTTGACAGACCTCTTGACTCAATACAGGCACATATGGACTCTTGATCCCATTCATTCTTGTAGGACCGAGGATACACACAAGTTATTCATGACAAACGTGCGCGGTATCTATGTAAGCAACCGTGGATTGGAAGCCCAGTATTGGGTAAAACTATATTTCCTTGGTCACGTTGATATCATCTGGTCCCTTCCTGGAGTGAAAGTAGTTCAGCCCTTTCATGGTACTGTTTCAGCTTTGCTTCCGCTAGCTTTGCCGACAGGTCCATTGGTTTCTCAAAGAAGTTGACCAGCTGCTGTTCTGTTAGGAGAGAAGCGAGAATCTGTGCAAAGCTGACCGTCCACTCGCTCCCATACTCTGACTCTTTTCCGGTCTCCTCTCCTTTGGTGCCGAAGACGGGCTGATCTTCTTGATTCCCCTCCCGGTGTTCATCGTCCACGTCTTCGTTCCCACTGACGTCTGACCCTGAGCTGCGACAACGGTGGCCGACCTCACCGATCTGCAGCACCAAGCTGGTCACCGTGGCGATGGCCTGGAAGAGCTCAATCTCATCGGGAATACCGTGGAACATGCTGTAGAGGGTCTTACAGAACTGGATGAATTCCCGCTGTAGAAGACAATACAACTTACAGTTATACATCACAGCCAATCACCATTCAATGAGACTAATGGATCCCTGATTTAATCTCTCTACCTGGTTCATTAGAGGTAAAGGTTTGTCCACATGCTCCTTCTCTTTGGCCAGGTCCTTGAGCATCTGCTTTAACTGCTCTTGGTAGGTTTTCATCTCTCCTTAAACAGGAACTCATGTCAGGGATGATCAAGTGACACACTGGTAAACACAGGCCAGAGTTGTAAATGTGAATCCTTACCAACAGGCAACTGTAAATGGAGTGGTCTGGAAGTGGACAGCAGGGGGCTCTTAAGTGAAGACTCACCATCCTCACTGTCAGTTAGAGCTACACGGAGACAGTTACGTTAAACATAATCTAAATTAAAGCTAAATGTCCTGCTGATATTCATGGATTAGACTAACCTGGAGGTATGTGCAAACAATACAGTAGTCTGATCTTCTCGTTTAGTTCCTTGCAATACAGCGTATCTGATAGAGACAGAGATCATACCACATCACCATGACAATAGCAAGTAATTGGACTTGTGTCACACTGTGAGAGAAAAGTAATTGTTAGCCTCTATTCTGTCTGAATGACCACAGATGGAGCCTGTTTTTGTTGTAACTTATTAAAAGTAATACATCTTCCTCTACTTCAGGCCTCTACCGTACTCTAAACTGCAGCTCCCTCTAAAAGCCTTGGTTGGATATTGATTGCAATAAAAGCCTTGCCGGGTGAATTCTAGACGCCCATGAAAGCATAGTGGGCAGATTTCCAATGTTTATAAGTGATATGTCTTATTATGAGGGAACCTGTATTTATATTCATGCTAGCCTGGAATGTCTTTACTGTTAAAACACTTGCATGGTGAAAATGAACTAATCATCTAACTTCGTCGCATGCATGCATACATACATACATACATACATACCAAGCCATCCAGCAAACTCTCTGAAGGTGATGAATGAGTCTCCGTCCTGGTCCAGTAAAGTAAAGGTCCGGTGGGCCACAGTGTCCGTGTGGAGGCCACACAACCATGGAACTAGCAGCACGTACAGACTCTTAAACTGGGCCCGGTCCACTCTGTACTGGTCCACATAGGGTCTGCTTGGGTCATGAGTCTGAAGGGCCACTGTGGTGCTCCCATCACCCCAGTAAAGATTAATGAAATGCTCGGTCTGTAGGAGAAAGATCCATCTGTATTGGACTGCATGTTGACTGGATGCCAAATGTTTATTTTATTGTCAGTTATTTCATTTTCAGTAGTATTAAGGTAAATACGGGTAAAGGTGCAATTCAATTTAGGTAATTTAAGTACTTTGAAGAGGTTGTAGACGTCTGACAGATTTTCTGGGGAGATGGAGACATCAGACGTCACCACCCTGAGCTACAGAGGGAGGGGGGGGGAAAGGCCCCAGCAGTTTTGAGAGGAAAAATGTCAGGTTTAAACCGGTGTTAATTCTGTATTTAATGCATGCATGACTGTTTAAGTGAGAAAGAACCCACCGCATTCTCCTTAGTGGTGTCCTCGTGTGCTTGAAGAACCTGGATCCGATGTCGGCATCGCAGCCTTTCTATCTGCTTCACAGTCAGGTCTCCAAATTTCTGACCACACAACGAGATGACACATCACTACTGGCCCCTAGTGGTGCGGAAGGGGTATTGCCGTGACGTCTTACCTCATAGGAGCCGGCGATGAGGTCTGTGATCAGGGTGTGTTGTTCCACAGGCGGGTCGCCCTCCTCCCCGCTCTGAGACGAGGGCGGTTGAGAGGCTACGGGGGAAGTATCTTCGTCGTACTTCACCTGGTCCAGAAAACTGCAAACACAAAAGAGTTTTACAGATTAAACACACATCCCATATGGGTCAGTCAATCTCAAGAGTGTCTGTGTGTGTGTGCGCGCGTGTGTGTGCAGGCTTTTGTTCTAGGTAAGCCTTACCCAGTGAGAATCATGAGGGCCTGGCCGTCATCCACACTAGCACATAGCGCTGCAGCGTTAGCTTCCAGCACAGCTAGACCCAGCTGGAAGATGGCTTTGGTGCCATGGAAGAAGAAACAGTCGACCACACAGACAGCACTGCGGAAGGGAAGCACGCTGAGGAACAGGGTAAGGAACCAAGACAGGGAGATGGTAGAAAGGGAGGAGAGGTCTGGAATGTGCTCCGCTAGCTCTGGGAGACGCTCGCGGATAAGCTCCTCAAACACAGACTGGTCCACCTGAGCACCTGCAAACACAAATGCACATGACCATCTACTTTAGACTATTGTTTGGGCACTCCATAAAGAGGATTGGATGTCATGTCGTTATGCCAGACAAGTGAACTAGGAAGTCGGCTGGGGATTTAAAATAATCGTGTTTCATCTGAGAATAGGTAAACAACTGCAGTTTCAAAGCAGAACACACTGGAACTTTGTTTAAACGGAACAGCTAAAGGGAGAGGAAGTGAAATTCAATGCGATTCATCTGTGCCATAAATAAAGACACACAAAGCACAGGAAATTACCCTGTGTGCGCACACACACACACACACACACACACACACACACACACACACACACACACACACACACACACACACACACACACACACACACACACACACACACACACACACACACACACACACACACACACACACACACACACACACACACACACACACACACACACACACACACACACACACACACACACACACACACACACCTTACACTGGCTAAAGAAAGCCTTTGGCTATTGTTAGCTCGGCATACAGCCAGGAGAAGAAAAAAAAATAAACAAAACTCAACAACATAACGACATCATCAGAACAGCTCTACAGACAAATTACTGTCTTCTAATGTTTTGCTGTGCCTTCGAAAGTAGTACTCTGAATTACTAGCTAACAAACCAACACTGTTTGACCCTCTTACCTATGACTCTGCGGTTGAAGTAATCCGGTAACATCCTCTCACACACAGTTACCAGCAACCAGAAGGCTTCCTCTTCTTTCGTGTACAATAGCAGCACAGATGCCAGGATATTCATAGACTAGAAAGACAGACAGGCAGTCGGTGAAACATCACAATGTAGACCGATGCACACATTGTGTCCGTCTACAGTTGTACAGCGGGCAGCTTACCTGGCAGTAGCCGATTTTGGGGTTGCGTTGGGCATACGCCGTCAGCACGCGGCGTAACGCTGCGATGCCGATGACATTCTGAAAGGCGGGGTGGTCAGGGAGCGAGCGGTGCAGGTCTCTCTCGATTTCCTCGGTGGCCAGATTGCTCTGTCCCATCGACTCCGTCACCAGTCGTGAGTAGTAGTCTGGGTGGGACGCCAACTCTGACGAGGCATCTAGAATGGAAAGGAAATAACCCAACGTAACCTAAAACACAAAACCCTTAGTGGTGAACCAATAATTAATTTATATTCTAATCTTTTCAATTCACTAGATTGTGGATGTTGAACTTTAAAAGTGTGATTAGTAGCAACATCTTGCCCTCTAATAAAAAAAGTATTTCAGGTGTTTGGACATACACTCTTTCTTTACATGTTGCCTTTAATCCATTCCAATATATATAGTTGCCTGTCCCTATATGATCTATACTAAGCGGTTGAAGATCAGAAACACATGTGAAAACAGATTCTCGATATTTTTGCATATTTCCACACCACTGTACACCAAGGCCTGGTAGGACAACATTCCACGTTTTTTTCCTTCTGGATATGTGGATCAAGAAGTATTGGATAAGTTACTCATCTAGTTCCTCCAGATATGCAAAGTTGAACACAAAAAAGCTCCGGGTAACTTTACAACCTAGGCTTGTTTGTACAGTCTGATGCAAGTCACTCTGTATATATGACAATAAAACTTTGAATCTTGATTGGACCAAAAAAAAATAGCTTCAGCACTTTGACTCCCACTCAAAGATATCAAAGAGTGTTTTCAGAACCTTTGCGGATGAGAAATAAGGGACCTAGGATCATTTGATATTGGGCCAAATAAAATGGCCTGTTCTGTTCTCTCCCAGTGGGTGGTGGAGTCACTGTGTGTTTCTTATGTAGCGTGTGCAAGCTAACTGTTTGATTTCATTAAAGATGAGCTCATGAGCTATTCATATGCCCACTAACTCATACTCCTCTGGATTAACAATTACTCCAATAAACTCTAAAACACTGCATAAAGACTTCAATTTTGAACCAAAGGGAAATGCTTGCCTGGTAAAAACAACCAAAATAAAAATGTCTCAAACCGAGATTTCTGGTAACATGTCAGTCAAGGAACTGAAAGTAGGCACGACCAAGAGCAGCACTCCACCGCTACCCTAAACATACCGTTAACACTGAACATGTGGTCTGTCGTTATAGTAACCAGCTTTACCAGAGAAGGTCATCCATAGCTCTCCCCTTAACGACTCTGGTATCCCCATGGCAACCAGCTTCTGGATTTTCTCTGTGTGGAACATGTGGATGCCTCGACCATACTCGGAGAAGTGGTCATCCCACAGACGCTCTTTCATTTGCTCCATGGTCTACAGGACACACACACACACACACACACACGCACGCACGCACGCACGCATGCACACACACACACGCACACACGCACACACGCACACACGCACACACACACACGGTAAGCAGCACTGCCCCTTTCCATTACCAGAGTACTGAACTCTAAACACATTCTCAGTCCTAGTAGGTTGTTCCACCATTTGGGTGCGACTGAGAAATAAAAACGATTACAGACAAATCTGTTACTTTTGTAATGAAACCCAGGCATTGAACTTCTTAAAAAAAAAATACATCAGGCGATAATATACATTGGATTTAAATGTAAAACTATAGTACCTTCGTACTAAATTCAAAACAAAAGAATAAGGTTGACGTAACACATAAGGCAGGGACATTTTCTCACTTAAATGAGAGTCACTTCACGTGACAGTGTTGAACTCGTGAGGGACCAATCAAAAAATGAGTAACATGAAGAAAAATAAATATTATCTTTATAAATAACTTTCTAGGCAACTAAAATAACTACATCCTTACAGTAGAGACACTCGTTGGAAACAACAGTATTGACCACAAAAGACATGGCTGTTTTTAAAGGATGTTCAAGTTCCCAAGCGTGAGAGCCAAGTGCAGAATCGTGTCCACTATATAAATAATGAACAGATGTAGAGTCCCAAGTCCACCCCGCAAGTCTCACTTTTACTCTATATATACACACTACAGAGTCGTACGGTCTGTGAGCCTGTCAGCCAACTAAAAGCAGTTGCATTAACTAAGAATGCAGTTAAATTGGAAAAGCATTTCATTGTTTAAATGCATGTTCTCTCGCACGTTTGTTCACTTTATCTTGGCCAGGTCACCTAACGTTGCAATCGGCCAACCAGGTTAACTAAAGGTTAAATGAAAATGTTATGAATAAACCCCTAAACCAGTCCTACTCAACGATGCCAAACATCAAGCCTGCCAACACTGTCCATGTCCACAATGTCCATTTGTTGTGATAATACGGCCAGCGGCCACCCCCATGATGGTATCTAAACACAGTTCATATCCAGGTGGACGGGAGATTCCATACTCACAGAGGTGCAGTTATTTGGGTCCGGTTGAGAGTGGTGATAACACGCCATCAACGCCTCTGTGTTCACGGCGTGGCGTAGAGGTCTCTCCTCGATCTCCTTCCCGTCACAATACATCGTGTCGTAGCAGAAGGTGTAGTAAGGTGCCGAGGAGGCCTGGAGATGTGCCCATTCTGTTTAATCTCCTGTTGGGCATCACAATGAGATCTTGTGTGTGTGTGTGTTGGGACTTGTGGGGTGCGGTACTGTAGCATACCAGAGATTTCTTGCTGCGGAAGGTGGAGTGTCTCCATTGAAAGGGTCTGAGGCGTGTTGTGATGCTGTCCACCAGGCTGTCTCTGTCCTGCAGCTCGATCAGCTGGAAGGCCTTCTTACTCCTCACACTGATGATCACTGGGTTGGGCAGTACACTAGTGCTCTCTGCCTTCTCCACAGAGATCACCTGACGTCGTCACAGGAAACCGGCGTTAGAAGTGAACGCGCAAAAAATAGATCACAGCTAGAACGCAGATTAACAGCATTTACGGGCAGCGATACAAACGTACATACTGCGATACACACTTTTTTAAATAGTAGCGCTCTAGTTAACATATAATGCTAATCAAATAGCCCCATTCCACCCACGTTACTCTTTAACTAGCAGAGTAAACACAGTCTTTGAGAAGCCATGTCTCAAAATACTTGCGCAAAAGACATTATCTCTACGACAAAACGCACTGCGCTAAACTGATAACGGCGGATTTATCTGATGTATCTAGGCATAGGGGACTTTTTGTGCAAGACTTTCCGTGACCGGTAAACAGGGCACTGCAGTTTGGTAGTGTACCCACCTCTGAGAGGGGGATTAGAAGGCTACAGCGACTCTCGTCTCGGCTGGAGAAACACAGGTAGTGGTCCGTGGTGTAAAGGGTCCCTGCCGTGTGGCTCCGGGCGTGAGGCGTCCACATCGAACAATGTGCGGCCTCGTGAAGACGTTCGTCTCGTGGCAGCCGGAACAGGGCCAGGACATACGCCCTCAACGCCTGCTCCTCCAGGACCCTGAAGAGGGAAGACGGGATCTTCAGCTGACGTAGGGAAGGGGTCAGAGTGCAGAACAGACAGAGATCTGTTCTGTGGAAAACACGCTGGGGGCACTGATGCACTTATTGGTAACATAAATAAGGTGTTACATCTACGAATGTAAACAGTGATGCATGATCCAAAAACAATTGGACTAGCCGACAAATCCAAGGATGAGGGCAATCCTTCCTGGTTTTTATAACATGGAGAGGAATCTTTTAATTTAGGGCGGCTATAAAGCTTCAGGACTGTGAGACCTGGCTCCTAATGTTAGGGTCTGTTCAGTGTCTCTCCCCTGTTACACCCACTGTGTCTGTTCGGGGTCTCTCCCTGTTACACCCACTGTGTCTGTTCAGTGTCTCTCCCTGTTACACCCACTGTGTCTGTTCGGGGTCTCTCCCTGTTACACCCACTGTGTCTGTTCGGGGTCTCTCCCTGTTACACCCACTGTGTCTGTTCGGGGTCTCTCCCTGTTACACCCACTGTGTCTGTTCGGGGTCTCTCCCTGTTACACCCACTGTGTCTGTTCAGGGTCTCTCCCTGTTTACACCCACTGTGTCTGTTCAGGGTCTCTCCCTGTTACACCCACTGTGTCTGTTCGGGTTCTCTCCCTGTTACACCCACTGTGTCTGTTCGGGGTCTCTCTCTGTTACACCCACTGTGTCTGTTCGGGGTCTCTCTCTGTTACACCCACTGTGTCTGTTCGGGTTCTCTCCCTGTTACACCCACTGTGTCCGTTCAGGGTCTCTCCCCTGTTACACCCACTGTGTCTGTTCAGTGTCTCTCCCTGTTACACCCACTGTGTCTGTTCAGGGTCTCTCTCTGTTACACCCACTGTGTCTGTTCAGGGTCTCTCCCTGTTACACCCACTGTGTCTGTTCAGGGTCTCTCCCCAACACAGGGATTTCTAGTTACACAGAGACTCATTCTGATGAATGTGAAATGCGGGCCACCCATCACAACTGTTCTGAGACCAGATGTACCAATAAAATAGGCAGTTTAAAGAAACCCAGCATAACTAATATGCTTATTTTCCGAAGGTTGTAACACAATACACTGTATTGGCGCTTTGTCTGAAAGACATATGGGCAAAGTCCAGCTATAGACATGCTAGCTTTAAGCTTAGAATGAGATCATCAGCATATTTTCTGTCTAAAGGACATGATCGAAATTGCCTCCCGGTTTACACAATGTTCAACTGAACTATGGTAAAATAACTACAAGCGGACGATGATCGGAAAAAACTAAAGGGATGTACATTTTCCAGAATTGCTTGATTAACTCATTTGACCATGTAGCAGTTTAGATAAATGTGTATGATAAATCAGACAAACAACAGATCCAATACATTCAGATTTGAAACAATACGATCTGATTTATTTAACCCGTGAACTATTCCCCTCAGACCTCTTTGTGATGTTGGAGGACTGCTGGAGATCCCTGTCCAGCTCTAAGCCTCCGCTGTCCAGCAGGCGTCGCAGGGCAATATCAGCCAGCTGACACATCACCCTGAAGGCCTCGTCCAGGCTCAGGAACATGGAGAAGTCCCGCTGGCGTTGGCGTGTCGTCACACGCACCATGTCGGTCATGAGGCCCGTAGAGACCCGCTCCAGCCTCGTCACCTCCGCCCATGGGATCACAAACTTCACTGAGGGAGTGTCGGTTAAAGGTCGGGGTTTGAATTCATTATACGCCCAACATAAAGGGTTAAATCGTTATACGCACGACATAAAGGGTTAACTCATTATACGCACGACATAAAGGGTTAACAGAGAAGTGAACAGAACATCTTAATAGCGGAAAGTTGTCACAGTTCAATGAACATGAAAAAGAAAACAGAAGTTTGAGAAGCAGAAGCAGAGTTGCAAATTAACAGAAACCCATTTCCGACCAGGCAGGCTATTCCATGCTATTCAATGTTGGAGTTTAAGGGAACGTATTAAAGGGAAATACCTTCCTTGCCCAGCAGGAATGAGTAAAAGGCCATATGGTTGATGCTGAGGTAGAGCCAACCCTGCCGAGGAACCCGGCTCTTCCAGCAGCAACAGGAGTAGGTGGTGACCAGTTTCTCTGAGGAAGGCAGGCCAAAACGCAACTCAAACTTCAGCAGCGACCCCCGGAACTTCTCAGGATCCACCTCCTGAGCTGCCTGCCTTCCTGTCACCTCCTCCGCTATTAGACCCTGTGGAAAGAAAAACCCAAAATGAAATAGAAAACAGGAAGAGAAAATAAAATGTTGTTGACAGCAAGTGAAAACAAGATATAGAGACCCTTTGGCAGAACACATAAATGGAAAATAAAATGAAAGAGAAAAAGACAAAATAAGAACTGTGGCTTACAGCAAGTGAAAGGGAGAGGGGCGAGACAGGCGGAGATGGGCGAGACAGGCGGAGATGGGCGAGACAGGCGGAGATGGGCGAGACAGGCGGAGATGGGCGAGACAGGCGGAGATGGGCGAGACAGGCGGAGATGGGCGAGACAGGCGGAGATGGGCGAGACAGGCGGAGGGGGCGAGACAGGCGGAGGGGGCGAGACAGGCGGAGGGGGCGAGACAGGCGGAGGGGGCGAGACAGGCGGGGGGGCGAGACAGGCGGAGGGGGCGAGACAGGCGGAGAGGGGCGAGACAGGCGGAGGGGGGCAAGACAGGCAGAGAGCCACTATGCTAAAATGAAATGGTCGCTGTGGGCCTTGATAGACTTGCATACATCCCCTTAACAGTGTGCAGTATATCTATATTATGTGTCCTGTCTTAACAGTACCTTGACTTTCCCCTTGACAAAGCTGGCGACATCCTCCTTGTTCTCAAACACTGAAAGAGAGGGAAGTAGGTTCTGGACCAGCCAGTCCCAATGTCTGTTCATTTCCTCAACAGCAGCACCTGAATAACACACACACACAAACACACAAACACATCAGTGTGAGAGAGGCAGAGAGTGTGGGAGCGAGGATCTAGAAACAGACCAATCAAAATGCAAGAGAGAGTAAAGGAGTGTTGTCAGAGAGCTTACCACAAGCTATGGCCCAGCTAATCTGCGAGCCAGGCACCTGTAGTAGGATACGGAATGGTGTGACGCGAGCATTGGAGTCCAACACAGTGTCCAGAGCTCCAACTAGAAGACCTAGAACAAACCAGACAGACCCATTACACACTGGAAAAAACGGTGAAATGGGTAAGAAACCCCATCTGATAATACACAAGACTCAGAGCTCAATGGAAAATGAGAGAGGCCACATTAATCTAACCCATTCAGAGCAACTGTATAGAAATCTGTAAGACATATTTAGGGTTAGAGAGTATTACGCTCACATGGCATACTGTACGCAAGTAATATTGTATAACACTCAATAGTTACATCATTACTAATATAACCTCCGAAGAGCAGGGAGGTTTGCAAATTGTGCCTTTAAGCAGCTAGGACCCAAAGGCCCCTACTGCACATTACACCAGAAGGCTAAAGTCATTAGCATGTCTATTACAGACTCAGACATTTCACAGTGAGGTGCCAAAAAGAAACACGCACAGAAGACCACAGGCCTCGCAGACTAGAGGTAGTAGAAATGACATCGAACATAATTGGGTAAAACTAATTGACTAACAATCTCATAATGGCCAAATTATCTGAGAGCATAATAGAAATGAGGAAACTGATAAGAGACTCCACACAACTGCTGTTTATCGCTGCCAATTGGTCCACAAGAACAATGAGCTAAAAGTTTTGAGTACTGGATATGAAACCCCCCCCAGTCCAAAACAAGATGATTGACAGTCACACCCCAGTCGGCGCTTTAAAGAGGAAACACTACTTTACTCCTTGCCTCTTTCAAATACAGGTGTGACATTTTCAACCTTGAGTATAACTTATACAGTAATTAATCAAAAATCGACAATTATTGATTATTCATAAATGTTTGTTTGTATTCATAAAGGCCTCAATGTGATTCACTGTGTTATAATAAATATTAATAATAATAAATTGACACTTACTCAACTGCTAAATACCTTATTATTTTAGGTGAAATTATAAGACACATATCCAGATTAATAAATAAGAAATTTATATTAACTGACAAAACACACAACTCATGCACAGTAAAACAATGTTGTCCAGCACAGTTTGTCAATTTTGAAGTCTCAAATGTTCAATTTTGAAGTCTCACATTTAGTCCACATACACTCCCCTTTGGGGACTCTCACCAAAAGTTTAATTCATAGTTTATCCACTATGAGACATCAAGACGGCGAATTAGAATGTGAATTACACTTCCATAATGCTGAAATTGGCTAACTACACTTGCTTTTGAGAAGGCTAAATTAATACCGTAACCAGCATTAAGGGACAACTTAACCACCCAGTCATCTGCCTAACCATAAGCAGATACGCACAGTAGCACCCTCCGGTAACATACCAGAGCGAACACGCATCATGATATCAACTCATTAACTAAAATGCTAATCAGGGTCAGGCTTTCCTACCAAGCCCATAACCACAACCCCTGAGCTCATTTTAAATCTGCCATTCCTCTGCTGTACCCAGAAATTTAACAGAATGGAGCATTTAGCTGGAGAACGGTGGATCAACGTGTGTCTGACGGTTCCAACTACAGCACATGACATCCCTTAACTGCGGTAAAAATTGAATTAGTAAAAACAGCCTGCTGTTTTTGATTCTGTCAATTAAATGCGTGTAGCCCTAAGCAGGACAAACAGGGCAGAATCAGGCCGTACCACATTCAGTGGGCTACTGTCTGCTGTGTGAGATCAGTATATGTCTGGCATTCCCACTACCACTCAACCACAAGTGAAAAGAACTCAAGGAACTCAAACTGTACTGCCAACACATAACTCCCTCCTGAAGCGCTGCCCATGTCAGTCCACTCCACATATATTAGCTCGGCCTGCTAGTGTGCCGCTCTGAACCACGGCAGGCATGGAACACAAAGCCATTAATCACCTAACAGCTAAATACACTGGGCCTAAATAGTGAGGCCCAATGTAAACTACTATAAATCATCCCTTTTCCTACTATTTGGTTTGTCGAGTTTGTCTGGTTGCAGACAACATTGAAAATGTCATCAGAGGTCTAGAAGAAAAAAAACCTGACCGAACCATTACATGGCAGGAACATGTTCATAGTAAAACAAGAAGCAGTTAAAAGTTATTTAAGCCAGCGACCAAATTAAGGATGTTGCGGACGTTTAAAATATTTGGTATTTTTTTGTTTTGATCGTTTTTCACTAGTACTGTACTTGTTCTTACATCATAGTAAAATAAAGCATGATGTGCTTTGATATGGGCCAATCCCATTGAAATTAGGCCTTCATATGACTGACCTTTCACCCAACATACTGACATTGTAAACTGTGGAAACATACAAAAAGGCCTGCTGTAAACTTGTTATATTGTTATTGAGTTGTCTACACTATCATTCTTTCTCTTCTGTTCAAAAGTCCCAATAAAGACAAACCTAAAACAAGACCAAGAAAGGGGCACTCTTATCATGGTACATTATCAAATAAACATAGGGAATTAAATTAATCTCCGATTATATAAAAGAAGCAAAAAGAAAATTCATACTCAATACTGCAATATTGAAAAGCTGCTTGGTACCGATAACTACAAAGAAACATGAATTTATTGTACCCTAAATATGGGGAAAACGATGGTTTACCTATAAGGCTGTGTAAACACCCGGAGCCGAACTTAAGACAACGGCAAGTGGCTACATTCTTAATAAATCAGTTGTGTTGTTGCAATCGCTGCAAGTGTAACCAGGTATTTACATGCTAAAGCTCCTGAAATAAGACGGATATTAGATAAAATGGGAGGGGGTGTACCTGTAAATTTTCCTCCTGAATCCCCGTGACCCCTTCTACGCTGCAAAAGAAAAAAATCGTTCGATTTTTCGGTCACCCAAAGCTTCAGCGCGTTTTTCAGCAAAACTTCCTCTGGATTCAGCCACATTCTCTCAAAACATGAGATTGACCAAAAGAACGGAACGAATGCACAACAGAATGGGTTGCTGTTGTTTTGCTATTGACCGAATGCACATTTCCTCTACAGATCCACACGCGAGTATCGGTGATTAGCACAGTCCTTTATGACTCATATCAAGCGCTTCTCCATATCGCTCCTCCATATCGGTGGCGTCTGATGTTCATATTTCTCTCACCCGATTGCAACTGGACATTGAGCGTCTTATTTCCGCGTTTAACCCAGCCTTTCCTTCCCACAGTTCCGGCCAAAGCGAATTTCCCTGGCCATTTGTGATTGGTTCTTATTATTCGAAACACTTGAAAAGTATATTGTGAGAAACTGTATTTGGAAATGTAATTGCATAGAATGGTTTGTCCATGCAAACATGGATCAGACAATGCTTTGTGTTGATCCTATCCAATACCAACTCCACTCTACAGCATGCTTGATCTATTATCATCAGTCATCGCAACTGAAATATATTTCCAGAGATGTGACTGTTGTTAAAGGGCCACTGTGTGTAATCCGGCCTGAAAACAATAACACAATTTATATCATCCTCTTATCGAACGACACTGGAAATGTATTAGTTAGTTCAGGGTGGAAATGATTGTACTGCGTGTGTCTAAAGCGAGTACAAGGAGATAACAAGTCACTGCAAACTGAGACCAGCGAGAAAGTGTTGAGGGAGAATATCTAAAAAAATTAAATTAAAATGTCTACTGGTCAATTCTGCTTGTATTTGTGCTTGTAGTACAGTACAATTTTATATTGTCCCTTTATAGATGAATGATGGTAGTTTTTTGTGTACACTAGCTTTGTTTCACAGATTTTGTATATCCTTTTTATATATCATACCACATATTTTGAAGACCAGTATAGTGTAAAGTACTCATGAAGTGAAAAAGTACAATACTCTAGATTCACCCCCCAAAAATGGACATACTTTACAACTATGATTCATTTGAGAATAAACAGATGCTGCTTCCCAGATGCTTCAACCAAATTTGCTTCGTCTGGTGACAAGATCGTACTTGTCAAAGGCCCCTGATTTGATGATCTATAACACTTTATCATGATTATAAAAATATATTTTTTAGAACCGGTTCTCACCTTAGACAAGTGAATAGAAATACATCAACATAAGGTAAGGAGTTATGGCCCTATACACAGTGAACAGGGAATAATACTTTTGTTCTGGCTTAACGACGATTACTACACTGTTTAAAAGTATGTTATGCATTGCATGAATAAAGTATAGCCTATATTAATACATCTATATATTTTTTATACTATAATATTATTGTAATTACTATAACATAATAATAATAATAATATGTCGGAAAACAGAAGCACATCTAGACATACAAACATGTTCAGAGGATTTAGCTCTGTATCAGCCCTATATGAGATTGAAAGCAGGGTGATTTGTATTTATTTTTTATTTTTATCAGGTGCAGCTGTCTCTAGCAGCTGCTACAAACGGAATGTAGAATTACCACTCCTTATATAGACATATTGGAGATCCGAACCGGATATTGGTGCATCTATTATTATTGTCCCCCGGTTTTTTTTACTTAGCCAGACAGTTTTTTTTATAATAGTACATGTATTATATATATTTTGAAATAGTATTACTTGACGTGCTGACACAACAGTATTTACCCCTAGAGTAAAATTTTTTTAGTTCATATAAATGACATGTATTTACGTTTTGGCAAATTGAAATAACTTGTTTTATTACGGAAGACATTTGGGTGAGGTCCTTCTGGTTTCGTCTCTGGAAAGGAGCGGTGTGATTTCTGCTTCTCTGAACGGTTAATATAATGCAGGTTGGTTACTTTTTATATATTTTCCAACTACAATGTATATGTCTAATCAGTGTTAGAGTGAACGAGAGACCTAAAACCAGCAGGATTATCTAACACAGTACACAATATTTATTGGCAGGACTAGCAAGCTGGCTATATGTTAGCATTTTTACTCGTCCTTTTTCGATATTTAAGTTGTTAAAAATCCTCACACGTTTTTCTTGTGACAACAATAAGGCATCGGTTAATATACTGGTTAAAGATGCAAGTACATGTTTGTCTTGTACGGGCTTACTGAAAATCGTACTTTTACCGTAACTATTAGTAAAAATATTTATAATCGGGGGTAATTATGACATATGATGGATGGGTCGTCCGTCCATAAAGATATTTGGTGTTCTAGTATGTATCATATGTATGTATCTGTGTGGATATAGCTTAGCCCATAGATTTTGTGGGGGTTTTTTGGTCATCGATTACGTTCAGATCAAAATGCTATTTAGAAGAAAAAATATTTTCTGACAGGTGAAATTAGGAATCACGTATTCCGTGATAATGGCATTTCTTTGTGCATCGTTGAAGAACGCGATCTTAACGTGGCTCTGAATCCCCAAGAGTAGTTCTTTTTTATTGTTTTCATCAGCCAATGTCCCCTTCCTCTCACCCAACCCCATGCAGTTAAAAAATTTAGACATCAGGAAAAGAAATGACAGGGGAACACTGTTCTCAAATCAAACAGTATTCATCTCTGCTCTGTCATGTGGTCAACAGAGACCTATGGTGCCAGCGTTGAACAGCATTGCCTTATCTCATGTTGTATGAACAAACCCATGCAAGATCCATTGTGGATGTTGATGTTTGCAGTTTAGTTAAAGCGGAACAGCTATGTAAAATGGGCTTTTTCCGGATAGGCTGCATGTCTCAATCTGTGACACTCTAGTGCCAGATTGGATTTGCTGTGACGAGGCAAGGACATGAGTGTGAAATGGACTTCACTACCAATGTTTGAATTCTGTTAGCCACAATCACTTTGATAAGAAAACATAGTCATACTCATTGCTCTGGGTGCTCATGGTGTATTTTTTATTTCAATACAACCTTGCCAATTTGCCTAAAATCGCCGCCCTGTTCTAATAGATCCACTTTTAACCAGTGATAAATAAACCAACAATGGGTGCCCTGGCCAAATAAAAAATCCCTGTCTGTTGACTGCAAGACTGTAAAGGCCTTGCCTAGGGGGTTGTTAATAAATATTATTTTGGGGGTCGGGGTGAAATGTTTAGTGCTACAGGTCGCACCCGACTTCAATGGCTTCAAGCTCAATTAAAGTCTTTAATGGCTTGTTGAAGATTGCCAGGATGTATCTTCAGTCACTTATACAGTGTGAAGCCCATGCAGACTGCTACATTATGTGGCCTATTGGATTACAATTATAAATAACCCTGCAGAACGAGTACGCCAGTGTGTCACAATGACGAATTACAAAAAACATCTGAACGGTGGTGAACAAACATCTGAACGGTGGTGAACAAACATCTGAACGGTGGTGAACAAACATCTGAACGGTGGTGAACAAACATCTGAACGGTGGTGAACAAACATCTGAACGGTGGTGAACAAACATCTGAACGGTGGTGAACAAACATCTGAACGGTGGTGAACAAACATCTGAACGGTGGTGAACAAACATCTGAACGGTGGTGAACAAACATCTGAACGGTGGTGAACAAACATCTGAACGGTGGTGAACAAACATCTGAACGGTGGTGAACAAACATCTGAACGGTGGTGAACAAACATCTGAACGGTGGTGAACAAACATCTGAACGGTGGTGAACAAACAGCGCTAAGGAATTTATTTAAAATGTCCAACGTGATCTGTTGTTTTTCAGGACCCTAATGCAGATACAGAGTGGAATGACATCCTGAGGAAGAAAGGGATCCTTCCTCCTAAGGAGAAGACTGAAGATGAGGTCAACGAAGAAGCTCTGGAGCAGCAGCTTCTTCATCAGCAGGAATCTGTTGGTGAGATATTGTTATTTTCATCACCCAGATCCAGTCAATGTTGCATTTAAGCCGTATTCACAGTCAGTTGTGCCTGAAGAAATGCCAGCCAGTGCAGATGATGCACAAGATGACATTTTGATCAATTCAAATTATTTGAATAGGTTAAGAATTGTTCAGCAGTTGGTGGGTTCCTGCTACCTAAAAGAGCACAACATGTGTACCGTACATTACAGGCTGTATTTTAGATACAATTTAGGTAATTAGCTCGTTCATAAATTGAAAGGTTGTGTGTGCCTAGATTTTGTGATTCGCTGTTAGCCGTATTGTAATTGTATTAATAGATTTGATTTGGTTAAGTACTTCTATCGACAAAATATAATTTACAGTCACAATAATGTTACCAACTAAGTAAAAATGATAAGACAAAAGTTTCATTGTCTCATGGAATGCAGTCCTACATTGAAACCGAGAGCTAGGACTTATTTGGGACCTGACAATACATATAACAATACTTGGATCACACAGTTATACTATTGCAGTTGCTTATGTTTAGCAACATGCTCATTAATGTACAATTCTCTGTCACAATCCATTTTTCTCACTTGTAATATATGTTTCTAATTGATAATCATGCACATATGGAAATTCATTGGGGAAAAATCTCTCTACCTCATACTATTTTTGTTAAATAAAAATATGCTTATGTTTTTTTAAATGCTACATTTATTTGTTTAAATGAACATATCTGAGGGGAGCTCTCATTGTGATTTGCGCAATATTGCAGTTGGCACATAACAGCTTTAGCTATTATCACACATTAAGAGAGACGTTTGGAAATTCACTCTCAGTACGACGGTCAGCTCTGGAATGTTTTGCGAGCTGATATTATCGCAGCTGTTTTGGTGTGTGCAACGAGCATATGGGAGCTGTTTCTCAACATTGTATGCCATGTTTGCGTTGCGTTGTGTTGTACCTGACACTTGATTATTTTGTGTATCAGATGCCCTCTACTGGGCACAACAGGCACAACATTGAACAGTTGTTTCTAGCCACAACATACATACCTGTTGGTGATATTTTCTAGAAACCACAATATATATCTAGGTACAACATGTTTTGTTATTTGCTTTATTGTTGTTGTTTTAATGTGATAGGCCTACACCATCTTTAATTTAATGACTTGACATGAGCCTCATTTCAGGAGAATTGTAGTGAGTTTTATTTCTGAATATCATACCTTTTTCAAAATGTAATTTTTCATTCACATTCTACTGAAGTTTCCTTTCACCTCTGTTCTTAACTAACAGTCAAGCCGGATTGGGAAGATGATTTTTGACCACCATTTTAGAATAACCTCTTCACTCTGTCAGTGTAATGTGTTTTTCGTAGAAACTTTTCTGATTTGATGACTGTGGCGTTTTTGTGAGCAGTGAAAACCTATGAGAGCATGACTCTGGACGAGCTGGATGAGAACGAGGATGACTTCAGTGATGAGGACGAGGCGGCCATAGAGATGTATAGGTCAGGACTGCCTTTAAAGCATCACTGCCATAGAGATGTATAGGTCAAGAATGTTTTAAAGTATCATTGCCATAGAGATATATAGGTCAAGAATGTTTTAAAGCATCACTTCTACAGAGATGTATTGGTCAGGAATGCCTTTAAAGGATCAGCACAACAGGGATTCATATAAAACCCAATTTACATGATGCATTGAGCAATTTATCTGAGAAAATCTTTGTATAGTCTGCAAGGATCTTCTGGTTGCATAAACTTAAACTTTATATGTTTTTCTATCTGTATGTTTCCCAAACTAGACAGAAGAGGCTTGCTGAATGGAAAGCCACCCAGATCAAGAATTGCTTTGGAGAGGTGGTGGAGATATCTGGGTGTGACTACATCAAGGAGGTGAACAAAGCAGGAGAGGGAATCTGGGTGGTGCTGCATCTCTACAAACAGGGGTGAGTTCTCTGCTGTTCACCCGGAGCACACCGATTTATATAAGGCAATTAGCTCAGTTAATACAATACATTAATATTGAAGAAATCAAGTATCTCATCCTGCTTAGGAGTTTTCTGAATTAATGCATTTTTCCATTGCTTGTGCACTTTATATACTTTTGTCAAATAATTATGACAAATGACAAACAGATTTCATATGTATTAACTTAATAATAATAATAATATAATATTGTACCAACTCAGGCGATGTGACTTAAGGGCCAACGTTTAACTCTAAAGGCAAAACAATATATTGTAAAATGTTTGTAAACTACAGATGCAACCTGAATCCGTACTTGAGTAATTACTGCTAGAGAATTATAAGCTTAACTTGTAATCTGTTTATTAATCTGCTGTCCTCCCAGAGTTCCTCTGTGTACTCTGATAAACCAGCACCTAACCGAGCTGGCCAGAAAGTTCCCCCAGACCAAGTTTCTGAAGTCCATCTCCACCACCTGCATCCCAAACTACCCAGACCGCAACCTCCCCACTATATTTGTCTACTACGAAGGGGAGATGAAGGCACAGTACATTGGACCTCTGGTCTTTGGAGGCATGAACCTCAAAGTTGAAGGTATGTAACATCAGTCACTTGCCTTTTCGATGATCCCGTCCTCCAGTCTGTCTCCAGAATATTCAATGAATGAATATTCTGACTCCATAACATTCAAAGACACTCCATAACATTTAAAGAAATGTCAATAAGGTGTCAAACTTCAGCAGTCATATCGCCGAATCAGTAGAGTTCCCGGACAGCTGCTCATGTTTTTTGGTGCGTCATTTTGTTTTGGTGTGATACTTGGAGCCCAGGGAGGCAATGGTTTCTCGGATACAGCAACCGAGGTTTCGGGCATCAACAGGCATACCTCTTGGGTTCCATCTACTAGTAACTGAATGCCTTGATGCTTGGCCATGTGTCTGTAGCCGTGATCACCTAAACAAAAACAACAACAACAATCTAACTGACCATTTCAATCATAAAGGGTGAATAAGAACTCCTTAAATGCGCCATGGAGTGTTTTAATTATATATGTTGTCACTTGTTCCAATCAGCTATTGTTTCATATTGTAACAATGTCAGGGTTGTTTTAACCTGTTATTCTGTGAAAATGTCCTCCAAAACAAAATCAGGTTGTTAACCGCATTAGGTCTTCAAAATGTATTTTGAGTTCATATAAATAAAAGACATTAAGAGATTATTAAAAATAATAAAACTGCATTGCACTTTGAATTATATTTGAATTATTATTAATTGAATTATTTTGTCTTGTCATCTTCAGAGCTAGAGTGGAGGTTATCAGAATCTGGCGCTGTCAAGACAGACCTGGAAGAAAACCCAAAGAAGCAGATAGAAGACAAGCTGATGTCGTCGATCCGATCCACTCTCCCCACCAAACAACAGAATGACAGTGACTCGGAAGAAGAGAACTAGACCCCCAACTGCCAAATAATAATGGAATGCTCCGCCATCACTCTGTGGGGATGTCCCTCTCTCCTGTGGTGCTGTGGATGTGTGTACGCCCCTCTGTCTCTTTAACAACGCAGTTTAAACCTCTCCTCTGGGACCCCAGATGGTTCACCATTTAGATGTAGCTCCCGAACTAACTCGCCCGTTAATACGCCGAATCACAACCGTGAAGGATCGTTGACGAGTTGAGTCGGATGTGCTAGTTCTGGATTGGTCCAAATGCAGAGGTGGGCTGTGGGTCCCGGAGGAGAGGTATGAGGAACAGCGAAATACAAAGCAGCCACCAGAAGTGCAATCCGTGTACACGACCATCCACATGTGTCACAAGGTCTTTTAAATCTGATCAGAATGAGTCACCAGTCGGTTGAAGCAGTCTTTTATTTTGCATATACATTTCATAATATATGACAATATAAATGTATACGTTGCTACATTTTATAATTCACCCATGCAAAAACAGAGTTTCTTTATGTATCGATCACATAAAAGACTTCTTTGATTTCACACTTTATGACTCCTGTGTATGTTTAGAGGTGCAGTTTCAATGTCGGCGATTTAATGTTTTCATTTGTGTTAAGTGCAATTGTCATCTCAACTCACAATGTTACAGCACTTTTACCAATTGAAATTGGTTACATTTATCTTGGTATTTTTCAAATATCGTCCCAGGATACTGCTGTCCCCATTTTCTTTTTACATCACATCTTCAGGGAGATTCCGGAGCTTCTGTGTAGAAGGGGATAGTTAAAGCATCATTAATAGTTTTGGACACTATTTTGAGTTTCCTACCTTTCTGTTCTAGCAATAATAAACTAAAAGTCATGCATTAATATCATCAGTCCGGAGTACTGAACTACAACTGTAAATCATAGCTTGATTGATCTTTGCTGACCAAATGCTAGAAAGATGGGGAATTGCCCTCTTAAACTAGCTTTTTCTGTTTCCTGAACTTCAGCTTCAATACAATTAAATCAATTGAGTTAAAAGGGGACAGGATTCATACCAACAGCAGTAGCTGCTTTTTTCTTCTCTGAGACAGCTTCGGTGACAGACGCATCAACGGATGTATTGAATGGGACTATAGGAAGGGGAAAGGCCATAACATTTTAATAAATAGTTTAATTCAGTGATAATGCTGACATGTTATTTTATTGGGAAAGTTGTTGTAATCCAAGTAGTCTTCCTCTACTTACCATGTGTTGTGAAGGGCTTACAGAGTTTGCCTTTGTATAGTGAAACAGGAACTGACAAAAAGAATATAAAAATTAAACACTGTTCCAAAGAGTTTATTTATTTTCTGATGAGCTATCAGGGATTGCCGGTTAAAGGAAACACTTGAAAAACATTTAGTGAATTAAAAAGGAGTATGACAAACAGGCAGGCAGTTTTTAGTACAATAAAAAACGTAACACAAAAACAGGGCTGGTGATTGGGCAGGGTTGGAATGGATTTCATTTAAATTCCAGTCAATTTGGAAAGTGGACCTAGCTTCAATTTAAGCATTATAGAAAATTAAGAATGGGAATTTTGGTCTACTACTTTAAATGACCCCAACCCCTTCATCAAATGTTGGACAGCAATCTGCAATGCCCTAACTGTCTGGGGCACAGTCAGGTACCCATGTCTGCTCACGTGCCTAATGTCGCCGTTTCCGATATGATGAAAGTGACATGCATGCATACATGGTTTCAATGGAAAAATAAAGTTCGATCTAATATTGCAAAAAACTTACTCTTTTGAATATATTCGGAACTTGCTCCTTTGAGGGCATAAGGACAAGGAGAGAAGCAGCCTGGCGTCAGAACATAGCCTATATTATGTGGGGTAATATTGAGTCATGCAGTCACATAGCCTTACTTCATTCTGATCTCTCCAGATCATATCTGCCACATCAGCCTGGATTCCAGAACCCTGCAGAACACGAAACAAATGATCAGTGATCAAACACAAGTCCAGAAGAACCCGTTAAAAGGCACTAAACCCAAGCCATTGGTGCCGAGTTCATGGAAAAGGAAAAAAGTAAACGGGTGTGTCTACATTTTAAATGTGCACTATGCAACATAATAGGCTTTATAAGCACTATGTTATCACCCACAGATCTTGTTGCCAACCTTTCAGTTTTGTGGCAACAATTGATATATTTACCTATAACTCTATATGAAGATGTCTTATTATTCACATGAAAATATGTATCCAATAGGTTGGAAATCTTACTCACTCAACCCATATTGATTGTGTCTATTACACCCTGTATAATGTTAACACTGCCTTTATATTTTGGCATCAGATGAGAAAATGGTGCCTATAGTAGTTATTCATTAATAATTAATTTGAAAACGAATAATAATAACTAAATAGTTTTACAAATATTTTCTAAATGTCCATTTATCGGTAAACAAAACGAGACACATACCTTTGACAAAGCATTTTCTTGCTCACATTCTTTGTAGGGATACGCCTCTAAGGAAAGATACACGTTGTGTAAATAGATAGAATGAATGGTCAGATGACATCTAAATCCACACATTGTTCTATTTAATATTCAGAGTTTTAATATGAAGACTTATAGATATATATATATATATATGCATAATATAGAAATAGTGTTAATAGGTTAATTAAAATAATATGAAACTAATAATAATAAAATAGGAACTATTTTCTCACCTGTCGCGTACCAACATCCAAGACACCAAACTAATTGCAGGAGGACAAGTTTTCGCAGATATGTAGGGCTCATCTTGAGCTCTCAGATTCGTATCCGCTGTGATAGGTGGATTTCGCTACCCTATGAGTGGTTTGAGGTGCCCAAGTAATTCCAGGTAAATCTTTTCCGCAGGAAATACTGACACAGCTCATCGGAGGGAATTATATAGTCTATAACTTTAATGGGAAAAGATCATCTCTGTGTGTGTCCAATCAACGTTCAGTGGGTCCCTGTTGGTCGTCATCGGAGTTTGTGCACCCCCCCACACCCCCATCCACATGTCCGTTTTAAAATATAACTAATGAAGATGAATAAGATAAATTAGTCATCAATAGCCTACAACAGACTCAACAGAGGTGGAGAAAAAAAGATACGGGGACACCAATTTATCAGTGAAATAAATGTGTGACACATAATTCACGTAGCCAACGAATGCAAAGGATAGGCACAAAGGATAGGCACAAATTATGACGACTTTTTAAAGATTATGTTAAATTATTTGCACACATAAGGATTACTGTATAGGCTACATATAAGGTTTGTAATCCTTATGGTTTGCGGAGGTGAATATCCTATATATTCAAGCTGACAGAATTTCTAACATCTTTAAATGATTAAAATGTACAGTATTGGGCCAAAACATCTAAATGTGTGTCACTGTCTAATGTTAATGGAGTGCAAAATAGTTGCATTGTAGAAACTACGTCCGACAGATTCACTGGGCTCGACAGGATTCCAATAGAAATACAAATGCTTTCGCAGATACTCTTGATTTCAACATATTGATCATTGCATTCTGGGAAGTTCCCACTCTATATTTTTATTGTTATACTGGTCCCTGAGTGGTGATTGTATGCTGTATCAACCATATTGTAAAGGACGCAACGTATAGACATTTGGAGCAGATTTATACATTAATAAGCCATTGTATTGACCTGCCAAAACTGGAATCTGGATGAAAGGCTCAAACTACATGTAACCCAGAATCTTCACTTCGGATGGATATGTGTGTGATGTGTGCATTGTGTGTGTGTGTGCGTGACGTGGGCGTGACGTGTGCATGATGTATGATAATCTGCCGCCTGCTTTGAACCAATTAGCACTCCCCATTCTAACTGCAAGCCTACAGGAACCCTTCCTGTTTAACTGTGTTAATTGCTCCCACTGTTCCCAGAGGAGGCAACATGACTCCAGAGATTCCACACATAAAGCCAAAGCTTTGAATGAGAGTTAAGGGAGAGATAGAATGCTTTCTGTAGCGAAGGAGAGAGAAAGAGAGGGAGATAGATTAGGGACATAGAAAGAAATGCCAATAAGGAGTCACCTAAAAGCCTACACTTGAATTGTCCATCAAGGGTGACACTTGTTTTGTGTGTGCAGTGCAACTCTTGTTTTGTGTGTGCAGTGCAACTCTTGTTTTGTGTGTGCAGTGCAACTCATGTTTTGTGTGTGCAGTGCAACTCTTGTTTTGTGTGTGCAGTGCAACTCTTGTTTTGTGTGTGCAGTGCAACTCTTGTTTTGTGTGTGCAGTGCAACTCTTGTTTTGTGTGTGCAGTGCAACTCTCGTTTTGTGTGTGCATTGCAACTCTTGTTTTGTGTGTCCAGTGCAACTCTTGTTTTGTGTGTGCAGTGCAACTCTTGTTTTGTGTGTGCAGTGCAACTCTTGTTTTGTGTGTGCAGTGCAACTCTTGTTTTGTGTGTGCAGTGCAACTCCTGTTTTGTGTGTGCAGTGCAACTCTTGTTTTGTGTGTGCAGTGCAGAGACTCCCTACAACAGCTGAATAGTTCTATAGAAGGACACCATGTTCCACAAAATGAGCCAGTGGATTGAACAAACACTCTGAAACGGCCTCTTCAGTAGTTTCCTGCTTTTCTCTGACACTTTTCAGGGCAATCACACCGGACAGTCAATGATTACAGCATTTCCATATGCATTACACGTTGAATGATTATTAAGTGCTACACGGCTGCAAGTGTTTTTAGCACTAAACTCACTGCCCCTGTATTTTTTCTGCACGACGTTGGGCAGTTCACGTGTTCAAGTGGGTGCGAGAGAGTGCGCTTGTGTCAATGCCTCTGCATGAAAACATGCCTTTGTGTGAGTGTGGGTGTGAGTGTATTGCAGTGTTGTGCGCTCTAGTAATGATTAGGTAAGCCCTCCCCCCGGCCAGATGTGTCAAACAGAGAAAGAACAACAGCTGGGCGACAACAGATTGACGCACAACAGCAAGACACAAAGTGATGATCAAAACCATTTCATTAAATGACTCAAATGACACTGAGACTCCCCGGGATGCTGGATATGATGCAAAGGCAGTTGGCGCAGGCTATACACGTGAAAATAAAGTGAATCTGCGTAAACAGGTTGGGTCTCCCTCTAGACACTAATGTAGCAGCTGGATCTGGTCTGTTCAGTTCACTGACTTGAAAGACACAGAGAGAAATGAAGGAGCTTGTCATATACAATTGTCTGTCTATGACACCCACTGCACCGATGACTCTTCAAGCCATCGTGCTGATGTTAAACTGCATCTGGCCATTTTGCTTAAGGAACCTATGGGGACGGTGTCGAACGAGGATCTGCCTCAGTTTCTACAGCGATCTCCATTTCATTCGATTCTTATCTCCTAAACCCCCTCAACTGAGTAGTCAAATCTGACATGAAAAACGATTGACTTGTTCCAATGAGCTGCGGTACCTAAATCATGTATTAATTGTTGGATGCCATTCCCTCTGTGTGTTTTTTTTAGAGCTATTGGTACCTGTTACAATGTAACTCTCTCCCTGTCATTGCTTGGTTTTAACCTTTGTAGGAGTAGAAGGTGTGAATGCCTATCAGAGTGGAGGTGTGACAAGTTCAGCACTGTCTGAACCCATAACCTGACGTTAGCAGACAGCCACATGACCAGTTCCAGGCGCAGAGGTCCAATTAATTATAGTCAAATGTCAAATCACCTTTCCCGAAGACGGTTTTATTGGAATCACTGAGAGGTTGACATCATTATGAATAGTGACTGAGCTCACATATCCTTCAGGTTCAGAATAAAAGTGTTTTATCACCCTGACCATTTTTACAATTGACTTGGGCGCTTTTCTCTAGTTCTATCCCTCCACACGACTCCCCTTACAAGTTTTGGTACTTCCCTTGAGTCCTATAAGTTTTTGCTTTCTTCCATACCGCAGGTGAATATTGTCTACCAAGACCCAGCTCACATGCATTTTTTTACTTGCTTGACATTTGAACTTGCTAAAACATTGTCCTCCATGTCCTCTTATAATCTTCAACTTGGACAGCCACAAAGGGACTAGCCACACCTCAGAGTGCGGTTCCTCTCTAGGTTTCTTCCTAAGTCTCAACACGACTAGAGTTTTTTCTAGTCACTGGGAACCAGTGCTGTAAAAGCACTTCTGGTGATGTAAAAACATCTTGATATTACACATTTGATAGATTGATTCAATGTCTGAAGATATGAGCCATTTAGCTCTGAAATAGTTCCTAAATTGATCTAGTTTGCAACATTATACTACCTTGACTAGTCTACAATATTGTTCATTATTGAGTTTTCAGTTTTTTGTTTAATGGTGCCCACCTCGCGCACAATCATCCATCTGAAACGGGTTTTCAGCTAAAAAGTCATAATATTGGCCATAATATCGGAGGTGCTTAGAAGGTGCTTCAGTCAGTCTCTCCTCAACCCTCATGCACTGTGTTGATGTTAATTATTGGTGAGGACAAGACATGCTGCAGTGTTTTCAGCAAAATACAGCTTTCTTTGCTGCACCTGACAAGACAACAGGACAGTCTTCAAGACTGTAACAAATGTAACAAATGTAATGGCAGTTGATATAAAGCCATAACACATTTTTTCGATAGCAAATTAGGATCAATAGCATTACTATAATCTAACATTCCAGTTACTATCATATTAGATTTGACATAATTTAGCCAGTTACAGTGAGCTTGTCAATAATGATTTTAATGTTGTGGCCTGCATACTGTGCCTCGAAAAACATTGAAGTGGACAAGTCAATAACTCGGTTCAGGCATAAGGAAGGCTACAGTTATTGTTATTTGTGGTCATAATCATGTAATTTAATGAGGAAGGAGGGTGCGCAAAAAAGGTAATGTAAATTACAAACGGTCTCTAAATGTGAGTCCATGGTAATAAGGTTAAAACAATACACAGCTCTGAAATAATGTTTGAATTAAAATTATTCTTTCAGCCTGTGACTATTGGCATATTGACTAAATGACTTGTATAAACACACTATATCACAGCAAAGACCTTAAAGAACAAAGCAGGATTTACGGAAAAAATATTACATCTACTACAATGTCCCTCAGCAAATTAGGTAGCATTTAATGTTCATCTAGTTATCTGCAGTCATATAATATACTATCTCTGCTGCCAAGTCTCCATGATAGGCTAGGCAGGGATGGGCCAAATGTAGAATATATGATCCAGTTTATTTACAGTAATTTACAGTCCTTCCTTTAAGAAATCTAACACTGTGATGCTGTGGTTATGAGTCTGTAATTGATTTACCGAGTTTGTCATCGTTTCCCAATCAATGACCTAACACTTCCCAGTTAAATAAAGGTCATATTCTCAGTCTGTATAAGATGACTTGCTAGGATGGAGCCCACAATTCTCTAGATTACTCGTGAAGTCTGTAAAGGACATTGCGCCCTCTTGTGGTGGTTAATACGCATACAAAACTCATTGGTTCAGAAAAAAATCATGTTTCTGAGTTTAAGAGATGCTGGTACAAGTTCTAAAAATCACTAGATCTTACTGAACAAGTGTACTTACATTCATGAGTCGCATTGTGACTTTAGCCCACTGCCCACTATAGGTACCCTGTGATTTCAGGGTTAGTATTCTGTGATTGACGGCAACCGATGCCTACTTTCGGTGATAAGAGAATGTTGTTTCGCTTCAATTCTCAAACAAACCGTTTGAAAATGCTTAATATGACATCACACTCCTAAAGAATTTGAATTGGCCAATCAGTATTTTCTGTTAAGAATTGGACGTAATTGTATTTCCTGCCAAAAGCAATCTTCAAGAACACATGTTTGTTCTAGGTCCCTATAGAGTAAAAATAAAATGATTCTTATCTATATAATAATATCTAGTTGCACAACCTTTTGAGGCTATCACTGCTATCAAATGTTTTTTTTAGCTCTCATTGAGGCTACTGCACTTTCGTTTGGCACCCTCTTCCTGATCTTACTGCTCCAGCTGTCTCAGATTTGATGAGTGCCTTAATTCTCTACCAAGCAAGTTTCAGCTCTGTCCATATATGTTTGATATAATTCAGAAGGAAGAAGAACATATTATTCTCCCAAAGCACAAATGTGTTACTATTTCTTTGTGGTAGTATCTTTACTCTCTTGTTGTTCCAACCAAACTATTTCAATTGTGAAATGGTTACAGATTATGTTATGTTTAATTTATGCGCAATCCTGTATTGATTTCATCCAAATATCCAGCCACTTGTTAGGTTATCTATTTTGGATGGCACTATCATGACGTTAAATCAAATATAGCCTATCACTTTATTATATGGTAAAACTATATGGGAAAAAGGCTATAAGATGAATACCGGAATGTTATTTTGATGAATTCCTTGAGCAAGGATAGCTGTCTTCAGCCCAAAGCCATCTGTCAGCAGAGCCACCAAATCGGACCAATCGGAGAGTCGCGTGTGGATGCTCAGGGCATATCCAAATCCTAGCTAATCAGCTCATCAAGTGATCATGGCCAGCAATGTCAGGTCAAAGAGGCACACAACAAACATGACTGTTGTTCTCAAGTAGCCTTATTTGCCTCTTAACTTCAACAAGCCTCTCGTTATAATCATTATTGTATCCTGCAGGGGGAGATGGTGATTGCATCTCTTGCAGAACTCAACAAATAAGGTATTGATTGTGAACAGCTTTTTCTTGTATAAGAGTAGAGGGCGCCTTGTTTCAGATTGTGTTTGACAAGAACAAGTGGTTTCTTGATACCATTAAATATATTATTTCTTTGAATGGCCAATTGCACATTAAATGGGGAATATAGAAACAATATATCCTTGGGCTGCTTTGAATTCTTAGCAGGTGTGAATGTTCACATGCATATATAGTAACCCACTTCATATATTGTGCTGAACCTTGCTTAAAATGTTCGAAAATGGCCTTTTGGTAAGTCTTGTATAATCACTGTTTTTTCACAAGCCATGCCAAGAAAATACCTTTTCTGTCTGATGCATTAGATTTATTTTCAATTCTAGATAAGCAGCACCAGAGAACTTGCCCTAACACTGGGATATCATGAATGTATTATAGCAAATACTAAAATGGCCTAGATCCAAAATGTAAACACTCCAAACAATCTTGTTTATATCAAAGACCTGCACTGTGTTTTTGGTCCCCAATAACAGATAAATGATCTGGTCAATAACTCATATTTTACAAAATAATTCATATAAGACCAAGGCTGTCTACTTTTAAGAGGTACCATCTCAATAAAGACTTAAGATTTGTGTTAAATAAAATGTTAACCCTTTAGGATTATCATTTACTTATTTAAGTTTTAAGTAATTTAAGGAAAGTCAACTTAAAAAATATATATATACAGTATATATATAAAATCCTACAGGAAAAGCTCAACAGAAATCCAATATATGAAATATATTAGATATAGATACATTAGATAATTTTACAAATGTAAAACAAAAAAGCAATATAAATACGAGATTATAACTTCTACTACAAAAGCAACACTAAAGAGTGCTTCAAAATCATAATTATTTAGTGGGATGCAGATATCTTTAAGGACATGTTTGTATATATTAAACTAAACCCCACAATGTCCTTTAAATCACTGCTATATGTTATGACAGTGTTCTTAAAATAAATAATATGCAATTCTACCTCACCCTAGCTAGGGTAGTTATGTAGCTCCTTATGTAAAGGATTATATAAAACCACGTATGCGACTTTTCTAAACGGTGATATAACCAGTTCATTTGAAACGAAATGCTGACACATGAATCTAAAATATATTATGCCCGAAGTTTGCACAGTAAAATACATGCACACTACAAAAGGCGTTGTTACTATCAGAATGTCCTATGTTTTCATTCATTGAGAGTGCATGGTGATTTACAGTGTTTACGGTACGCGGTTACACAACGTCGCTTCGTTATATAAGCGAGATATATAATTGACCAATGACATTGCACAGATCGCGTCACGTGGTGCTTTGCGTTGTTGCGTTCTACGAATTATTATCCCTGAAATTGAAGTCTGACTGCTGCAACTACGCGAGAAGATGGAGTACGGCAGGATCCGACGATAATTGCTATTGTTGTTATTTATGGTAATAGTGTTTTTTGCCATTTCGGTTGAGTCAGGAGGCAGCAATTATAGTTTTGACCGAGCCAGATGAGTTGGAATTTTAAAAGTCGACCAGAGCAACTTAGCTTTCCAGCTACAATGAGCGATAGTAGAGGTTAGCCGTTCAGCTAACTGTACTACGTAACACAGCGTTTGGTACATGCTAGCGGTTAGCCGTCTAGCTAACTGCGTTGTAGTACGTAGCACAGCGTTTGGTACATGCTGGTGGGGTTATCTGAGTTGCGTTCGGGACTTACATAAAAACAGGTGACGTGAAATTGACCGTGGCTTTGTTACAGAATGTTACTCTCCGTGGGCCTTCTTGTCGCCTGAAATGACTTAGGTAGCAGACGTACGATGAAGCGTTTGAGTGCCGGACACTGTTTCGCTGGCCAGCAGCAGTTGAGGAGCGCCCAGCTACTCGCGGTATGTGTGCAGCAGCATCTAGTTAATCTGGGACGAGTAACTCGCATAAGCCAAACCAGAGAAAACACGCACTCACTACTTCCAACAGCCGTGTATTATTCAGTGGTTAAGTCGAAACAGCAGAATGTAGACAACGCGCCTAATGTGGACATTGCACTTGTGTGTTTTATAATACAAAATCGGAATTCATGCAGCTAACTTGCGGTCTTGCCAAATAAAAGTATACATATGAATTACTGTGGTGACATTTCAGCAGTATTCTGCACTCGCCAGAATAAGGCCTAGTATTAACTACTCGTCTTGTCTGGAAATCAAACAAACACAAGAGTCTTCCACAATATGGCACGTGTGACGTCATAGACTGAGTTATTTTTGTTAAGCATCGTTTCAACACTATCCTGTGCGTTTTTAAACTGCGCGTCTCGGGCTAAAATGGAGATGGGAATCCAAGTTCACCCGTCGGAGCAGTTTGTCCACCCGCTCTCCAACCCGGGTGCAGCGGGTATATGCTCGGAAATGCTCGAGGTGGCGGATGAAGCAATCCGAGCGGGTGACTACAATCTGGCGGCGGAGATTTACAGTTCTCAGCTGGCGGAACTCCAGTGTCCTGACCGGGGCCTCTGTTTACGCAAAGCCGACACATTGGCCCATGCGGGGCGCATAGCTGAGGCTCTGGACTCGTATTGCACCGCTGCCAACATCAGCAAACTGCGGCCGGACGAGTTGCGCATTCTGGTGGAGAACATTGCTCGCACTCTACGGGAGAAGAAGTTGAGTATTAAAGATGCGACAACAAGTTTTCATAGTAGTGGTAATGGGGGCCATACATTTGAGGTTGACGCTGAGACTTTTGAGGAGGACCCTCTGGACTTGTTTTCATGCCGTCTTTGCAGGCTTTTACTGTCAGAACCCACCACCCTGGAGTGTGGCCATACTTTTTGTAAGCATTGTTTAGAAAAGGAAACTGTCCAGGACTGCCCACAATGCAAACACAAACTGAACCAAAAACACGGGGATGTCCCGCCCAATGGGTTAAAAGTTAATGTGGTCCTCGGCAGTTTGTTGGATAAATGGTTCGAGTCAGAAAGTAAAGCCAGAAAGCATTGGATAAATGGTGAGGTGTCATGGAAGAAGAAGGACTACAAAGATGCCCTGGAGAAGTACAACAAAGCTGTAGAACTGGGTAAGACTAACCTTTACAATCGTGGTAAATTGTCAGATTATTGTGTTTACAAAATATATATATATTGCACGAGATATTTTAACGATTTTTTGACAAAATACCTCATGTAGACCAGGTGACCTACTTTTTAAACTATTTTGCGTCGTGTCACCAATAGGGTGCGACAATGCACTCATTTCAGCTTCGGAAGTAATCCTTTCAAGCCCATTATCCCACCCCCTTTATTACCTAAACCACATTTTACTCAGATTCAAGTGTCCTAACCTAATGGACTGATGTAATCGTATTTGCGTAATAGTGTGTCCCTGTAACATTAAGGTACAATTGAACTCTTTACCGACCGGGTAAATCGGAAAGCTTATTATTGAGGCTTAGGTAACATGGTCTCTGGCGTTGAGATTTCAAGGACAGACACATTTAGATCATTCAAAATCATTCCATGTCTACTGTCTGCCAGTATTAGATTTTTTTTTCTTTCAGTTGCTTTTAAACGTAGACCTAGACAAAGAGATGAGGGGAGTTTTTAATAGTTGACCTTATTAGTGACCTTATTAATTAGTGACCTTAATTAATCAATCATGCTAACTTTACACTACATAGTCCTCAAACTGATTCCCCTTTATTTTTTGTGTCCATCCACTGCCCAGAAAACCCACAATGCTAATGTTGCGTGGACGTCACCAGACCAGCTGTAGTAGATGATCTGACCCTGCTCAATTTTCGCCACGTTGAAACTATGCATGCGTTTTATTGAGACCGTCGCAGGTGCATTAATGTAAACTGGTAAAACGCTCTTGGCGTGCCAAATGACACGCTCTGTCCTCTGTCATATTAATTATTGAGTTGATGCCATTTGCGGAAGAATAAACAATGTTTGCCCAACCTGTTTGGCTAGTCAACAACTAAAACTGAAAGGCAAAGCCTTGTATTTGGGTCTAAATACTGCAGATTAACTTTGCTTTCATGCATGGAACTGGATCTCCTCACACAGCGAGAGAAAATCATTTAGCACCACTTACCAACAATGCAAGGTTAAAACAACACTGTTAAGATATTTCTGCACATATATTGACCATATTGAGATGAATAGTTATCTAGTAAAAACAAATCACAGTTCCATTCTCACTTTGTAATCCAACTATGTGAAAGATTGACCACCGCAGAGTTGAAGGAAATAATTCAGTGTGCAATATGTTATTCACACCCAACGAGTGTTACACAACAAACACGTCTGGGGGCCTTCTGCTGGCAGCGATGACTCACATCCACTACTCTGGCAAAATGGATGGAACAATATGGCTGTTATTGAAGCCAGTATAAACAAGGCCTGTTTTGTAACCCATGATGTAAGTTCGCTCGTTAGGTAAGTTACAGACTGTCAATGGTAATGCAGTACACTGTGACTTCACCCTGTCATCCAAATACAATAGTAATGGATGGGTCATTCACCTCTGCTGTTACATACACTACCTAGAAATGGCCTTGGTTTCCATGAAAACATGCATCCAATTGGTTTGAATAGAAAATATAGCTCAATCAATGGGAGATATAGTTAATGACAAGGTAAGCAATAGAGTTTTTTTTATTGAAATAATAGTTGTGCCCTTCAAACTAATTTTTTTTTGAGAGAATCCTCCATTTGCAGCACTTACTGAATTGTAGTCATTTGGCGTTCTAGTTGTCTTATTTGCTGTGGTAATCTGTCCCCCGATGCTTCCTATAGCACACATGTTGGATTGGCTTGATGGGCACTTATGTACCATGCAGTCTAGCTGCGCTGACAACAGCTCAATAGGGTTGAGAATCGCTGACTGTGCTGGCCATTCCATTATACAATCCATACAGACAGAATGTCAGCTGTCTACTTCCTCGCCTATTTAGTTATTGCATAGGTTGAAGCTGTGCTATGGGTCATTGTCCTGCTGTAGATGGTATTATGGTAGTTGGCTCTGATCAAGCACAGCCACAGGATATGGCCGCTACTCTTGTCTATACTGGTTAGAGTCTGTTTTGTGTGTGAAGGGAGTAGTAACCATGGTTGTACAAGATCTTCAATTTCTTGGCAATTTCTCACATGGAATTGCCTTAATTTCTCAGAGCAAGAATTGCCTGGAGATTTTCAGAATAAAGGTCTTTGATTTTGAGTCTGTGCCTACAATTGCTAATGCTTCAGATACTCCACTGGTGTATGTTATTGCCTCTAATCAGCACAATAGTTTTCAGCTGTGCCAACATAATTGCGAAAATGGGTTTCTTATGGTCACTTAGCATTTTTAAATGCTGAACTTGCATGATCAAACACAGGGTGCCATTGGAACACGGGACTGATGGTTGCTCATAATGTGCCTATGTAGATATCCCATTAAAATACCATGAAAAATATAGCTACAATAGTCACTTAAAACATTAACCATGTGTACACTGTTTTCTGACCAATTCTGTGTTATTTTAATGGACAAAAACATGATTTATTTTAAAAACAAGTACACTTGTAAGTGACCCTAAACTTTTGAACGCTATTGTATACCTGATGTGTTTGAATGTAAGTGTATTTTTTTAGGAGAACAAACATTGGGCAGAGATTTCACAGCAGCTTCTTAAACACAACCCATGGGTTTTCATATACAGGGAATATGGAAGAATATAGGTCAGTCTCCCCTCGTTCTGTGAACATTGAAAACCACCTGCTCAAACATTTGGTCAGCCCTAAGCATTTCACTCACCGAAGATATAGCCAAGAGTTATATCTTCAGTTATATCCGAAGAGTTATTTCCCCCCATGGCTGACCTGAATTTGGAAAACTGCCACCTGATTGGCATTGCTCCCTAGAAAGCAAATCCAGTCTTGAGTCATGCTGCAGAGTAGGAATCATGTTACAGTCAGGAATAAGGGCAGGTCAGTGTATGAGCAGTCCTGTCATCCCCTGGATTTAGCCATTGAGGTTATCATTCATCCGTGTTGATCCTATTGTCATTTTCAATGGGATGTTGTTGTAGGCCTCATTCCGGGCACAGATTGTGCGTGGTGAGATTAGGCTGGTATTTTCTGTCTTCGTCGGATGAATAACATCCAAAATCACATACTTTCACGCTGTATTTTCTCGTATATATTGTTTCATGTTTCACAAAAGTTTTTATTTTGTACATTGTGTGCTCTATTACTATGTACCTATAATATGTGATGTGCATCACTTTCCTTCTGCCTGTTCGTTTGGTTTTACAGCGCCATCTAAAGGTCCGTTACTGAGACAGCATGCTGAGCTTTACATGGAAACCGGGAATTACAGCCAGGCCCTACAGGACGCAGAGAGCATGTGCAGACTTAAACCTTACTGGCCAATGGTGAGAGAAATATGTAACTCCATTTACCCAGCAGAATATAAATGTAGAAATATGTAACTCAATTTACTCAGCAGAATATAGATGTAGAAATATGTAACTCTATTTACCCAGCAGAATATAGATGTAGAAATATGTAACTCAATTTACTCAGCAGAATATAGATGTAGAAATATGTAACTCTATTTACCCAGCAGAATATAGATGTAGAAATATGTAACTCTATTTACCCAGCAGAATATAGATGTAGAAATATGTAACTCTATTTACCCAGCAGAATATAGATGTAGAAATATGTAACTCTATTTACCCAGCAGAATATAGATGTAGAAATATGTAACTCTATTTACCCAGCAGAATATAGATGTAGAAATATGTAACTCTATTTACCCAGCAGAATATAGATGTAGAAATATGTAACTCTATTTACCCAGCAGAATATAGATGTAGAAATATGTAACTCTATTTACCCAGCAGAATATAGATGTAGAAATATGTAACTCTATTTACCCAGCAGAATATAGATGTAGAAATATGTAACTCTATTTACCCAGCAGAATATAGATGTAGAAATATGTAACTCTATTTACCCAGCAGAATATAGATGTAGAAATATGTAACTCTATTTACCCAGCAGAATATAGATGTAGCCAGCCACATGGTATGTATCGGCCTCAAATATGAATTATCATTAATATTCAATATTAACAGAAATGAGACAGGATTTAAATTTACTGATTATTTAAAAAAAAGTGATATCAATGCCGGACACATTTAGATGATGAGAATTCATTGTAAAAGAAAACGAAATGCAACGTTTGAACTCCTCACAAATCCATTCTTGTGTGTGTGTACACGTGTACGTACAGTGAGCATCTTAATTCATATCAATGACCTGATTTAGTGTGCCTGCTGAAAGACAAGTGCAACTTAATTGTGTATGCCCATACTGTACCTTCTAATAAGGCCAACATGCGCTAAAAACACTGGCTGCTTGTAGTTTTCCTACTTTATTTATATGTGCGTAATGTCTCTTCATAGACTTGAATGGGAGGGAAGTATTTGGAACTGTATTAAACTGTTAATGCTCTAAATACCACATCACCTTTGTGATGGGGGGAAATCAATGTGATAACATTTTACAGGACAGTAGAATATAATATGTAATATTACAATAAGTCAAGTCATGTAAGAAGGCCTGACAAAACTCTTATAATATGAGGAACAGCGAAACATGAGTCTCAAATAGCACCAATAATTATTTACAATTATATCTGGCAGCTTGTAGAGAATAGTTCAATACAGGTTGTTTACTGGAATGTGTGTAACCAATGGTTACTGACAAGCTAGGAACAATACATTCCCTTAAGTGCACAGGAGACTTCTCTTCCCCCTGCCTGCACTGGAGGCCTCTTTTAGCATGTGTCATACAGCTCCTTTGTATATTAAAGGTCACTCCTGTTGTTGTTTTCTTCTTTGAATGAATGCATCTGTATCATTGGCCGAGATGTTACAAGTTATTAACAATAACTTGTGTACTCAATAGTTCTCTGTCCATGCTCACTACCTGGTCTGAAGTTATTGTTGTATGTCCTCTACATGCTGACTGCTTGTCGTTACCGACTGACTTAACTATGATTGTTTGATATTGCCAATACGTTCAATACTGCGGTCACCACCACCACTACTACTATTAATATTATACAGACATAAACATTTGTCCTGGCAGTCAGACCCCATTTGCAATTATATATGTTCATTCTAGTTTGATTAGATATTTCTGTTGTTTTGCAGGTGGGGTTGTTTCTACGCTTGGTTTCGTCCTCTAATATGTGTTGTAAAATGTACCCTGTTTTCTCTGTTGTGTTCAGGCTCACTACATCAAGGCATCAGCCCTTTGTAAAGCAAACCGCAACGAAGAGGCCTTGCAGGAGTACTTCTTGTGTGTAGCGCTAAAACCCGAATGGACGAAGATTAAACTGGAAGCCCAGACGGTAGGGAACAAAAGCTTTTGTCCACTGACTCAACCGCAAGCGAAATGTCCTTATTGTCACACTGCAATTATATAAAACATGACACGGCAGCCACAGCTGCTATGGTACTGAGGCAGTATTACCGTGTGTCACGTGACATTTATTTTTAAATACAGCTCTGCTATGCAGTCTACATTAGGACATGACGCATGCCCTCATTCTAGAGGCCTGAGCTGGGAAGCTATGCCAGCCTTTTCCCATGCTGCCCCTGTGGCCTGTTTTAGGATCTCAACGGCGGTTACATATTCACAGCATTTATTGTTACTGTGACAATGAGGACGTTTGCTGCACTGGCCGACCGATATCCCGTATCTCCTCTAGTCACTTGGTTCTATTAACTCTGGTCGTATGAACTACTAAAGAGTGCTTGTGTTGCTGGACTCTTTGGTTCTGTAGGTGCTGAGTGAGCTGTTCTCATCAGTGTTTGAGAGTGACGGTCAGCCCAGATCCATACATCCTCTACAGGGTGGTCCCTCCACTCACCCCCTCAAGCCCCCCGCCCTGCTCAGCTCACTACACCCCCTCAACATCCCACAGTTGTCTGACTGCTCCTCACAGGTCAGAACACACTCCTTCTGTTCTGCTCTCCTCTCCCTGTTCCTCCTCTCTCTTTGTAACCCATCTCTCCTGTCTTCTCCGCTCCAGGACCCAGAGTTCAGTAGCTTGTCTCCTAGTGAGTGTCCTCCAGGCTCCTCCAAACAGCCCATGCCCCTCAGCAGCATAGCTCCAAAGCCCCTGCTAGAAGATGCCAATGGCCTGGCCAGTGTTGTAGCGGCCCTGCCTGCCCCACTAGGCGGGCTCAAGAGAAGACTAGGCGAGGACAAGTCAGCCGTCGGACCCCCATCCAAACTGCGGAGACCGGATGAAACGTGCTCTTCCTCACCTCCGGCAGCTGTCCTCGGGGGAAGGACGGTGGCCCCAGAACTTCTGGACAGTGGAGACATGGAGTGTTCCCTCTGCATGAGGTCAGTTCACCTGCAGCCAGTATATCTTTACCATCTGTCCATACTGGCCATTACCGTACTGGCCATTACCGTACTGGCCATTACCGTACTGGCCATTACCTCTTTTGATGACACTCATGTTACCCTGATTACAGGCTTTTCTATGAGCCGGTCGCCACCCCCTGTGGACACACCTTCTGCCTCAAGTGTCTGGAGCGTTGTCTTGACCACAACCCCAACTGCCCGCTCTGCAAAGAAAACCTCTCAGAGGTGCGTGCACACATACTCACTGAACAGTAGAATGCCTAAAACAGAGCTGGTGACTATGTAGGTGGGGTTTATGATATCGGTTTAGCGAAAAATATAACATTTGCCCAAAGTCGGATTATTGTAGGACATTTTATATATTGGACAATACGAGAAAAGGCATGGCTGATCCAGTAGTGGGTAACTAAAACGTTCTAAGCATTTGTTCTGTGTAATACCAGTATCTGGCCACAAGAGGGTACAACAAGACCCTGCTGATGGAGGAGGTGCTGCAGCGTTACCTGGGCGATGAGCTGGCGGAGAGGAAGAAGATCCATGAGGAGGAGATGAAGGAACTGTCAAAGTGAGGCTCAGAAAGACCTGTGCAAATTTAATTTGTTTATTTAACCATGGGCTGTGTGTCGAATAAGTCACATGATGCCGGTTTAGGTGAGAGCCACTTCTGTGGTCCTCCTTTTCAACTAATCGCTGTCTCGTATCCCCCAATTCTTCCCCAGTTTGAATCAGGAAGTGCCGATCTTTGTGTGCACCATGGCCTTCCCCACCATCCCCTGTCCGCTGCACGTCTTCGAACCGCGCTACCGTCTCATGATTCGCCGCTCCATGGAGACCGGAACCAAGCAGTTCGGCATGTGCGTTGCCGACGAGTTGAAGGGTTTCGCTGACTACGGTTGCATGCTGGAGGTCCGCGACGTCAAGTTCTTCCCAGACGGGAGGTCTGTGGTTGACACCATAGGAGTGGCCCGGTTCAAAGTGCTGAGCCACGGCCAGAGGGACGGGTACAACACGGCCAAGATCGAATACCTGGAGGATAATAAGGTGTGTTGGCCGGTGCTGTGTCTGATGGAGGTTATGGGTGAATGAGAAAAGAGCATTACCAATATTCCAATACATGTAGATACAAGTGTGTGTGTGTGTGTGTAAGAGATCCTCAGTCTTCCACCCAAACCGTTTGTATTGAACTGTGTGTGTATATAATTTATGCTGACAGTATTCAATAAATTGTGTTCGGTGAGGTTGATGGCGAAGAGCTAGCAGAGCTGCAGAAGCTTTATGCCTCTGTGTACGTCCAGGCCAGCGGTTGGTTCACCTCCCTCAAAGACAACATGAAGAGCCAGATCATCAGCCATTTTGGACAGCTCCCCGGGAAGGACCCTGATCCACAGGTACGATCTAACCGTAACACACACAGAGATACAACCCTGTCTGTGACACACGCACGGAGATAAGACGCTAACCGTAACACACACACGGAGATACCACCCTGACCGTAACACACACACGGAGATACGACCCTGTCCGTAACACACACAGAGATATGACGCTAACCGTGACACGTGTTCTTTGTGAGACTCATTGATTGATTGAATGATCTGTGTTGCTGACTGGTTTCTCCTCCCTCCAGGGTAGCCCCAGTGGTCCAGCCTGGACTTGGTGGCTGTTGGCCGTACTGCCTCTGGACAGCCATGCCCAGCTCACCATCCTGGCAATGACCTCCCTGAAGGACCGCCTCATCGCCATACGCAGGGTCCTAATATTCGTCACACGCAAGAGGCCCCGATAAGCGTTCAGCCGGGTCCTTCTCATTAAACCCAGTGAGCCGCTTTCATGTTAGGGCTCAAAGCTTTAGGGTCCCTCACAAACGTAGCTTTCTGAAGAATGCTTTGGACTGGACAGCATCTGTCTCCAGTTCGCCCATGTCCTCCTGTACTTACATTAGTTCTAACTGGAACTGTGAACGTCGTCACCCTACAGCGCTCTGCTCGGGTCAAGATCATCACAGACTAGTGATTATCATGGTGCACTTAACCTGAACAGAACTGTCCGCTGGCTCTGCAATGTGGCAAGACAACTGACACGTATCAAAGCAACTGTGTGTATGACTGGGATAAAAAGCACAGAATGTATCGGGTGTGTGTTCATGGGTGTGGTTGTTTCTGTTCAAACCCCGGTGACTTTGGTGAGAGACTCGTGTATGACCCAGAGAGGGATTGATCCAAACGGAGCAGAAGGTGTACCTATGAGAATGTATGTTTACTGTTTTAAATTGCTGCTTTTCACTGAGTACAGTACTGGAGGAAATGGATGCAAAACATGAAGCTATGCATCTCTCCCAGCCCCGTGTGTCTGCGCGCGTGTCTGCCTGTGTGTACGGTTGTGAGGTCATGGTGGATCTGAAAGGAATGCGCAAAGATCCTCTGACTAGGTTCGTGTTTAAGCTCATGCACACAATAGACATTTGGCGTTAATATTTTTTGTTTGTTTTATTATGTTAAATACTGTAATCCAAAGTTGTTCTCCTCAGACACCCACGATGATGTATGTACGCGTATTGTAGGTGTCTCAGTTGGGATGAAATGGGTTTAAACGGTTTGATTTGTTTCTCTGCTATGCCACTTAAATGTATATTATGTAGCTATCTATGGTGGGTATATATTTGGGTGATTTAACTGTATTGATTATTAAGGTTTACTCTGAGGCCTTTAAAATGTCTTAAGTATTATATTTGGTTGTTTCTCCTTGTGTGTGTGTGTGTGTGTGTGTGTGACACGTTACTCCCCAATGGGTGTTAATATGACATGCTGCATTTCCCATGTATATTTTTTTAAAGGAGATATAGCTATTTTTTATTTGGAATATTAAAACACTGCAATGTATGGAATTTGTGATTTCAGTTTTTTTAGTGAAACTTTTAGTGTTGTTTGGAGTGAGAACTGAACAATCTTGGCTGTAAGTTTTCAGACACACTAAACCACACGACTGGCAAATTACTCACTGTGTATAACAATTGTCCTGTTTTGTATTGAAATAACTTGGGATATCCCAATAATATGTCCAATTGGGACACCACTCGTTCCAGCTTTGGTACAGCTTCAGATCTTGTCCTTGGATGTCCCCATAAGCCTGTTCTTCTGATGATCTGCTGCTCTTTTGGCTTCTTCCTTGTAAAAGTCTTGTTATACCCTGTTTACTTGTCTGCATGTTCTGTACCAGCTAAAGTGCAATATTACTTTTCGATCTCAATGTGGACGCTCTGCTTATGTACACAGCATATTTCATTACATATCTTAAGATATTCCTGTTTTCAAAAAGAACTCCATTGCCAAACTATGGAGTGTCTCATCAGAGGACTTTTGAGTTTTCTGTGCGTAAAATGGTTAGGAAGACCCCAATGTCTTTTGCCTTAGTCTAGTCAGTTTCTCTACCCTACTAAGTAGAAATTGTTTCTTAAACAATAATTTTAAGATTTAGTCACCCTTGTGTTTTAGGTAAGATTTAAACATTTCAAGGGAATGTCATAATTACTTTTTATTTTTTTTCTCCCAGGCTCTGTCATTGGTGGTGATTTATAGTCTGCACAGTGTTGCTGTTGCTGGGCAAGTTGGAGTTAGGCGCTCATCTCCAGTGGCCTGTAGTAATGTTGTTCCACCACTAGGTGACAGTGGAGTTACAAACTAAGTGTGCTGTTTTTTTTTCGGGGGCAGCGAGTTCATACATATAGAAAAAGTCAGCTCATCTCCCATTGTGACAGAAACAAGCAAGGAGGCAGACAAAACCCAGTTAGGTTTTGACACAGATCAGTCAGACTTTGATTTATGAGGTGATATGTTCAGTCAAAACAAATTCAAATCTAAATGTACAAGTAGTTTTTCATGGCTGTAAATGTTTTTTATGTGTGTATTGTTGATGTGTAATTTGTTTGCCTGTGTTTATCTCAATCAGCTTGCAAATGTGTACACATAGCATCCAGCTGTGTGAGCGCTTTTTCAAAATGACAAACAACACTCATTGAAACATGCAGCGACGCAGGTGAGCATACGAACACACACGCATGCACACACACAGCAGGTCATGATCGTACTAAAGCCTGTAACTGTGTCCTCTTAAAGGATGTTTTTCTTGGCCTAAATGATGAACCGAAACTACGAAAAATTATAATATAACTTGATTTTGTTTATATTGCTGTAGTTAACATTCTCTAGAGATTTTGCCCCTAAGAAATGTACAGCCTGGCTCTTTTGTAACTATGTTGTGTAACTCAGTTTAATAACATCACAGTAATCGACAGAGTGACATTTCGACATGTTCTTGATGACCCGTGGCAAAATGAACTTTTAAACTTAAAATGTCTCTGACTTTCACGGAAGGGTGATCAACTCCAAATTTCCCCCCAAAAAATAGCGTTGCCCCTCCAAAAATGTAAAAGTTCCCTGGAGCATTTAATATACCATAGTTTAAAGGGTCATGGTTAACTCTGTGTTGTTCATCTTTCTTATGTTCCTTTTGTGCCAGACAGTTTTGTTGGCACCTGCCGTTTAAAAGTTTGGTCTTTAAAATAAAACATATTTCTGTACATTAAAATAAAATTTAAAAGGTTAATTTCTAATTAGAAAACCTGTTTGCAATTATGTTAGGACAGCTGAAAACTGTTGTGCTGATTAAAGAAGCAAAGAACTAGTCGTCTTTAGAGTAGTTGCGGTAGCTGGTGCGTCAGCAATTGTGGGTTTGATTGCAGGCTCAAAATGAAAGTAAAAACTTTCTTCTGAAACTCGTCAGTCTATTCTTGTTATGAGAAATAAAGGCTAATCAATGCAAGAATTTTCTGAGAAATGGAAAACCTTGTACAGGCCAGTGTACTACTCCCTTTGCAGCATAACGCAAACAAACTCTACCCAGCATAGCAAGAGAAGGAGGGAAGCCCCGGAGAACAGTAGTTTGAGAAACAAACACCACACATGTTCTCCAATACTCTGTTAATAATGGAGTAGCCATCAAAGTCACTGAATCTCAACCATACTAAACTGTCCAGGATGCAGCTTGACCTTATTGTACATAAGTAGTGCCAATAAAGCCAATCCAACTTGTGGGAGGTGCTTCAGGAAACACAGGGTGAAATCTCTTCAGATTACCTTCACACACTGATAACTACAGCGCCAAAGGTTCTGCAAGGCTGTAGTTGCTGCAAATAGAGGATTCCATGATGTAAGCAATGTTTCAAAGGCACAATTATTATTTTAATTAAACTTCATGATTTCTAACTTTGTTATTGACTCTTTTTCCCTATTCATTTAGCTATATTTCCTATTCAAACTAATGTCATGTATGTTTTCATAGAAAATAATGAGATTTCAAAATGACCCCAAACTTTTGATTGGTAGCGTATTTAAGAGGTGTATATATAGTTATTTAGTTAGACCTGTATCACACACAGTGTTACACCTGAGGACAGTTTATTTTGCTTGGCACTGCTCTGACCTAATCGAAGGCTGCTGTTTAATCACAAATTTGTGTTGAGAGGGGGGGGAATCGCTGTTGCTGGGGCAGACCATTGACTCACACATACATACGCACACGCACACTCATGCAAACACCCAGAACTACAGCTCATGTATTTACCCAACCAGCTATATACAGCAAGGGGTCCAATCTGGCTGTCGGTGATTTGAGTAAAAACTAAATAAACTAAATTGTATTTTCACATACTTCAAAAATGTTACTACCTGAGCTTTAATGTTGAGCAGTAGTAAGGTGCAGTTGTGAGGACATAAGGACTTATAACAGTCTAATATTATCTTTGGGACCTGCTCTCATGACAGAATATGAACAGTGTATGAAATGTATAGAGACAGGGGTACAGTTTACTTCCCTATTGTGTCGGTTTAGATGTGATGTGAGGGAATTCTATTTGGAAAGTGAAATCAATGTAATGTATAGTGGTTGGCATTGACCTTACAGTACATGACAATACAGTAACAAATTGACTGAATTTCAATGGTATTATCCTGAAATGCAGTTGCAGATTTTAATGATTTTGTGGTACAATAGTGCCCTTTGGCTGCCAAATCTCATCATTTGCTGTATTTCAGGGCCTGTGCGGCCGTCTCAGAAATACCCAAAATAAAACAACAACAGTCAAATTTGTGGCAATGTAACCCACCTACATGCCCTATTTCTGGCAGCTAGGGAATCTGTGACATGACCACATTGTATTGACAGATGTGGCCCGGAAGAGTTGTTGTTGATGCTGATGGTGGGACAGCTAGACAAACCTAGCTGCAATGTTGTTAGACACTTCAATACTGTACAACAGCCTATATATATTTATAAACTTCTAACATTAGAATGACTACAAATAATCATCAAAGTACATAATACAAAAGGAAAAAGATGGTGCAAAGAAGATGTCAAAAAACATTTGAAGAAACTGGACAAGTATAGACAGAAAACACAGTAAATGTCAAAGGAGGGTATGACAAATGCTTCAAAGAAGAATTTACAACAGGGCAACATTTTTTAATTGTTTTAAATGCATTTATGTTTCTTTGTGTTTACTGCTATTGTATTCAGTGTACATTCTAAAAAATAAATAGTTACTATTTAGAGAAATTTCTTTAACGAAAAAATTTGATGTACAGTAACTTTTGCACAGTATTTACTGTACACCTTGAAATAAAAAAAGTTGGGGACTAAATGCTTTTGAGGTACATCATACTTTTGGGCAAAAGGTGGAATAGGAAAGGTTTGCACAAGATCTGCTAATATTTAGTTATGATAGGATATAATGCAAAAATAGGGACTGAACCCAGGAACAATACCAGGGTTGACAGATGTGGTGAAATATTTATCACTGCTTCCATTTCACACGCTCTAATTACCTCTACATCTGACAGAGAACTGAAGGTTGACAATATTCATCATGTTACTGTGGCAAAAAACACAGGCCTCAAAGAAAGATGGGTTTGTCATGGGTTAATAGGGCAGTTAGTCCATTTTATTTTGGTTAAGTCAATGTTTGAGAAGATGTATTGATTCAGCCATTGTAAACAATGTCTGCACAAAAGCTGCATGTCCTCCTTTCGCTGAATAACAGTTTGTCATTATCAAATATGCCTACTGATAAGATTTAACTGACTGAAAGCCTTATCTGACAAACCAACTGACATACCAACAGACAAAAGATTATTTTCACTTAGACCTTAGTCATATAATAAGTAGATTATTGATACATTGTGAATTTTAAGTAAAAAAAGTGACATTGATCTCATTTTTAAATGTAACTTTAAAAATACTTACCACATTTGCATACCGGGGTGCTCTTCACGTTTCTCTCCATCCCCCATGTCTCTATCTACTGGCCTCACCCATGCCCTAACGGATTGAGCTTCCTGTGTTGGTGATGCTTTTTACAGTGGTGATCGAGAGAGAGAGATAGGCAGGGCAGAGAGTAGGGAGAGAGAGAGATAGGCAGGGCAGAGAGAGACAGAGAGATAGGCAGGGCAGAGAGAGACAGAGAGATAGGCAGAGCAGAGAGAGACAGAGAGATAGGCAGAGCAGAGAGAGTAGGGAGAGAGAGAGAGAGATAGGCAGAGAGTAGGGAGAGGAGTAGGCAAGTAGCACTGCCAGCCGCTGTAGCTGAACATGGAGTAGCCGCGTCGCCAAACAGTAACGGGACTACAAAGAAAAACCATGATTGGATCGAAATCACATTGACAAGGAACACGAAAGCGTTGTCAATGATGAGACACGGCATTGCACACACACAATCATCCTGAAGGGACCCGCATAGACGCTGCAATTTCTATGTATTATTGAAAAATGGCGAACGAGTCTCCAGCTAAGAGTCTAGTGGACATAGACCTTGCCTCTTTGCGGGTGAGTGCAATGCCAGGTATCCGAGTGTTTGCATTGTTTGTATGTAATTTTATGGACACTTTCGTGGGCCGAACCCGGTAAAACGGGTGAAAAATACCATCATTAACCTATATTCTTATATGTTCTTAGTATAACAGACGGCTGAGTTTCTACATTTTCTTTGTTTGCACTGGCATGCAAATCTGGCGCTATTTGCTTAATTAAACGGGCTTATTATATGAATCACTCTCTCTCCTAGTTATTTGCTTATCCATAATATAAATCATTGGTTCGTCTAATTCTACAGGACCCCGCTGGTATATTTGAACTGGTGGAGGTGGTCGGCAATGGCACCTATGGACAAGTATACAAGGTTGGTTTGCGTTTTCCTATTTCACATATATGCAATGTGCACTGTGTGTCAGAGAGCACTTTGTTTCGGTATTTGTAGGGCAAATGGTTTTCTCGCTAAATGCCAATTAGGCACCGTTGTACCAGGGTGATCTTGACTGGATTATTAATGAGCAGCAGACATTCAGTGGGATACCCGTTTGAACGCTGCACTTTCTCTTTGCGAGTTTTGGTCGAGTGTTGATGGATGTGTGCGGACTTGCTGTGTTTTACCAAATGATCATAAAAAATATACTAATAATCTGAACGCATCCAGTGATTCGTCACTTTGCCAATGTGACAGACGAGTGTTTTAGTGGCCTAACTCAGTATGGGATTTCTGCGGAGGAGATTACACCCAACCAGCCTTATGAGTCTAACTGGAGAGTGACTGGCCGCCCTAAATTACGTCACATCCTGTTATGGTAAAGCTGCAGTTGCCTGGTAGAAAGGAAGAATCGATATGTCCCGACTGGTACCGAGGGTTGACGACTTGCATCACGATGCATTGGCCTGATTTATTGGTTACAATGTAAAGCCACTATTAAATAAGACATGTGTTAAAAGCTTTATTCAAATGTAATGTAAATATATAGCTCAAAGACAAATTAATTGGCTCATATGACTTAAGTATCATAAATTATTCCAAGTAGAATCAGCGATTTGACGTGGATGAGGCGTTGAAAATCTACTATTGGTCTTTTCACCGCATATGGAAACGCCCCCCAGGCGGGCAAACAAACTCATCTTCCAATGCCAGCCATTGGTCCGCAACTTCATTTTTATTTCAAAATGCCAGATAGTTGCTGTTATATTGGATGCTGAAACAGGAGAGACAAGACTGGGTTGTCAGATGCTAGATAGTTGCTGTTATATTGGATGCTGAAACAGGAGAGACGAGACTGGGTTGACAGAATCCCGTCTAAAAGTAAAATCCATGGGAGGAGGTTATAGATTTATAATAAGTGCCGCTGTATCTGGCATGATCGCCATAGAATGGCAGCTGTCAAACTAGTAGTACACTCGTCGTTATAGCGAACATGTCATTACAGGGTAGTAATCAAATGTCCACACACTTGTTTAAATATAATAATAATAGCAATCATATTTGATTAGAATGACATGGTCTATTTTTGTCTGCACCAATGCCACCAACTCCAGGGTAGCTTAACCTCAGGTTTATCATATGGAGTTAGTTAATTTAATAACAACTAAGTTATTTGGTGTGGTTTACCTGACATCGGGTAAAACATTGATATTACCAGTACATTTTTCACAAGATTCTGTGTTATACTGGCTGCACAAAGCAACACTGGCCACCCATTGAACCAACATACATTTAGATGAATATGCACTCGCCTTCACTTTGACAATGAAGAATTTCTTGTCCTTCACCTCTCAACCGACTGGATTATTGACCCACCCTGATCGAAAGTGCAGAAAGCTGTCTGTACTTTTATATGCCTTTATTTTTGGTAGCAGTGTCCGGGGATGGATTCTCCACAAAGTACTGACACATCCCCAACGCTAGCAAGGATGTTGTGGTTTTTAAAGGTGTAAATAACGTAGGAGGTGCTGTATATGGGTCACAAGTGCCTTAGATTTGCAGTTTATTAGCATACCTTTGTTTTTTGTTTTCTGTGAGCTGATCTAAACAATTAGGGGCTTGAAAAGAAGAAAATGTTATCGGCTTGTGCACAAGCTCCATTGAATTGACAGTGCTAGCCACAATGTTATTTCTGCCTGGGTGTCAGACTAACCACATGACTGAACTATGAATGTTGGGAAATTTAATTTTGCTGAGTCACCCTTGATTTTGTTTTTTTTGAAAAACAACCTTCCCAAATGTTGGGTTCCCTTAGAAATGTTTTTGTTTTGAAAGAAAAACATGTCTTGTCCATTAAAATAACATAAAATTTATCAGAAATACAGTGTAGACATAGTTAATGCTTAATGCTAATGGTTCATATTCCATTAAAAACATAGGCGCACAGAGGCACATTATCAATTACCAATAAAGTCAGTTCTGCCTTCCAATGGCACGTTGGGTTTGATAATCCAAGTTTTCATTTTAAAATCTAATTAATCATTAGAGAACCATTTTGTAATTCGTCGTTGGCAATTTTTGGTTTGATTGCATGCTCAAAATGGCCAGAAACAAATACATTTCTCCTGAACTCATACGTCTGTTCTTGTTCTGAGAAATTAAGTCTTTTCCATGCGAGCAATTGCCAAAAGACTGAAGACCTCGTACAACACAGTGTGTTACTCCCTTCACAGCACACTGCAAATTGTCTCCAACTAGAATAGAAAGAGGAGTGGGAAGCCCTGGTGCACAACTAAGCAAAATGACAAATACATCAGAGTGTCTAGTTTGAGAAACAGACACCTCACAATGTCCTCAACTGGCAGCTTCATTAAATACTACCCGAAAACACCAGTCTCAACATCAACAGGGAAGAGGCAACTCTGGGATGCTGGCCTCCTAGGCAGAGCAAAAGCCATATCTCAGACTAGCCAATAAAATGAAAAGATAAAAATGGACAAAGTCACACAGAAGAAGCTTGATTACTGACAATTGCCACCTACAATAGAACAATGACCCAAAACACAGCTCCAAAACTATGCAATAACTATTTACGGAAGAACAGGCCAGCTGGTATTCTGTCTCAAATTGAGTGGTCAGCACAGTCACCAGATCTCAGCCCTAATGAGGTTTTGAGGAAACGGCTTGACCAAATGGTACATCAGAAGTGCCCATCAAGCCAATCAAATTTTTAAGAGGTTCTTCAGGTAGCTTGGGGTGAAATCTTTCAGATTACCTCAACAAAATAACTACTCAAATGCAAGGCTGCAAATGAAGGATTCTTTGACAGAAGCAACGTTTGATGAATACAATTATTGTTGTAATGAAAAATCAATATTTATATCCTTGTTAATTCTTACTTACTATTTTCAAATCGTTTTTTTTGGCAAAATTTCAAATTCAAACACATCTCATATACGTTTTAATGAAAAGCAAGGACATTTGCTAAGTGACCCCAAAGCTTTTGATTGGGTGTGCATTTCAAATACAGACAGTATTTAAATTTCACCCCATACTGCATAATCTGCACAATTAACATTTGGGCAATTCAGGCTCTAAATAAAAGCTGGCCAGGACTGGATGCATGTAGAACAGGTCACAGACACGAGGTGCCTGGACTGAGTCAGTGTCCTCTGGTTGTGTGGTCAGGTTTGTTATTCACACGTCATGCTCTGTATGTGGACTTTCAGTTAAAATCACGAGAGACATTTCTGCTTGTTTTGGGTCAGTTTGTAGAGCGTGTCTCTTGAAGCGCCAAGGTTGTGACTAGGACGTTGTAGACATTCACTACTCGCGTAAGGCGCTCAAGTGTAAAATGTAAATACAGGCCCCTCATTGGACCAGGAAATGTACAGAGGTTCAACATGAATATGTCCTCAAGAGCTTTGTTTTGTGTTTTGTCATCTAAGTTCTGTTTAATACCCACAATTCAGTATGTCTTGTTTTTAGGGAAAGTAGCAGATTCTCTGTATCGGAAAACATTCTGCAGCAGCCATTTTCTCTTGGTTTTATAGGAAGTACATTTCGATGAGTGGCTAGCTACAATGTCTTCTTAGCTCTGGGGTGTCGGCAGAATTTGCATACAAGGTTGCAGAAGATGTTTTCACTGTATGAGCTAGGCAGAAAAAAATGTCATATGAAGTCATATTGTATAGATGCCTTCACTGTTGTGAAGGCCCTAAGGCTGCCTGTCGATGAAGCCTACCCAGTCATTACCATTTAGAGTTTCCTGTGTGTGTGTGTGTACATCGGGTGTGTATGTTTACATGTGGGTCTGTGCATCTGTGGACCAGATGTCCCCACATAGATAGTAAATCCTGTTCGATTGGTCCAAACAAGGTTTTCTGCCAGGTCCCACTAGGTTAGGGAGAAACTTTCAACTGGATATGTTGTTCGAATGAGGGTTACCAAAGTTAAGTCATTACTAATTAGTGTTAGTTGTTTAATTTAGGCATGACAGTTAGGTGATGTTAGGATTAGCTTCAAGGCTGGGGAATGGCGATCATGGATTTCTGGGATTGAACAACAATCGTGTGTTTTCACACCTGAGTGTGTGTGTGTGTGTTTGTGGGTGACTGCTGATACACGTTATGGTGAACTAGAAGAGTCTATAAAATGAATACACTCGTGTGAGTTCTCCTGGAATTGGTTTGTGCGTGTTTCTCAGACAACGCCATAGCATGAACATTAAGTATTTATGTTTAGGGGGTTTAAAAACGTCTATTTGTTCTGGGGAGTAGTGAGAACGTGTCATTAGTAAGAGTCCGGGCCATTTAGAAATTCTCTTAAACACAAATTGGACCTGACATTTTCAGTGTAGCTTCCTCAGGCTTTAGTGAATCATCTCACGTGCCTCAAGTTTAGCAGAAATGATACAGGCTTTTTCCCCCCGTGACCCATGTTGGTTTTGTGTTTGTGATTTGTGTTTGCACATGTTTTAGTCCCTGTATGTGTTTCCATTGGTTAGGATCTTCTGGTGTATATTTAATCCACTGCCACCTTTTTGATTGGCCATAATACTCAGACTAGCCAAGGGCACCTGGGTGGCCCTCAGCTGTTGATATAGAGAGTGAATGAGAAGGGGGGTGAAGGCTTAATCAATGGTGTTTTTGTTTACTTGGTAAGACCCAGTAGGGGTTAAAATGGAAAAGCGTTGTGCATGTTTCTCAGTCACTGTTCCTCAAACCTCCATACACTGCAAACAGTCAGTGCAGTTAGGCAGTCCATCACAAAGCAAGAAAGTCTGGCAGTCACTGTGTGCATAAATTGGTTAATCTAATTATAAAGCCTCATAAAAATAATTGAGTCCGTTATTCAGTTGTAATGGGTTGGCATCATTTGACTGTCTTCTATTATAGTTCACTGATGGCCAACAGTTAAGGTTGTCCTGGTTAGTCTAACGGATGTCTACTCTAATCATTGTCAGCCGTACTGTAGACTAGGTGAATATTGGTAAAAAGTGAGAAGGTCATATAATGACAAGATGCTGTCGGCTTTATTAGACTGTATCAACCAAAAGATCGCTTCCCAGTCTGTTTGATTCACCACTATATCGGCAGACGGTGAAATACACAAACTCTCACAGTCTTCGTGTGCATTAGGCTACTGCAGGTTGGCCTGTTGTCCGAGTGACGTTTGAGTTTGCTACTCGTATGTGTCTCACCATCACCGACACCGAGATATCAGCCTGCCCTGACTCCTGTTTACCCGTCTCTCCCATGACCTACGTCAGATGATTGTGGAGGTAGATGATGCAGAGATATCAGCCTGGCCTGACTCCAGTTGCCCGTCTCTCCCATGACCTACATCCGATGATTGTGGAGGTAGATGATGCAGAGATATCAGCCTGGCCTGACTCCAGTTCCCCGTCTCTCCCATGACCTACGTCAGATGATTGTGGAGGTAGATGATGCAGAGATATCAGCCTGGCCTGACTCCAGTTCCCCGTCTCTCCCATGACCTACATCAGATGATTGTGGAGGTAGATGATAAAAGAACCCTGAAACTAAATTGGACTTGCTGTTCATCTTCTTTTCTTGGTGGCAATGAAACACTGGATTGTGGATTTCTTCGCGCTCCTGCTGTGCTCACCAGTCGTATTAGCTAACACGTTATTCCATGGCTGTTTGCACCTTTATCCTTAATACCTGCTTAAGGTGTTGATACTTCATGATCGGGCCAACATTCTACCCAGATGAAATCATTAATGCTGCATATGAAAACGCCGGCTTGAGTTTCACTAAACAATAGTTTAAAAGTGAAACTGCAGTTGTTCTTTCCTCCCAATACCTGCCCAGCCAGGCACAATGTCCAAGTCCAGGCCCCTGGCAGCCTGCTGTGATTGGTAGAATGCAGTGTTTGCAGGTTTTTCCACCTATCTTGTCCCTTCACTCTGGCGAGGATGAGAGGGCACCGGAGGGGATGAGAGGGCACCGGAGGGGATGATGAGAGGGCACCGGAGGGGATGATGAGAGGGCACCGGAGGGGATGATGAGAGGGCACCGGAGGGGATGATGAGAGGGCACCGGAGAGGATGATGAGAGGGCACCGGAGAGGATGATGAGAGGGCACCGGAGGGGATGATGAGAGGGCACCGGAGGGGATGATGAGAGGGCACCGGAGAGGATGATGAGAGGGCACCGGAGAGGATGATGAGAGGGCACCGGAGAGGATGATGAGAGGGCACCGGAGGGGATGATGAGAGGGCACCGGAGGGGATGATGAGAGGGCACCGGAGGGGATGATGAGAGGGCACCGGAGAGGATGATTAGAGGGCACCGGAGAGGATGATTAGAGGGCACCGGAGAGGATGATGAGAGGGCACCGGAGGGGATGATGAGAGGGCACCGGAGGGGATGATGAGAGGGCACCGGAGGGGATGATGAGAGGGCACCGGAGGGGATGATGAGAGGGCACCGGAGGGGATGATGAGAGGGCACCGGAGGGGATGATGAGAGGGCACCGGAGGGGATGATGAGAGGGCACCGGAGGGGATGATGAGAGGGCACCGGAGAGGATGATGAGAGGGCACCGGAGAGGATGATGAGAGGGCACCGGAGAGGATGATGAGAGGGCACCGGAGAGGATGATGAGAGGGCACCGGAGAGGATGATGAGAGGGCACCGGAGAGGACGATGAGAGGGCACCCTATAGACGGTAGCTATACATCTGACTGCCCTCAGGTCAGTTGCACAGTCTACTTCCACCCTATAGACGGTAGCTATATGTCTGACTGTCCACAGGTCAGTTCCACAGTCTACTTCCACCCTATAGACGGTAGCTATATGTCTTGACTGTCCCCAGGTCAGCTGCCTGGCTTGTTAACTAGCCCATTATATAGCCATGTAAAGCCAAGTCTAATGAGCAGCTTACAGTCTAGATCTGACTGGGCCAGGGCTCCTTAAGCTCCTCATCTAGGCCTCCCCCCATTGTCTCCTCCAACCCCCTCCCCATTTTAACATCTCCCTGATTATTGGGTGTCCTCCCGGCATTCTAGCGTGTGCCTGCGTGTGCCTGTGTCTTTAACAATAAGCGTGTCCTTATGCCCTATTGTTGTTGATGATGATGATATCAACCTGATATTAATCAGCGCTAGTATCAAATGCTAATTCATAGGCTTATCATTTTAGCCTTTTAATCCAGGGCTAATAACTGTTGCCGAAGGACAGGCGGGGTATTTGAGGTGCATCCTTGAAACGGGCTCTGAAGTGCTATTTTCAGGCAGTTTAAAGGTATTTAAAGAAAAGGCTTGTTTAGCAGATACACTGTTGGTTGTGGTATTAATTCTAGCAGCAGCATATTTCATCCTTCCACGAGGCAGCTTGGAACAAGAATATTATCAGTGAGAGATGTTGGTTTCTGTAAACTTTAGAATTATGTAAACAGATGTATTCTCTAACCATTTCAGTTGATTAATTCAATAAATAACCAACGGTTAGCCTGCGCTGCTTTCTTGTCCGTGACCAACGCAATCGCCGGGCAGTCGGCTCATGGGTGTCAGTAAAGAGTTTGACACTCGACACCACTTGAAAACGCGTCTTCTGAATCTCTGTGGGCTCTACTTTCCATCCGGACGTTTGAAGTTGTTCCATGCTATATATTTTCACAGACAGCCACATTCCAAGTGCAACCAACTGCATGTCACTGACAGTTCATCAGTCATGCATGTTGGATTTCTCCAACACGGTCTTCTCTGTGACACTGCACTCATGGGTGGGAGGCTTTAGCTCGTGTCTGTTCTGTTTCTCAACAACTTGAGAGAGCCTGGTACGAGCTGGTTATTTATCTCTGACCTCCTCCTGTCTTGAGTGATTCTGGACCGGGACATAAAACTGAGAGCGGGTGTTTTGTGGAGATACCCTGCGGTACCACCCTCTGTCTGGAGTGATTCTGGACAGGGAGATAAAATGCATGTCTTATTCTGTTAATTGTTCTTAATAAGGGTCCTCCGTAGAGATAGTCGCAGATACAGATGAGACATTGTCCGGCAGCTGTTGGTTTTAGGACACAACGTGCTCTAGCTTTTAGGTGGAGATCTGCTTAAGTCTTAGAGGTGAAGCAGTGTTTTTATGTATCATCTTAAGGTCCCATGCAGCTTGTCTGAGCTTTTCGGGTTTAATTTGCTACTGTGTAGGAGGCCATCTGGACTGGGAAGGGGGGGGCTGATGTAGTTTGTCTGGTGTGTATGGGACTGGAAAATGTTGTCTTTCCTAAAAATAAAGGAGGAACAACAGGTTTCTACTAGGCTGTACAGTATATTGTTACTTTATATTCCTCCCTGTACTTAGATGTTGTAAGATTATCAGGGTGTATTTACCGTGGTGTATCGGGGTGTATTTACCGTGGTGTATCAGGGTGTATTTACCGTGGTGTATCAGGGTGTATTTACCGTGGTGTATCAGGGTGTATTTACCGTGGTGTATCAGGGTGTATTTACCGTGGTGTGTCAGGGTGTATTTACCGTGGTGTGTCAGGGTGTATTTATTTACCGTGGTGTATCAGGGTGTATTTACCGTGGTGTATCGGGGTGTATTTATTTACCGTGGTGTATCAGGGTGTATTTACCGTGGTGTGTCAGGGTGTATTTACCGTGATGTGTCGGGGTGTATTTATTTACCGTGGTGTGTCAGGGTGTATTTACCGTGGTGTGTCGGGGTGTATTTATTTACCGTGGTGTATCAGGGTGTATTTACCGTGGTGTGTCAGGGTGTATTTACCGTGGTGTGTCAGGGTGTATTTACCGTGGTGTGTCAGGGTGTATTTACCGTGGTGTGTCAGGGTGTATTTACCGTGATGTGTCGGGGTGTATTTATTTACCGTGGTGTGTCGGGGTGTATTTATTTACCGTGGTGTATCGGGGTGTTTTCTTTATGTTCTATTTAGTGTTCTATAAAGTGTCTTTATATTTTCTTCCCCACTCCCACGCACAAACACTCGTCTGTGCATGACGATGCCACCTACATCTGGCCCTGATTCTCATGACTGTTTTAATTCAATGGGATGGCCTCTTTCCTTTCAACACTTTTCCGTCCAAAGTCAGAGCCAGGCAGCTGGTTGGACTGTCTAGCAAGCTGGCTGACGGACTGAATGGCTGTGAGCCTCATTCAATTTGTTTTCAACTGGTTCACAACACTGAAGCACTGCTCAAGTCACATGACATGAACGAAGGCCTGTGATTCGAGCAGAGCATCAGAGCAATCCCTGTTGTAGCTGGGCAGACTCTCTAAACTCCTGTGAGAATCGGGCTTCAAATGCACAAGGATATATTCTCACAGTCTTACACTCTACGCTCGCAAGCTAACGAAGATTCACAGAGTTGAGCGTGGACACTCCTGTATGCACGGACTGTAGACACGTACAAACAAACAAACAAACAGTTATGCTGTGACACTGACAAGCACTCTCTTTACTCATCCCCAACAAACACTCGTTCAACCCGGACCTACAGATGCACCCGTATTGCATTTAACATTATTCTATACAGAGTAGCTGAAACAGATATAGAAAAGCAACACATTAGCCACAGTCAGAACTGTGTTTGCTACAGTGGAGGTGGGGAGTGAAAGCCTTTTGTCATCGTAGGCGGTGGTTGTGGATACAGCCGTGGGCAGGTTTGACACCAGGCAGGAGATGGCCAGCCTCTCTCTTTCATTCTCTAGCTGTACCAGTTCTGTACTCTCAGTTAGGGGACTTATTAATTAGGTGTTCTCCACACAAACACTGCCTCTCCTGTTTTTGCTTCTTCTCTCCTCATCTCCTCACCTTTCTCCTCCCACCAGACTGGTTGACACTAAGGCCCTACATTTTCTGTGATGCACAGTATGTGGACGCAACCAGAAATACAGATAATCCGACTGGGTTTCTTTTTAACCCACAGTAGAATAGCAAACTGGTCATTGCAAAATGATGAGAGTATAAGGTATGTTTGAATGAATATAATAAAAACCTAAAGGTATAGCAATGTTTCTATATCTGTCTGTATTTGCGATATACTGTTTTTGCCCACACCCTTTATCTTTTGAAAAGCTAAGCACGCAGCGTCGTCTCTGTGGTAGTTTTATGTTATCAGACCCGCGTGTGAGTTTGTTTCACCATGGGACGAAGAGCGACTTCTGAAATATATATATATAAATGCGTGTTTGTCTGATTGAATTGTGCACAAAAATGGTATTTACTTACTTTGTGTAGCTGTTAGCTAGTTCATGCTAATGCAAACTATATAACTGCCCTAATGAAGACTTAACAGTTACTGCTGAACTTTAACCTGTGCACCATTTGTGTCGCTGTCACAGTGAGGTGAGATGTGTAATATCACAGACGGCACACATTTACAAACATAATTTTCTTAGAAGTGTGTCATAATGATTGTGTGTGTGTGTGTGTTTTCCAGACATTGTGGTTCAGCCGAGGCCTGAGGGCGTTTGATGTCTTGTGGAATTTGGGAGTCTTGGCCATGTCTCATTCAGACATGTCTAAAACCAAACCAAGACGAAGCCACAATTAAGGTTCTGCTCTGTGTCAGTGGTGAAAGCAGCCTGGCTGTTTCCTGTGTTGCTGTATGAATCCTTGAGATTTGTGGATTCAAATACTATTTCAAATGTGTGCGGTTGTGTGTAAAACATTCACCTGTTGGTTTTAGTTACACAAAGGCATTCTCTGTGTTGTACAAGTCATCAACTGAGTTGTAATTTAGAGACCCGTACACCTCTGAGTTGTAATTTAGAGACCCGTACACCTCTGAATGAACAACGGCAACGCCTTCTAAAACAAAACCACACGTTCACCCCTCCCAAAGCCATAGGACACATCCAGACAGAGGAGTCTGGTGGGCGAGCACCTGTTGCCTCGTCTCACGTTAGGCAGGTGAGCTGTATCAGTTTCATGTGAAACGGGGATGGACCCCGAGGGGACGGCAAAGTGCAGGGCCTGAGGTAGGGCCCGGGACCAGCTGGCAAAATAGTGGGAGAGCCTTAGGTGGTGTTACAGAGATGGAGCAGGACATTTTTGGGTGGAGGTGTGGTCTACTGGTGGGGAATCCCTCACTCTGTGGAACACCTGGCCATATTGGTTCACTAAGAACTTCCTGTTTCTGTTTATTTTATCTGTTTCTCTGATTCTCTCGGGTACCCATCGTCCTCTTTTTTCATTATGGCTTCATCCCCTCATCTTCCTCTCATCTCCTTGTGTGTTCTCTACATACATTTAAGGCAGGGTTTCCATACATACATTTAACTGTGCTGTGTTCCCTACATACATTTAACTGTGTTGTGTATAAGCTGTGTTCCCTGCATACCTTTAACCATGCTGTGTGAAAGCTGTGTTCCCTGCATACCTTTAACTGTGCTGTGTGAAAGCTGTGTTCCCTACATACCTTTAACTGTGCTGTGTGAAAGCTGTGTTCCCTACATACCTTTAACTGTGCTGTGTATAAGCTGTGTTCCCTACATACCTTTAACTGTGCTGTGTATAAGCTGTGTTCCCTACATACCTTTAACTGTGCTGTGTATAAGCTGTGCCATGGGGCAGACAGTGGTGGGTTAAGCCTGAGCACCCTGCCATAACTTGGCCTACTTTTGCTCTGTACTCAGCTCAGGGCCTGAGGTGTGCGTGTTTGTGTGCGTGTTTGTGTGCGTGTTTGTGTGCGTGTTTGTGTGCGTGTTTGTGTGCGTGTTTGTGTGCGTGTTTGTGTGCGTGTTTGTGTGCGTGTTTGTGTGCGTGTTTGTGTGCGTGTTTGTGTCCGTGTTTGTGTCCGTGTTTGTGTCCGTGTTTGTGTCCGTGTTTGTGTCCGTGTTTGTGTGCGTGTTTAAGACACTCATTGACAGACTGACATGCCTTCTGTGTGACACGGCGCCATGTTATGTGTGAACATCCTCTGGACAACTCGTGGCATATTGTGTTTAGTGAGAAGGTGACTTAGTTTTATATTTATAACGTACACCTTATACACGGTATGTATGTTTTCTGCATAGTGCAAAAACATATTAAAACCTGCGATGTGACTCGACCACTCTTAGTCTTAGTATTCCATTAATCACATCACAGTGATGCTGAATGATGCTTGTTGTCTTTGCTGTTCCATGTCGCTCTGTGTCGCTCTGTGTCGCTCTGTGTCGCTCTGTGTCGCTCTGTGTCGCTCTGTGTTGCTCTGTAGATATTGATACTGGCTCGTGATATTGTCAAAGATGTGTCAAAATGGGTGTAGGTGTTAGCTGCAGTTTAGGCCCTGTTTGTCAAACAGTGGCATTACAGTTAATGGTTTGTCAACACCTTCCCGTCCATTACTGTATTTGACCACATTGCCTACTGAATGCCAAAATGTTGTCACACAAGATTCTCCTCACGTTTTATTTACAAAAAAATGTTTGGATTACAACATGCACAGACGCTCTCCTTTGAACAGTATAGCTGTAAAAAAAAAGAAGCTACATCAGGTCTGTTTAAGAGGCATTTAGCGTATTCATTCAGGTTAAAGTGCAAACCCATAAAGAGCACCCCATGTACCATATGACATTGATCCCAAACACCATTACAACCCTAATTAATATGAAGGAGCCTATGAAGCCTTCAGAACTGCTTGGATCCTTCATGGAATGCTGACATGCACGTCCTGCTCTGTGTGTAGTAGGATGTTGCATCATTCTTCTAGAAGAAATCTGAGCCTTCAGTTCATTAAGGGATGAAGGACGTGGATATGAACAACGCTCACTAACGCAAAAAATAATATTTTCTCAATAATGTACATTGCGTTTTTTCCCCCTGTTGATAAATAAACGTCACGATCCGTTAATGCCAATTTGTACAAATGTTTATGATGCTTGAGCCGAAGAGCGTTATACGTGGTGGTGTTATAAAAAAAACTGTTGACCAATTGCTGCATCAGTTAGTTATTAGTTCAGCAGGTCCACTGTTTCTGTAACACACACACACACACACACACACACACACACGAGAGGGGTAGAGAGAAGGACATGTATAGAGGTCTGGTAGGCAGCCTGTCAGCACAAGCAAATAAAAGCCTCGGCTGCACAGAGGAACTGTCTCTCTATCTCACTCCCATCCATTCATCCTCCCATCCACCCTCTTCCCACTCATTACACCTCTCCTGGTTAAGGCCTCATTCTCTTTCCTCTATGATCGTGACATTCATCTACACTGTAATCATTTTGTAATGGCTCTCTCCCCTTCGCGGACTCTTTCTCCTGCTTCAGATTTCTTCCTGACTAACATTCCACACCCCCTTTATGATTAAAACGAGCCCTTAGCAACCGCTGTTGTTGGGTCCCATGACAACCTGTGAGGCTGGCTGGGATAGATGCTATATCTGGATTTTAAAGTGACAGTGCGAATCAGATGATCTGTGCCTGGCCCGGTAGGAATGGGTTAACGGCACCAGTGGTGTTCATGGGAAAATCCTGTTGAGTTCTGTTTATTCGTCCTGATTCCTGTTGTGCACTATTTGCTTTTTTCTGCGTTTTCTCTAAAACCCATCTGTCTTTTTTTACCAGTTCTAATGTATTGCTATAGTATTAGCCCCGCCCTGTAAAAAGCACAGTAATGTATAATTCCTGAGAAGCAGGAACAGATTGCATCAAATAAAGCTATTTATCGTGTGCTAGCTCCTGTTCTATCGGACTCCTGCTGAGTAGCAGCTAAAGCTGTACTTAGCAACGCCATGCAACCGTCACTCTGTCACACCCTGAACAGTTCGGTTCTTTCATAATAGCATAATCACAGCCAAACGTCCCCCTCCTTGTGGGCTGGCGACCAGGCCTATTTATAGGATGTGGCTTTTTTCATCGCTTGTCATCTCATGCGATGCACGGTTGGAGGACGAAGCATACTGGATTACATAATGGAGGAGGAAAGATGAAGGAACGGCAGACTGACAGAGGCTGATGAGGGATGAATGGGGGTGCTTGGCTGGGGTATATGGTTCCAGTTTGCCCCTCTTATCGTCTCTTCTATGTACGGTTTTCCTAGCCTCGTGTAATCCCCTCTCTCCTTCTAAATATCCATCTAAATAAATCATCCCTGGTTCCCTGGCTGGGATGCCTGTAAGACAGAAGGTTTTGCCCGGCCTGAGACAGAAGGCTGGGAGCTCATTAGCGCCTGCATCACTGATATCTAGTAAACTGGCATTTATAGGGTTAAGCTGTTTTTGTCTTTGCCTCTCCATGTGTTGAGCCGTTTATAGGGCAAATTGATGACATACTCAATGGCCCATTTAAGCTGCCTGGCCCAAAAAAGTCTGTGTTTGGATTTAAACAAGCAAGGACTTAGTTAGGAGCCTATGATTGAATAATTACTTCAGTGATAGTGCTGTATTTCAGCTGGCAGCAATTATTTTAACCCTAACTGATGCCGTGTGTAGCTTGTAATTTATTAAACAGCCATGTTGGAATACCTACGACGTGATGGAGTAAAACATGTATAGGTACGCAAAAGTCACGATTCCCACGTACCGCATATTTTTACGTAGTTGTTACATAGTTGTTGCAAAAATCACTTTTTTTCGGTACAGTACAATGGAAAATAGACAACCTAACATTTCCGGGCTCGACAATAATCATGACCTCTGGCCAGTTAAAAGTCAAGTCGGACAAGAAAACTAGCAACACGCTGTCCCGATTTGGCCACTGCAAAAGGAAAAAAGGAGATTGAAACAAAACAATATCGAATTGAAAACTCAACCTCCTGTTGTTTCGTAATCAGACTTACGCACAAATAACTACCTTGCAGCTCTTTGCGTGTTTTGAGGGCCAATCAAGAGTTGAGTAGTGATGTGAAGCGTGGCTGTTTGGTATCGTTTTTCAATAAAACATTTACAACAATATGAAGTATAACTGCGATGCAGATTGAAGTATAACAATGAAGTGCAGAACCAAATTTCAGAATGTGTCATAGATGCGATATTGCAGCAGACGAACTTGCTGGGTTTAACTCCACTCAGCAAAAAAGAAGCAGGTCTAGTGTGCACGTGATCACCATTCCTGGACAGTAGAAAACATTTTCATATATATAAATATTTAAAAATGCAATACTTTCCTTGATTCCCCAAATCCTAAAACAACCCCAAATTTGAAGGCTTATGAATACAACCCAAAGTAATAGGTGTGTTAAAACAGGCACAATGTATATTTCGTAAGTTGCTTTGTTTGTCTATAATAAACTATAGTACCACACATACACACCTTGGAAGAATCCTTGCACTATATGCATGTTTATAGGAGGAAAACCTGGGCGTAGCCTTGCTGTTGCACATGGGGTCAACATAGTAATCAAAGGGAGTTAGTTATTATTAGCCAGGGATATTATGATTGGGGTGTGTGGGTGTGTGGGTGTGGGTGATTAGTAGGAACATGGAAACATTACACCTAATCTAAGACAAACACAAGTTTCAGTTTATTCGATGTATAGCTAACACGGAGCACAAGTTAGCTTGTCTTCGTTTGATGTAGGACCTTGTGCGTTGACTGTATTCTGGGAACCTCTCCTTAGCTACCAGGGCATATCCCAGAGGTACTATCATGCTAGGACATTCTCATTGGGTCCCTGGCCCTGAGCCCTTTAGGTCGGGCAGTGGACGGGTGTCGAATGTGTCAGCCCCTCACTAAGAGGACTGGGGTTTGGCCTGCTGGGGTAAGTAGCATCCGTATCTCCTTGTTGACATGTCGGGTCACTTTGGAACAGAAAGGCTGGATGAGCTAAATTGTGACAACTCATAACCCATAACCCTTCGTTCCTAATGCTAATGCTGTTGCTTCAGTGGTGCCGCAAGGACCAGAGGAAATCCTTTGGCCCGGCAGTGGACAGGAACAACATGGTTTGGCTCCTCCCTACTGCCCAGACGGACATCTGCCGTGTCCATGTACGCCGGTGCAGTTATAGGCAAATCATGTTAACTGTAACCAGTTGGGCTGAATATGGGCTTTCCCAAGCCCTGTAGCTTTGTCATCTTCTGGGGGGAAACTCCTTCGCTGAAGCAGCTCATTGTCAGATGAGCCATCATGGCACCACGGCATGCCGCAAGGAAGAACATATCTCCCAATCAACACGGGGCACTGTATTCAGTCCTTAGGACTGTTATCCAATCTCCGGTGGTAGGTTTCCCGCTTCCTTGTTTTTTATTGTTTGTTTTTACTGGCCGTTAAAACAATCCTAATTAACTGAGTTTTGCCCGTTCTCTGCACCAACGAGACACTTTTATTACGGCCTGCTGCAAATATGAAACCTCTTTTTTTAAAGGACCTATATTTATCATAGCCCCGGACTTTTTAGGAGGTGATTTAAAATGCCCGTGTAAAACGATGCAGTGGTTCAGATATCACTCTCTTCGTTCCCACAAAATGGATGGTTTCGGAGCTGTGAGGAGGTCTGAAGGACCCAAAGGCCCGGCAGCAGAAATGACAGAGCAGGAAAGATCCTTGAGAGAGAGTTTGTCATTTGGGTTTGAGATGCCTTTGACCCTCCCTGTTCAGATGTTTATGTGGACTAGTTCTTATCGTGGGCTGGTAGCGCTCTGTTCTCGTTCTCCATTAGCATCCACCTACACAGATTCATCCAGCCTAGTGCCTGTTTTCTGTAGGGTTGATGGTGTGTGTGCGTGGACATATCATGTTTGTCTGCTTCTGTGTGTTTGCCTGTGTTTGTGTTTCAGCATCTTTGGGTCTAATTCGGTTTCAGTTGTTAGAGAACCAGACGACCCTGCATGTCAACATTCTCCTACTTTATACCTGTGTTCTGTTCCATCTTTACCTGTGTTCTGTTCCACCTTTACCTGTGTTCTGTTCCACCTTTACCTGTGTTCTGTTCCACCTTTACCTGTGTTCTGTTCCACCTTTACCTGTGTTCTGCTCCATCTTTACCTGTGTTCTGCTCCATCTTTACCTGTGTTCTGGTCCATCTTTACCTGTGTTCTGCTCCATTTGTACCTGTGTTCTGCTCCATTTTTACCTGTGTTCTGCTCCATTTTTACCTGTGTTCTGCTCTATCTTTACCTGTGTTCTGCTTTATCTTTACCTGTGTGCTACTCCATCTTTACCTGTTTTCTGATCCAGCTAAACCTGTGTTTTCTTTTGCACCATCTTTTCCTGTCATGTGCCCAGAGCTAGTCCATACATGCATGCATGCATACATACATACATACATACATACATACATACATACGTACGTACATACGTACGTACGTACGTACATACATACATACATGCATAGACATACATACATACATACATAAATACATACATACATACGAACATGACACGTGTATACTCACACATCTTAGGCATGCACCATCACACACACTTACACTTTGTAACTTAAACACCTCTCAAACATTCTTGCACGAATGCATCACCATAAAACCCAAGTCTGGATAAATGTTTTTTTTTATAGAATGGGAATAGATATTAGGAGAACCACTGCTGCAGGATGTCTTTCAGTCTCTCTCTGTAGTGCTGCTGTAATGTAGGTGTGGTTCTGCTGTAATGTAGGTGTGGTTCTGCTGTACTGTAGGTGTGGTTCTGCTGTAATGTAGGTGTGGTTCTGCTGTACTCTAGGTCTGGTTCTGCTGTACTGTAGGTCTGAACAGAAGTCCGGCACGGTGCCTATAGAACTCACCAGGGTAATAGATATCTGTACCAGGCCTCTTATTGCATCACCAGCCAGTTAGAGAAAATAAGCCTTTGGCTTTTCCCAGAGAAACAAACGAGACCAGACAGGCTGGCTGAACAGTTGATCACTACAGATCACATGATTGTAGAGAATCTCAAAATACATAAATATAGTATAATAGTATAAATGTTGATTTATTGATTACATGTTGCTGTGACTTGAGACCAATTTACCCCACAGCAGCTCCACAGAGACACGTCAAACAGCTTATTGACCAACCACTTGGCTATTACTGCATGTCACTTAATAGTATCATGTGTGTATACCGTTGTTCCTTAGTGATTAAACTCACAATCCCAAATATGAAATCAATGCGAAGAATTTAGAATTTGGATAATGACTGCAGTTTCTTGTCATTTTTGTCCCAGGTTTGTTGGATGTGATACCAGCTAGGTTTTTTTAATTTGAATTCATTGCACATCACTTTATACTATGGATTTTGGGCGCCTTTAGGCACAATGAAAAATGTATTTGATGTGATGAATAATGTTATATGCCGTGTGAATTTACATACAATACCTAGATATAAGTTCGCTAACTCTACTTTTTGCGACACAAAGGGCCTCCGTAGCTTATTTCATTAAGTTGTAAACATATTTCCCTAAAATGAAGAGAATATCTGTCTCATCTGACTCACTTTCAACATGTTATTTCTGCAGTAGTGCCTTTATAATGATGTGTTTACCGTCAGCACCAATTGATTATGGGAGAATCTTGCTATCGGTGCTGTGAGATGTACTGTTGTTTTGGTGAGCTGTATTATCGGTTGCTCAAAGTGAAGATAATTAATTAAATAATAATTGGGCAAATGCCAAATGTTGGAATTACCAGTATTAGTTAGGGATGCACCGAAATGAAAATTCTTGGCCGAAACCGAAAACCGAAAAAGAGGAAACCAAGACCGAAAACCGAAACACCGAAATAAATTATGCCAATTATTAGTACCATTGCATTTATGGATATGAGGCACCAAGGGCGTAGGTTTGGTCTCAGCTTCGGTGGGGACATCTCTCCCCCCTCATCCGGCAAGTGAACTTTTACTGAGAATAATGTGATTATTTTTGCGTTTAGTTGAGACAATAGCCTGTTGCTTTTAGATGGTAATGCTGTTTGTCAGATTCAATATATTGTAGCGACCCTGGTGGTGCCACTACTCCGCCCCTACTAATGGGATATCCCAAATAGGCCACATTACATAAGCAAAATATACACAGGAAACATTTCCACTGTTTATTGTGACTGTAAGATTCTAACATATGGGGTAGGTATTAACAGAAAGCACTGGTAACTTTACTGTTGTCTTCAGTCACTCTCCTGTGTACTTATAGCGTGTCAGATAACTCCCCTCCCTAGGTTTTTTAGCCAATCAAATTACGGCGTTTCTAGTACCGTCCACCTGGCGCTGCGGTCGGAATTGACCCAAATCGCTTCACAAACTCATAACGGAGTTCGCTAAAATATTAGTGGGGACAATTTAGTCATGTTAAAATGTTGTTGGGGACATGTCCCCAGCGCCCCTCCCCCTAAACCTACGCCCATGTGAGGCACTTTCTTGCAGGATTTCACTGAACATATCAGACAACGAGGGTGCATGCCCCTCATCTAGTGCAGAGACAAGTCTTTTTTTCTGCGCTCTGATCTCCGTGCGCTGCTGCTCTGTGCCCTACTGCTCCGTGCGCTGCTGCTCGGTGCGCTATTGCTCCGTCTCCACGCGGGTTCTCCGCATCCATCGCCGCCTGGATCATTTCTCGTGCGCGCTGCTTTATTTCTGCATCCAAGTAATGGTCTTTATAACGCGGATCAAGTACAGTCGCGATGAAGTGCAGAGGATCCGAATAGATCACAACATATTTCGGCCGTATTGTTTCGGTGATAAAAGTGTTTCGGCCGAAAACCGAAAATGGCCATTTTCGGCCGAAAATTTTCGGTGGCCGAATATTCGGTGCATCCCTAGTATTAGTGTTGTTTTAAGGTTGTCTAAACTTAGTAATTAGTAATTATTATTTAGCTTATTAATTAGCCAATGATTTAAACTGTTTGTCATTTGTCTTAGCATTCGTCATGTGTCTTAGCATTCGTCATGTGTCTTAGCATTTGTCATTTGTCTTAGCATTTGTCATGTGTCTTAGCATTTGTCATTTGTCTTAGCATTTGTCATGTGTCTTAGCATTTGTCATGTGTCTTAGCATTTGTCATTTGTCTTAGCATTTGTCATGTGTCTTAGCATTTGTCATGTGTCTTATAATTTGTCATTTGTCTTAGCATTTGTCATGTGTCTTAGCATTTGTCATGTGTCTTATCATTTGTCATTTGTCTTAGCATTTGTCATGTGTCTTAGCATTTGTCATGTGTCTTAGCATTTGTCATTTGTCTTAGCATTTGTCATGTGTCTTATAATTTGTCATTTGTCTTAGCATTTGTCATGTGTCTTAGCATTTGTCATGTGTCTTAGCATTTGTCATGTGTCTTTTCCGTAACAGGCTAGATTCCTAAACAGTACTGCGCCCTACTTCTATTTTTCCATTCGATTAATTGTTTTTATTTTCGTCTTTTCTAAGCTTTTGCCTGAAGAGTTTGTCGTTTCGCTGGCCAGCACTGCGTTTGCCTGTGTGAAGTGCAGTCAGTTGATCTGGTTTGATGTAGGATCAAAGGGCTATAGAGGATGTGAGAGAGAAGACTATTTAGAACTAGCGTATCATATCTGGAACAGGATGTAAACATTCATGACAATCTCTCTATAAGTCTGCAGGGACCCCACAGTAGTTTCCTTACATTTGGATACAAAGAATGCCAATTTATCTCTGGTGGTATATCGAATAGAGTACAATCCAGCGGAAAATCTGTTAGCTTTAGTGTACATTTCTGCCCATAGTGGTTTCTAAAGGATATGTGTTCCTTTTGTTTGTTTTAATTATTAGTTAGCACTCTGGACTTTGGCTCTGATTAGACTAACAGCTTTAGCTTCCATTTTTCTCAACCAACAAATCCCCAGTGATTCCCGGCATAGGCCTAAGAAAGCTTTTCTTTCAGCCTCTTTTTGTTTTCTGAATTCTTTCCGATTCCCATCTAATTCAGTCATCCCAGATTTACACACTTTAACTCATTCCCGTTATAAATATAATCATCGGACATGGTGGATGTGACAGGGCGAGGTGGTGTACCGAGCGATAGCCCTTCGTAATAACATGAATAATGGTGTCAGACAGTGTGGTAATCCTCCTGTGTGCTCAGGGCTTCACCAGGCTCTATTCAGTGGCTCAGGCCCGACCCCGGAGCTCAGGGGGAGAGAGGAGGATGGGGGGCTGGATGGAGACTGAGCAGCAGGGCCACGGATCCTAGTCTCCACCTCTCCAGCTCCGCTCTTCTGGCTGTTTTCACTGGTGATCCTCCTGGTGATCCTTCAAAGGAGGAATGTGAGGTCAGGAGAGGTGGATGGTAGAGAGGGGAGGTAGAGGGGAGGTTGGGGCTACCCTGTCTGTCTGTATGTCTGTATGTGTGTCTGTCTGTTTGTCTGTGTGTGTCTGTGTGTCTGTCTGTTTGTCTGTCAGTTTGTATGTGTGTCTGTCTGTTTGTCTGTCTCTCTGTCTGTCTGTCTGTTTGTCTGTGTGTGTCTGTCTCTCTGTCTGTCTGTCTGTTTGTCTGTGTGTGTCTGTCTGTTTGTCTGTGTGTGTGTGTGTGTGTCTGTGTCTTGTGTGTGTGTCTGTCTGTCTGTTTGTGTGTCTGTCTGTCTGTCTGTTTGTCTGTGTCTGTCTGTCTGTTTGTCTGTGTCTGTGTGTGTGTGTGTGTGTCTGTCTGTCTGTTTGTGTGTAGGCTCCACACTGGGGGCGGCAGTTGCTCAGTGGGTTGAGTCGGTTGTCTATCAATCGGAAGGTTGGTGGTTCGATCCCCGGTTCCTCCTGGGAAATTGTCGAGGTGTCCATGAGCAAGACACCTAACCCCAGGTGCTCCTGGCGAGCCTGTGTATGAATGAGTGAATGAATGGGTGAATGTGACGCAGGATCTGTAAAGTGCTTTGGATAAAAGCGCTATATAAAAGCGCAGCATTTACCATTTAGCATTTACCATTTACTGGGACAGGGAAGCCCTAGCAGAACGTCTGGCTCATGATGGCAGGTAGATTGTTGAAGCAATGTTTCACCTATACGGTTCACATAAACACAGGTCTGAAAGCAGCCCTGGTGAGACCAACATAGTCACTGAGTTGAAGGTACCAGTAATGCCTTCAAAAACCAACAGAGCCAATTGTCACTGTTGTGTACAATCAACTGTGTGTGTGTGTGTGTGTTACGCCTAACCCAGTAGTATCTAAAAACCGGCCAAGCATTCTAACATGATAGTTGTCCCACTGCCCAGAACTGACTGTCATGCTAACTAGTATGTGACCTGACAGCTTGTACATGTACGCCCCTGGAAAGGAAATACTACTTTTTTTGTTTACATCTTTTTTAAATATATATAAAACTTTTAGGTCACTTAGAATTGTCCTTGCTTTCCATAACAACATACTTGAAACGAGTTAGGAAATTCAATAGGAAATAAAGCTTAATTAATTTTTAAAAATATATTAATTGACAATGTAACAACTTATGATGATATAATTGGAATAATAATTGGATGTTTCAAATGTTGCTGTCTTCAAAGAATCCTCCATTTGCAGCCATTACAGCCCTGTAGATTTTTGACATTCTACTTGTCAATTTGTTGAGGTAATCTGAAGAGATTTCACCCCATGCTGAAGAACCTCCCACAAGTCAGATTGGCGACCCTTCGATGTTGTTTTGGCGTACTTAGAGACTTCCTTGAACATCTTTCAATCAGCTATTAGGGTGAATTTTATGGGAAGTGGTGTCCTATATAGAATGCCATTTGTAGATGACCCTTCAAACATCGGAATGATGTACTATGGATTGCTTGGAAATTGCTTTGTATTGTAACCCCTGCCAGACTCAATGGCATCAATAATGTTTAGAAGGGTCTTTTGATCTTGTCATGATGTCTAATCTTACCCTATGCTTTAGACTAAACCAGCCTAAGTTTCTAATCTTCATGGAAGATCATTTTACTCAAATGACTTTTTTTTATTCATTTGCAACTGTTGTGGCACCTGACTCCAGTTTTAGTCATTTTACGTAATGCAAAGAGAAGGATTCCCTAACGTTTTCTGTAATGGATATTTAATTTCTGTCTTTTTGTGCTTTGGTTGTCTCTATCAATGAATGTGGTTCGGATGTCTCCATCACAATTTTTTTTCTTCCAGGTGGTGTAATTACTTTTTCAGATGATGGTACACCAGACACATGTGTATATATCTATATATGCAGACATGTTTGCATACTACACTCATGTATAACACACATGTATGCATACTACACTCACGTATGCCACACGTATGCATACTACACTCACGTATGCCACACGTATGCATACTACACTCACGTATGCCACACGTATGCATACTACACTCACGTATGCCACACATGTATGCATACTACACTCACGTATGCCACACATGTATGCATACTACACTCACGTATGCCACACATGTATGCATACTACACTCACGTATGCCACACATGTATGCATACTACACTCACGTATGCCACACATGTATGCATACTACACTCACGTATGCCACACGTATGCATACTACACTCACGTATGCCACACAGGTATGCATACTACACTCACGTATGCCACACATGTATGCATACTACACTCACGTATGCCACACATGTATGCATACTACACTCACGTATGCCACACATGTATGCATACTACACTCTTAGGCAATATATTAACATTCGATTTAATTATGTGCCATGAATCCCTAAGCTAACCTGATAGAAAGTCTTTGTCATTCATTCTACTCTACTTGTTCCTGCCCACATCCTATTATACATGGTTTCAGAGATAAGTTACGAGTTCTTCTCCACAGATAATACCGTACACATCTCAGCAGCAACACTGAAATGGCTTTCTGTTTACAAGACAGACGTTTCTGCAAGCTTGTTTCAGCTGCAGCGAACAAATGAATGTTTATTATTGACCAGCAGCAGGCCTACCATGTCACCCGTTCTCTATTTGTCTCTCGGTTGATCCTTTTCTCTCGCTTGCCCTTCCCCTCTCCTCCCTACAGTCCAAGGCTATTTTCTTAGCCTACTTACACAGAGCTCCCTGTTCAAACACCCAGAACACACTAGACAATTCGATGCCTTTCAAAGCTCTTTCCCTATTTGTGGCTACGATAGGAAGCTGGATCTTAAATCTCTATTTCAGACCGGCTTCTACCACCAAATGAATGTTTACCCTTGGTAATCTGTGTTGCGAACGCTGAATATAGTAAATACCTTTTTACGTGCACGTCATCTTATGTTAAAATTATACCGTTCTCAGCGCTTGAGTCTTTGATTACCTGTTCAAGCAGAACGTGGATGTTCTGACTCATTTTCTTATCCGTGCATACCTAGGTACTATTATCCGTGCATACCTAGGTACTATTATCCTTGCATACCTAGGTACTATTATCCGTGCATACCTAGGTACTATTATCCTTGCATACCTAGGTACTATTATCCGAGCATACCTAGGTACTATTATCCGTGCATACCTAGGTACTATTATCCGTGCATACCTAGGTACTATTATCCTTGCATACCTAGGTACTATTATCCGTGCATACCTAGGTACTATTATCCTTGCATACCTAGGTACTATTATCCGTGCATACCTAGGTACTATTATCCGTGCATACCTAGGTACTATTATCCTTGCATACCTAGGTACTATTATCCGTGCATACCTAGGTACTATTATCCGTGCATACCTAGGTACTATTATCCGTGCATACCTAGGTACTATTATCCGTGCATACCTAGGTACTATTATCTGTGCATACCTAGGTACTATTATCCGTGCATACCTAGGTACTATTATCCGTGCATACCTAGGTACTATTATCCGTGCATACCTAGGTACTATTATCCTTGCATACCTAGGTACTATTATCCGTGCATACCTAGGTACTATTATCCGTGCATACCTAGGTACTATTATCCGTGCATACCTAGGTACTATTATCCGTGCATACCTAGGTACTATTATCCGTGCATACCTAGGTACTATTATCCGTGCATACCTAGGTACTATTATCCGTGCATACCTAGGTACTATTATCCGTGCATACCTAGGTACTATTATCCGTGCATACCTAGGTACTATTATCCGTGCATACCTAGGTACTATTATCCGTGCATACCTAGGTACTATTATCCGTGCATACCTAGGTACTATTATCCGTGCATACCTAGGTACTATTATCCGTGCCTACACTGTTGTCTTGGTAACAGTTGACAGCGAAACAGTGCATTTTGTCTGCGTGTTATATAATGACTATGACTATTCTTTGACATTGCATGGGGCAGTTATTATTATCAAAGCGATTGATCTTAACAGGTAGTCTGCTCTGTAGGTAGGAATTAATTTGTTGATGCAGCCCTTTTGCCTGTGCCAGCAGGCATGATTTCTGGGTCTGGGGATGCACTCCGACTCAAGTCTGCTTCCAAGATTAAGATGACATCTTTGCGAACTCTGGCATAATATGATGTAATATGCAGGGCATTCATCATAGATGATTAAGTGGAATTGCTATTGATTAATGAGTGTTATTCAGTATAAAACGTGTGTAGTCTAGAATAATGCAACGTGTTGTAGTCCGCTTTATTAAATACTTTAAATTATACTTGAAAGTAATTGACACTGTATAGTCAAATATGTATAAAATGAATTATAGATATCTCCCCCTCGACTGTTAGACACCCAAGTACATAATACTGGATATGTGTGCCCTGTGCTCCTGACTAAAAGTACGTTTTTATATTCACTTTATAATTATTATATATTATTAATTAGCTGTTTATTTGGTTATCTGCTTTTTTGCTATCCTAATAATTAGTATCGGCCTTGAATAATCTTAGTTGGTCAACCTCTTAACTGAATGCCCATGAGATTGTCAGATTAGCACCCTAAGCTTTATACTAACTGATAGCATTGCTTTTCTGTAAGGCAGGGTTGAGCGATGGGGGATGAGAATGTAGACAGGTCAGTTCTGTTATTTGTTATTTTTTCTCTCGTCTCTTCACCCCCCCCATACTTATGTGTGGGAGTGATGGGCTGGAGTGCTTTGCAGCTGCTGTATGGTGTGTGTGTGTGTGTGTGTACGTTGGGTGTGTGTATGTGTGTGTGTGTGTACGTTGGGTAAAATTTCTGGGACAAGTGATTCTTTATTGCACCCATCTAGCTGGATGAGAGAAGGAAGCCAGGTGCAGGCATGGACCATTATGATGCAGACAGACAGAGACACAGTGCACACACACACAGACACACACACACACACAGTGCACGCACACGGACACACATAGACACAGTGCATGCACACAGACACATACATACACAGTGCACGCACACAGACACATACAGACACAGTACACGCACACAGACACACATAGACACAGTGCACGCTCACAGACACATACATACACAGTGCACGCACACAGACACATAGACACAGTACACGCACACAGACACACATAGACACAGTGCACGCACACAGACACATACAGACACAGTGCATGCACACAGACAAATACAGACACAGTGCACACACACACACAGACATGGCTCTGGGCTAGTTTCCAGTCATTGACGATATTTTGCATGTGATACTCTTAGATGAAAACGATGTGTGCTTGTCCAGGATGACTCTGCTCCCTGGTATTTCCTAAGGGTAGCGTCCCTCTGGTCTGCCTTATCTGGCCTTCATCTTCCTCTGAATGACACACTTCCTATACACTACTCCCTGCACTTCTCACTCTTTTTTGGTTTCAAAATGGTGGCATTCCTTGTTTTTATTGGATTGATTTCCTCCTATTGTCTTTCGGTTAGCTTGTTGTGTGACTGTGTACACACACTGTGACTCACTCTGTTGCCATAAGCAACGTGCCTCGGTTGAAACCAGACTAAAACGTGAATGCTTCTCATCGTCATCATCATTGCCTTATTAGCGTCAGTAGGTCCTCTTTCCAACATGATTTCCACACCCACAATTTCCATAGTTAGTGACAGATGTGATTAGCATTCCTGCAATGCTACTTTGTTTAACGATAATTTGATCTTTGATAAGAACCTGAGAGCGGGGCTATCTCATGGTTGATACAGAACCTGAGAGCGGGGCTATCTCATGGTTGATACAGAACCTGAGAGCGGGGCTATCTCATGGTTGATACAGAACCTGAGAGCGGGGCTATCTCATGGTTGATACAGAACCTGAGAGCGGGGCTATCTCATGGTTGGTACAGGACCTGAGAGCGGGGCTATCTCATGGTTGATACAGAACCTGAGAGCGGGGCTATTTCATGGTTGATACAGGACCTGAGAGCGGGGCTATCTCATGGTTGATACAGAACCTGAGAGCGGGGCTATTTCATGGTTGATACAGAACCTGAGAGCGGGGCTATCTCATGGTTGATACAGAACCTGAGAGCGGGGCTATTTCATGGTTGATACAGGACCTGAGAGCGGGGCTATCTCATGGTTGATACAGAACCTGAGAGCGGGGCTATTTCATGGTTGATACAGAACCTGGGAGCGGGGCTATTTCATGGTTGCTGAGATGATACCTTTGAACGCTCTTTGTGCTATAGGGCCAGAGGTCATCCTGTCATACCCGAGGAGTTATAAACTTGAAATGTTAAATCCCCATAGTTTGAAATTCATTACTAATACGCCTCACCCCCTCTGTAATTAGGGATATGTTGTTGGGTTGGAAAGCTGAAGGAAGACAGGCCTTTCAATAGCAATACAATGACATTAATTGCGCTACAGCCTTGTGGGACAGTTGACTTTGTTTGTCTTATGTCAGACGCCGATGGCACAGGTCAGACAAATGATCCCATACTTCCTGTGTGGATCTGTCACCCAAGGCCGTTGCAGTACATAGAGAAGCTGTCTAGCAGGTTTGGGTAGGAAAGATAGATATGACTCAAAGACTGAGGTCAAAGGCAGAGTTAGGGGGAAGTGAACTCATGGAAATTTAAGACTCATGTTCTTATATAGTCTTTTGTGTCCCTTCTTGAAGTCAGGAAGAAGACAGTGGATTAGTCTTTGTTTCTATGCATGATTTACAATAAAACAAAATCTTTACAGAATCAATGCTTGGGTGAAGTTCCCCACACCTGAGGTATTTCAAAAAGGCCCATGGTGTTTTTCTCCATAAGACATTTTTTACTTCTCTCCCAGTCTGATGTTAGCGTCATTCGTTTTTTTCCAAAGTCAGGAATATAACCGCACCACCCAAGCTAGCAAAAAGCAGCATTGAAAGCACCTGGAAAGCACTTCTAATCTCAGCAATCCATCTCACTAGCGGTGGTGTTTTTTTCCCTACAGACCAAGTAGCTGCTTTTGCAGAAGATCTAGTCAGTCTAACATATGCCATTAATGAGGATGCTGCTAGCACCAGTGCACTAGCTTTATATCTATATAAAACAAGCTTGGCGAGTTGTTGTTGTCAGAATAGGTCGAGTAAGCAGTCTACCATCACATACAGGAAGTGCCCTTCTGATATCAATCCCCACGGGTTATGCAATGTAATCACACTGCAGTAATGGGTGTCGGGTGTCTGTGTGGACGGACCACCACAGGTTTTGCGACAAGTCTTGTCAATCTCAATGAAGCAACCTGTTGTGACTAAGCCAACTGTCAAGACTCATTAGCAATGTTGACCAGGCGGTCAATATTGAACATTGGCACACTTTTATAGTTATCTGTTTGTCTTAGGCTTGGCATCTACGCCCAGGAAAACGACTCGGCGAATCTACTTTATGTATCTCAGACCTCGCTGGGGCGATATCGATGAATCACGGCGTCTCGCAATTGAGATCGGTCAGTCCGTGACCCGTAAACGCAGCGTCGGCAGGGAACATGTGTTCGCTTTCACCTCAATTCGTTTCTGTGTGTGTGTACACAAATGCGTGTGTGTTAGACAGAGGGGACTCGAGGCTGTGTGGATGTGGAATAAAGGAACCTGAGCAGATGATGTCATAGTGCAGTGTGCTGTGATTGCTGTCTGGGTGCTGCAAAGTTCACCTGTCACCTTGGTTGAGGGCAGACATGCATGACACACACACACACACACAAAGAGCTGGTTGGGTTCCAATCACGTGTGGGTTATTTTACTTTAAAGTGGCCTGAAACCAGAGATGGGGGGGAAAGAGAAAGAGAGTGAGAGGGGCCAATTGCCACTCACCCGTGGGCTGATATTGACATGACAGGTTGGGAGAAATGCTTTCTCCTTTCAGAGGCTACTATAACAGCTCCACCCACTCCGTAAGCACCCAGTTTGTGTGTGTGTGTGTGTGTGTGTGTGTGTGTGTGTGTGTGTGTGTGTGTGTGTGTGTGTGTGTGTGTGTGTGTGTGTGTGTGTGTGTGTGTGTGTGTGTGTGTGTGTGTGTGTGTGTGTGTGTGTGTGTGTGTGTGTGTGTGTGTGTGTGTGTGTGTGTGTGTGTGTGTGTGTGTGTGTGTGTGTGTGTGTGTGTGTGTGTGTGTGTGTGTGTGTGTGTGTGTGTGTGTGTGTGTGTGTGTGTGTGTGTGTGTGTGTGTGTGTGTGTGTGTGTGTGTGTGTGGTAAATTGGGTCTCACTGGGATGATAAAGTCAGGTCCTAACTCATTTCTTTCCCAGATTTCACTGGATAACAGCTTAGATCAGCAGGAAACCTTTCCTCAGCCTTTTTCTATCTTCTCCTGTCCCTCTCTTTTGACCTGTTTCTCTATTTCTCTCTCCTCATCACAGCTGCACCAATGTCTCTCACACAACGGAATCACTGCTTGCAAAAAGTCAGGGAATCAAGTAAAGACTGAAAAAGCATTAAGCATAGGTTATTGCGTGTGTGCTGTGTGTCTGTCCAAGTAATAACCTTATTAGGAATATTGGAGCTTTTTCTGAAAGCAGAATTTAAAATAATATACACCAAGACAATGGACATTTGCCCAGTTTATATATATATATCATGTTGCTTAAAATGCCAGGCTTTGGATTTAGTTCACACGATCTCTAATCCACAATAATACTGAACTAAATCATTTCCAGCATTGTGTGAGTAAGTGCTATGTATAAATATGTACATTTGAAATAGTATACACACCCCCAAAATGGGGCAAAGATAAATCATGTCAGAACTTTTTTTATTACACACCTGCCATCATTTAAAGTGACTTCAGTAGGATTTTCCTGAAATGTTCTTAGTTGCATCTCAGAGCACGAGTCATGGTCCGCAGAGAGCTTCCAAAGCATCAGCGGGATCTCATTGTTGAAAGATATCATTCAGGATTTTTTTTTAAAGCATTAGATATGATACCATGGAACACAGTGAAGACAGTCATTATCAACTGGAGAAAATAAGGCTCTACAGAGAACTGGACGTTCCAACAAAATTTATGAAAAGGCAATTTTGGCAACATTAAAGGAACTGCAGGAATTTCTCGCAAGTACTGGCTGTTTGCTGCATGTGACATCATCTCCTGTATCATCTCCTTTATTTTTAATATGTATGGGCTATTGGGTAGGGTGGCAAGTCAGAAGCCATTATCTTATAAAGAAAACCATTCAAGCCCGGCTGAAGTTTGCAAAAACAAACGTTAAGGCGTCCTAAAAGTATGTGGGCAAATGTGTTATGATCTGATGAAACCAAGGTTGAACTTTTTGGACTCCAAAATGTATGTTTGGCGCAAAAAACACACTGCACATCACCCAAAGAACACCATACCCACAGTGAAGCATGGTGGTGGCAGCATCATGCTTTTGGGCTGTTTTTCTTCAGCTGGAACCTGGGCCTTAGTCAGGTTGGAGGGAATAATAAACAGTTTCCAATACCAGGCAATGTTGGCACAAAACCTTCAGGCTTCCATTAGAAAGATGAAGAGGAAGTTCACCTTTCAGCACGACCATGACCCAAAGCACACATCCAAATCCACAAAAGGATATATTAACCAGAAGAAGATGAACATTTTGGAATGGCCCAGACCTGAATCCAACTGAACATCTGTGTGGTCATCTGATGAGGGCTGGGCACAGATGTGCTGGCAATCTGACAGATTTGGAGCGCTTTTGCAAATAAGAGTTGTCAAGATTTGCTATGCTAATAGACTCCTACCCAAAACAGTGGCATGCTGTAATAAATTCTAAAAGTTTTATTTTTCGCCCAAATATTTCTGTTTGTTTTTCAATTGAGTTGTTCACGTTTTAAGTCATATTAAAGTTGGAATAATTCTGACAGTTTTCATTAGATTTTGGCAATTTATGGGGTGTGTATACTTTATATATCCACTGTAGATTTTTTCATTTGTGTTTTTGTGCCTTGATATATGGTGTTCACCACGAGTGACGGACCCCTGCGGTTCAAATCCATTAGCTTCCATTAAACGCCAGTATCCATCTTCCTCAAGAACGTGTTTACATTATACTACCTTAGATTATATTGGATACGATTCAACTTTATTACCATTGGACATCATTGGAAAAGTACAGTGTGAGGATGTGCACGGTCACAGTCACAGACACAGGCCACACAGACACAGGCCACACGGACACAGGCCGCACGGGCACAGGCCGCACGGGCACAGGCCGCACGGGCACAGGCCGCACGGGCACAGGCCGCACGGGCACAGGCCGCACGGGCACAGGCCGCACGGGCACAGGCCGCACGGGCACAGGCCGCACGGGCACAGGCCGCATGGACACACACTCAGACACACACTCAGACACAGACACAGACACAGACACAGACACACACTCAGACACAGACACACACTCAGACACAGACACACACTCAGACACAGACACACACTCAGACACAGACACACACTCAGACACAGACACACACTCAGACACAGACACACACTCAGACACAGACACACACACAGACACACACACAGACACACACTCAGACACAGACAGACACACACTCAGACAGACACACACACAGACACACACTCAGACACACACTCAGACACACACTCAGACACACACACACACTCAGACACACACACACACTCAGACACACACACACACTCAGACACAGACACACACTCAGACACAGACACACACTCAGACACAGACACACACTCAGACACAGACACACACTCAGACACAGACACACACTCAGACACAGACACACACTCAGACACAGACACACACTCAGACACAGACACACACTCAGACACAGACACACACTCAGACACAGACACACACTCAGACACAGACACACACTCAGACACAGACACACAGACACAGACACAGACACACACACACAGACACACAGACACAGACACAGACACACACTCAGACACACACTCAGACACACACTCAGACACACACTCAGACACACACTCAGACACACACTCAGACACACACTCAGACACACACTCAGACACACACTCAGACACACACTCAGACACACACTCAGACACACACTCAGACACACACTCAGACACACACTCAGACACACACTCAGACACACACTCAGACACAGACACAGACACACACTCAGACACAGACACAGACACACACTCAGACACAGACACACACTCAGACACAGACACACACTCAGACACAGACACACACTCAGACACAGACACACACTCAGACACACACTCAGACACACACTCAGACACACACTCAGACACACACTCAGACACACACTCAGACACACACTCAGACACACACTCAGACACACACTCAGACACACACTCAGACACACACTCAGACACACACTCAGACACACACTCAGACACACACTCAGACACACACTCAGACACAGACACACACTCAGACACAGACACACACTCAGACACAGACACACACTCAGACACAGACACACACTCAGACACAGACACACACTCAGACACAGACACACACTCAGACACAGACACACACTCAGACACAGACACACACTCAGACACAGACACACACTCAGACACAGACACACACACAGACACAGACACACAGACACAGACACACAGACACAGACACACACTCAGACACACACTCAGACACACACTCAGACACACACTCAGACACACACTCAGACACACACTCAGACACACACTCAGACACACACTCAGACACACACTCAGACACACACTCAGACACACACTCAGACACACACTCAGACACACACTCAGACACACACTCAGACACACACTCAGACACACACTCAGACACAGACACACACTCAGACACAGACACACACTCAGACACAGACACACACTCAGACACACACTCAGACACACACTCAGACACACACTCAGACACACACTCAGACACACACTCAGACACACACTCAGACACACACTCAGACACACACTCAGACACACACTCAGACACACACTCAGACACACACTCAGACACACACTCAGACACACACTCAGACACAGACACACACTCAGACACAGACACACACTCAGACACAGACACACACTCAGACACACACTCAGACACAGACACACACTCAGACACAGACACACACTCAGACACAGACACACACTCAGACACAGACACACACTCAGACACAGACACACACTCAGACACAGACACACACTCAGACACAGACACACACTCAGACACAGACACACACTCAGACACAGACACACACTCAGACACAGACACACACTCAGACACAGACACACACTCAGACACAGACACACACTCAGACACACACTCAGACACACACTCAGACACACACTCAGACACACACTCAGACACACACTCAGACACACACTCAGACACACACTCAGACACACACTCAGACACACACTCAGACACACACTCAGACACACACTCAGACACACACTCAGACACAGACACACACTCAGACACAGACACACACTCAGACACAGACACACACTCAGACACAGACACACACTCAGACACAGACACACACTCAGACACAGACACACACTCAGACACAGACACACACTCAGACACAGACACACACTCAGACACAGACACACACTCAGACACAGACACACACTCAGACACAGACACACACTCAGACACAGACACACAGACACAGACACAGACACACAGACACAGACACAGACACACAGACACAGACACACAGACACAGACACAGACACACACTCAGACACAGACACACACTCAGACACAGACACACACTCAGACACAGACACACACTCAGACACAGACACACACTCAGACACACACTCAGACAAAGCCAAATGAGTCCATTACAGTCGACTGAAAGCATCACAGCACACTGTTAACAGATAGAGAGACTCAAGGCACTAATTTGGATGTGATTAAAGTTATTTGTCTCTGCCGAGCCTTGAAAACCAGTAATTACTTACAAAATACAAACATATTAATAAATAGAAATGCAATTATGGCCATGCAATTTTGTTTTGTTGTTTTCTGTGTCTACTGTCATTTATCAGTAGTCTGTTTTGCTTACACGGTACTCTTTGAGCATATTCACACTGCAAGAGTTTTATTGAGATTAACAATACCAATTGTTGCTTTACTTCCTACGACACAGTCGACTTGCTTACCACACGCACGCACGCACGCTTGTTGAAAGCAGTGGACTGGTGCTCGGTGTCTATCCAAACTCAGGGCTGAGGTATGGCCATGTATGTCCTTGTCTGTCCATGCCCCTCCTATAGCCCTTATATTCCCATTTGGATTTTCATCAGTAGAACATTGTGAATATCCAGTGGAGGGGCCGGGGTAAAGTGGGTTAATCCGTCGTCACTCAGGACTACCCCATCTTAGACAGCCAGGGGGGGGCAGACCGGTGGTGTCCGCAGACCGGTTCAGACAAAAGAAATCAAACCCTCCTGCTGTGTTTTCTGCCTACATGTACACTCGGAAACCTATATCCCGTTCTGCTCATCTCGATGATGTCATTACAGTCTCTAGTAGTCAACAGTCATTCAGACTTCCTGCTAAAGAGAACAACTTTGGGCCACATAGAAATACAGGTCCCGCATTTGGGTATTCGATGTGTGGTATTACAGGACTCCTCAATTGTCCTGTACAATGGTCTGTCGTGGTTATGAATACAAATCAAATAGCTGTGTGTGGAATCCGCTGTGTGTGGTGGGATCCGCTGTGTGACTCTGAGTGAAACTACCGTAGCGTACACACGACATGGACACTGTATGTCAGAGCTGACATTACGTCATTCACTAATCTCTCTCACTCTCTTTCTTTCTAGGGCCGACATGTCAAGACAGGACAGCTGGCGGCCATCAAGGTCATGGACGTCACAGAGGTAAGTCGGTAATAGATTGGGAGAGGTCTGTGTGATGTAACAGAAACCCAGTTTAAATAGTGACACTTCCTGGCAGTTTGGACGCTTGGTAGACCTACAGTATCCAAATGTTTACTTCCATTTCTTTTGGAGTTCAATTTTGGTTCACAGCGACGAAACGGCTTTGTGAATAATCTGACGTATGGCATCACCAGTCCATCCTTGAGATCATTCTAGACTTTATATTATAGATTCCTGAGCGAGAGGTTCTCTTTGTTCAGAAAAAATAAGCAATTGACATTACAAAGTCATTTCAATACCATATCGAGTCAAACGCTAGATCACGGAATAACTATTGCGTACTTCCCCCAAGGGTTGTATATTTGGGACATCCTAGATATGTCTTAATTTGAACAAAAACACAAATTGCTGTAGTCGCCAAGATACACCTCCACTGCGTTGCTATTTCCCCTCCTGAAATAGCCATATCAGGCCACAAAGTTACATTTCGGTTTGGTTGGACGGCTTTAGCAGTACGGCGAGCTCTGTGTAATGATTTGTCCTCCTGACAACGCATATTCCTATGTGCCCTGTCAGAAATAGTCGTTTTAAAAAATATTTTAATATATCATGTTATTGGCGCGAAAGAGATGTCAGAAAAGATGAAATAGTGAATAGAAGCGAGAGGAAAGGAGGACTAGACTGTCTGTCATTCGATTTCTCAGTCTGTCTGGCACGTGGCTTGTATTCCTGCAGTCTTACTGTTGAACTACACATCTTATACACATCTGCGCTTTTCTGAGAGGAGACTTCTTAAAAGTGTAATTTCTCCTCCCATTTCGGTCATTTTGTAGTGTAGTTAGTGGGTTGGGGTAGCTTGTTCATTTTTTAAAAGCATGATTGTCTTATGTTTTCCTGGACTGGCCCGGTGACGCCAGTGTGGTGACGCCAGTGTGGTGACGCCAGTGTGGTGACGCCAGTGTGGTGACGCCAGTGTGGTGACGCCAGCGTGGTGACGCCAGCGTGGTGGCGCCAGCGTGGTGGCGCCAGCGTGGTGGCGCCAGCGTGGTGGCGCCAGCGTGGTGGCCAAACAGGAGAGGACATGCCTTGTGTGTCATGCAGGAACATCTGGCTTGCGGAAAACATCCACCTGTGAGCTAATGCTTGAGATTTTTCATGAATATTTTGTAGTACGACTAACAGCTAGAATGTACTGGTTTTGCCCACCCGTTAACGAGCTGATATTCATGTAGCTTAAAGTCGAGGAAGTGTCTGCGGCCGGGCTCGCTGAAGTGGACGGTTGTTCTGTGTGTTTATGGCGTGTTGCTCCACTCCTCAGGCTCATTTCAACATACGTGCTCTGACCCAGATATCGCTTCCTGTTCTACATGCAGCACAGAGGAAGAGAGGGAGAGACAGCGGGAAATAGTCAAACTGAGTGGTTATTAGAGAAACGAGGAGGAAAGAGAGAGATTGTTCTGTCTTCCTTCGCTCAGAAGGTTCAGCTGGAGTGCAGTGGGATTATGGGAGGGGTTTAAGTGTTCAGCCGCACCCCTCTTCCTCTACGCTGTTCCTCTCTCTTCTTATTTATCTTTTCTCTTACTTGCCGCTGCTCTATCTTTCCCTCTTTCTACACACTACTACCCACCTTTACCTTCCTGTCATGCTTCTGTACAGCTCCTCTCCCAGTGTCTCTATGTGACTGTAGTTGGGTCTGTAGGGGCTGGTAGCAGTGTCTCTGTGTGACTGTAGTGGGGCTGTAGGGGCTGGTAGCAGTGTCTCTGTGTGACTGTAGTTGGGGCTGGTAGCAGTGTCTCTCTGTGTGACTGTAGTGGGGGCTGTAGGGGCAGGTAGCAGTGTCTCTGTGTGACTGTAGTTGGGGCTGTAGGGGCTGGTAGCAGTGTCTCTGTGTGACTGTAGTTGGGGCTGTAGGGGCTGGTAGCAGTGTCTCTGTGTGACTGTAGTGGGGGCTGTAGGGGCAGGTAGCAGTGTCTCTGTGTGACTGTAGTTGGGGCTGGTAGCAGTGTCTCTGTGTGACTGTAGTTGGGTCTGTAGGGGCTGGTAGCAGTGTCTCTGTGTGACTGTAGTGGGGGCTGTAGGGGCAGGTAGCAGTGTCTCTGTGTGACTGTAGTTGGGGCTGTAGGGGCTGGTAGCAGTGTCTCTGGGTGACTGTAGTGGGGGCTGGTAGCAGTGTCTCTGTGTGACTGTAGTAGGGGCAGGTAGCAGTGTCTCTGTGTGACTGTAGTTGGGGCTGGTAGCAGTGTCTCTGTGTGACTGTAGTGGGGGCTGTAGGGGCAGGTAGCAGTGTCTCTGTGTGACTGTAGTTGGGGCTGGTAGCAGTGTCTCTGTGTGACTGTAGTTGGGTCTGTAGGGGCTGGTAGCAGTGTCTCTGTATGACTGTAGTGGGGCTGTAGGGGCTGGTAGCAGTGTCTCTGTGTGACTGTAGTTGGGGCTGTAGGGGCTGGTAGCAGTGTCTCTGTGTGACTGTAGTTGGGGCTGTAGGGGCTGGTAGCAGTGTTTCTGTGTGACTGTAGTGGGGCTGTAGGGGCTGGTAGCAGTGTCTCTGTGTGACTGTAGTTGGGGCTGGTAGCAGTGTCTCTCTGTGTGACTGTAGTGGGGGCTGTAGGGGCAGGTAGCAGTGTCTCTGTGTGACTGTAGTGGGGCTGTAGGGGCTGGTAGCAGTGTCTCTGTGTGACTGTAGTTGGGGCTGGTAGCAGTGTCTCTGTGTGACTGTAGTGGGGGCTGTAGGGGCAGGTAGCAGTGTCTCTGTGTGACTGTAGTTGGGGCTGGTAGCAGTGTCTCTGTGTGACTGTAGTGGGGGCTGTAGGGGCTGGTAGCAGTGTCTCTGTGTGACTGTAGTTGGGGCTGTAGGGGCTGGTAGCAGTGTCTCTGTGTGACTGTAGTGGGGGCTGTAGGGGCAGGTAGCAGTGTCTCTGTGTGACTGTAGTGGGGGCTGTAGGGGCTGAATGCCTGGTCCTGTAACTCACCACAGATGCTGCTGTTAGACGATGCCATTAATTCTGGGTGATTCAGACTGAGCCTCTTTCATTTTTCTCTCTTTCCATCGCTCTCTCTTGTCCACTGTCACAGTTAAATCTGTACTCGATATCTTCTGCTATCTGTGAAATGGCTGCCGTCACCTTCGCCCGTGGTTTAGGTTGAAATTGTGATGATAATACTGCAAACATTTTTAGGGGAACAGGTAGATATGAAGGTCAGTGTGCTTGATTCATGAAGAGATGAGAGATTGAGGTTGTCGAGGGCGCAGACAGATGATACGGTGAGCTGGAGGAGAGTGATGATGTCATACCTCCATGGCTGCACCGCGTTAGTCCCGCCCCTAGTCCAGTCGGGCAGATCTACTCTTCTTCTTCCTGCTATCTATCACTCGCTCTCGGTTGCCCGACTCAAAGGGGCTTAATATATCTCTGTCTCTCTCTGTCTCTCTCCCTCGGTCCTTCAGTTTCTCCCAAACACACATTGCTGCCTGATGAAACCAGAAAAATGGCACGTCATCCCATCTACAGAGTGACCATATGTTCAGGGAGCCTTATGGAAATCCATGTTTTAGCATTCAGTCGACGTTTGGCATGTTCGTGTGTGTGTGTGTGTGTGTGTGTGTGTGTGTGTGTGTGTGTGTGTGTGTGTGTGTGTGTGTGTGTGTGTGTGTGTGTGTGTGTGTGTGTGTGTGTGTGTGTGTGTGTGTGTGTGTGTGTGTGTGTGTGTGTGTGTGTGTACGGTATATATATATATATATATATGATTTGTTGGTCTTCCACATCATGAAGGCTTTAGTTTATTCCCAATTACATTGTCCTGCTCTTCAAAGTCACATTGTGCCTGAAAGAAAAAAAAAGGGGTTTAATGTTTTTTTCTCATGAAAACAAAACACTGTTGAGCCAAAACATTAAGACAATCACCAGTTAACTGGAATAAAGGGAACATGCAAAGGGCCGAATCGTAGGGGCCAGATAACTGGGTCAGAGCATCTCTGAATCGACAAGGCTTCTGGGGTGACTGTGGTCCGAGGAGAGACAAACCACTAATCTGCAACAGGGAGTTGGGCGCCCAAGGGTCATCAATGCACAAAGCCGTCAAAGGCTATCCAGCTGGTCTGAACCGACAGCGTCGTTGGCATTGATGTTTTGGCTCATCAGGGTACATACCTTGTTCGGAAAATGGCACGGGTAGTAAACAATCACAAAGGGCAGTTCACAATTTGTTTGTGTTTTTGTTTTTGCCTGTCTATGTGTCTGGCTTTGCAAATGTACTAGGTTTGTTTGTCTTGGGTGCTCCCAGATGAGGCTATCAGAGGACATCTAGACTGTGTTTCTGGACCAGGAGAAATACATTTGTTTTGTTCACGATTTGCTCCATTACCACATAGAAATACCTTTCTCCCTCCTCAGGGCAGAAGTATTATAATGGTCCTCTTTCTCTTTGTGCTTGTGTGTAGGATGAAGAGGAGGAGATTAAACTGGAAATCAACATGCTGAAGAAGTACTCCCACCACAGAAACATTGCCACGTACTACGGGGCCTTCATCAAGAAGAGTCCACCAGGACATGATGACCAGCTATGGGTACGTTTGTTTACCACCTTTTCCTTTTTTTTTAGCTCTGGTGTTTTGTGGACCATTGGGCAACAATTCTTATTTAAATCATAAAACAAACGGTAGTTCCCAACCACCAAGATGAAAGGGTGGTCTCTAATGGCCTCTGTCAGACTCTGGAGCCCTTTATCCAGAGCACACTATCGTTCAATCGTTGAAAGGCAAATGTTTGTCCTTTAAAATTGCATCAAATCGATCAGAAATGCAATGTAGATGTTGTTAAAGTTGTTATTGAATATTGCAGCTGAAAAAGGCAACATTTTAATGGAATATCTACATAGGTGCACAGAGGCCCATTACGGGGAACCATCTGTGCTGTGTTCCGATGGCATGTTTTGTTTGCCTATTCGAGTTTATAATTGTAAAAGACTAATTGGTCATTAGAGAACCCTTTTGCAATTATGTTAGCAAAGCTGAAAACGCCTGTGCTGATTAAAGAAGCAATAGAACTGGTGTTCTTTAGACTAGTTAAGTATCTAGAGCATCAGCTATTATGGGCTCGATTACAGGCTCAAAATGAGAAACGAAGAAAACAAAGAACGTCATTCTGAAAATCGTCAGTCTGTTCTTGTTCTGAGGAATGATGGCCGTTCATGCTGTGTAGTACTCCCTTCACAGAACAGAGTAAACATGGAATAGAAACAAAGAAAGAAAGAAAGAAAGAGTGGGAGGCCCTAATGGAAAGGAGAGTGGGAGGCCCTGGTGCATTGAAATTGAGCATTGAGGACAAATACATCTGAGTGTTTAGTTTATAAGACAGACACCTTACAGGTCCTTATCTGCTAGGTCATGTTTACTTATGGTTTATTGCTATCCATCTATGTTTTTTTTGCAATAAGAGGGAAAAAGAGTGACCCGTTCTCCTTGTCCAGTACTTTATCAAGAGCAGAGAGATGGTCGCTTTACACTACTCTGATGGTCACTTTACACTACTGTGATGGTCGCTTTACACTACTGTGATGGTCGCTTTACACTACTGTGATGGTCGCTTTACACTACTGTGATGGTCGCTTTACACTACTGTGATGGTCGCTTTACACTACTGTGATGGTCGCTTTACACTACTCTAATGGTCGCTTTACACTACTGTGATGGTCGCTTTACACTACTGTGATGGTCGCTTTACACTACTCCTTCTCTGTGGGTCTCTAGCTGGTAATGGAGTTCTGTGGCGCCGGCTCAATCACAGACCTGGTGAAGAACACCAAGGGCAACACGTTAAAGGAAGACTGGATCGCCTACATCTCACGTGAGATCCTCAGGGTGAGTTCCCATTCGCCCCCCTGCAGCTTCTCCCTGCCGTTGCATGCTGGGATCTGTGGTCTCACGATTGCCTTTCTCCACAGGGGTTGGCTCACCTGCATGCTCACCATGTGATCCACCGTGACATCAAGGGCCAGAATGTGTTGCTTACTGAAAATGCAGAGGTCAAACTGGGTGAGTTCGTGTTTAGGCTGGTTTCATGCGAGATGCTAATATGGTTTGATTTGGTCCGTTTGAACCTGGTTGTGACTGGGGTTCTCCCCTAAACCTCCAGTGGACTTTGGTGTGAGTGCCCAGTTGGACCGGACGGTGGGCCGGAGGAACACCTTCATCGGGACACCCTATTGGATGGCGCCCGAGGTCATCGCCTGCGACGAAAACCCAGACGCCACCTACGACTACAGAGTAAGATGAACGCAAATGTCATGCAGCTTTCTGCTTATGGCTAGGAGTGTCCAGTGTTGACTCAATATGGCCGCTGTCTGTGCCATGGTATTGGCTGTGGTATTGGCTGTGCCATGGTATCGGCTGTGGTATTGGCTGTGCCATGGTATCGGCTGTGGTATTGGCTGTGCCATGGTATCGGCTGTGGTATTGGCTGTGCCATGGTATCGGCTGTGGTATTGGCTGTGCCATGGTATCGGCTGTGCCATGGTATTGGCTGTGGTTGGTATTGGCTGTGCCATGGTATCGGCTGTGGTATTGGCTGTGCCATGGTATTGGCTGTGGTTGGTATTGGCTGTGCCATGGTATCGGCTGTGGTATTGGCTGTGCCATGGTATTGGCTGTGGTTGGTATTGGCTGTGCCATGGTATTGGCTGTGGTATTGGCTGTGCCATTGTATCGGCTGTGGTTGGTATTGGCTGTTCCATGGTATCGGCTGTAGTATTGGCTGTGCCATGGTATCGGCTGTAGTATTGGCTGTGCCATGGTATCGGCTGTGGTATTGGCTGTGCCATGGTATCGGCTGTGGTATTGGCTGTGCCATGGTATCGGCTGTGGTATTGGCTGTGCCATGGTATCGGCTGTGGGATTGGCTGTGCCATGGTATCGGCTGTGGTATTGGCTGTGCCTTGGTATCGGCTGTGGTATTGGCTGTGCCATAGTATCGGCTGTGGTATTGACTGTGCCATGGTATCGGCTGTGGTATTGACTGTGCCATTGTATCGGCTGTGGTTGGTATTGGCTGTTCCATGGTATCGGCTGTAGTATTGGCTGTGCCATGGTATCGGCTGTGGTATTGGCTGTGCCTTGGTATCGGCTGTGGTATTGGCTGTGCCTTGGTATCGGCTGTGGTATTGGCTGTGCCATGGTATCGGCTGTGGTATTGGCTGTGGTATTGGCTGTGCCATGGTATCGGCTGTGGGATTGGCTGTGCCATGGTATCGGCTGTGGTATTGGCTGTGCCTTGGTATCGGCTGTGGTATTGGCTGTGCCATAGTATCGGCTGTGGTATTGACTGTGCCATGGTATCGGCTGTGGTATTGACTGTGCCATGGTATCGGCTGTGGTATTGGCTGTGCCATGGTATCGGCTGTGGTATCGGCTGTGCCTTGGTATCGGCTGTGGTATCGGCTGTGCCATGGTATCGGCTGTGGTATTGGCTGTGCCTTGATATCGGCTGTGGTATTGGCTGTGGTATTGGCTCTACCATGGTATCGGCTGTGGTATTGGCTGTGGTATTGGCCGTGCCGTGCCGTTGCATACACACATAGACACACACACACACACGCTGGCAGCTGTGTCTATATCTCTCAGTGTGTTCTCTCATGCAGAGTGACTTGTGGTCTACTGGAATCACAGCTATAGAGATGGCTGAGGGTGCTCCACGTAAGTACAGACACTCAAATACTCGTTAATCTACTATTTCATTCCAGTGTGTAAACTTGAAATTATATTTCTTTCATCCGTCTCACCTGTGTGTTATTGGTCTTCCTCCAGCGCTGTGCGATATGCATCCAATGAGAGCCCTCTTCCTCATCCCCCGAAACCCTCCACCTCGACTCAAGTCCAAAAAATGGTGTGTAACTAATTCTTGGCTATGACCTGCTATCTTCTGACCCCTGCCAGAACGTGTACGTAGCTCAGCAGACGTCACTCGGTAGTGACAATACATGCTTGTGAAACTACCAACTGGTACCTTCCACAGGTCCAAGAAGTTTGGCAGCTTTATCGAGGGCTCCCTGGTGAAGAACTACACCCAGCGCCCCCCCACCGACCAGCTGCTGAAACACCCGTTCATCAGAGACCAGCCGAACGAGAGGCAGGTCCGCATCCAGCTGAAGGACCACATCGACCGCACCAAGAAGAAGAGGGGGGAGAAGGGTGAGCCTCAGACATGCTAATGCACACACGCACACGCACACACACAACCACACACGCACACACACACACACACACACACGCACACACACAACAACACACACACAACAACACACACACACACACACGCACACACACAAAACACACGCACACGCACACACACACAACAACACACACACGCACACACACAACAACACACACACAACAACACACACACACGCACACACACACACACGCACACACACACGCACACACACAACACACACACACAACAACACACACACACGCACACACACAACAACGCACACACACGCACACACACACAACAACACACACACACACACACAACAACACACGCACACGCACACACACACACACACACACAACAACACACACACACGCACACACACAACAACACACACACAACAACACACACACACGCACACACACAACAACACACACACAACAACACACACACACACACACACACAACAACACACACACACACACACACACACACACACACACAACAACGCACAACAACACACACACATGCACACATGCACACATACACATGCACACACACACATGCACACACACACACGCACACACACACACACACGCACACACACACACAACAACACACACACATGCACGCACACACACATGCACACACACACACACATGCACACACACAACCACACACATACAACACACACAAACGCACACACACATACACACACACATGCAGACACACACACACACACGTATGCACACACACACAACAACACACACACACACACACACACAGTACCCCTAAGGAAACACCTCATGGTTCCTCTCTTCTTTAGATGAGACTGAGTATGAGTACAGTGGCAGTGAGGAAGAGGAAGAGGAAGCTCAGGAGCAGGAAGGGGAACCCAGGTAACTAATCCACATGGAGCCACGTGAACAAGCTAATATCAAATGCGTTAGCAGAAGTCTCTGTGTTATAGCCCCATTATAGCCCCATTACAACCCAATTACAACCCCCATTATAACCCTGTTATAACCCCATTATAACCCCCTTATAACCCCCCTTATAACCCCCATTATAAACCCATTGTAACCCCATTATAACCCCATTACAACCCGATTACAACCCCCTTGTAAACCCCTTATAAACCCATTGTAACCCCATTATAACCCCATTACAACCCCATTACAACACCATTACAACCCCTTATAACCCCCTTATAAACCCATTATAACCCCATTACAACCCCATTACAACCCCTTATAACCCCCTTGTAACCCCCTTGTAACCCCATTTCAACCCTCTGTCTGCCAGCTCCATAGTGAACCAACCAGGGGAATCAACCTTGCGTCGGGACTTCATCCGCCTGCAGCAGGAGAACAAGGAGCGCTCTGAGGCCCTGCGCAGACAGCAACTCCTGCAGGAGCAGCAGCTCAGGGAGCAGGAGGAGTACAAGCGCCAACTACTGGCAGAGAGGCAGAAGCGCATCGAGCAACAGAAGGAGCAGAGGAGGAGGCTGGAGGAGGTATGAGAGGCTGTGTGTGTGTGTTTGTCTAGGTGTGTGTGTGTGTGTCTGGGTCTGTGTGTGTGTGTAGGTCTGTGTGTGTGTGTGTGTGTGTGTAGGTGTGTGTGTGTGTGTGTGTGTGTGTGTGTGTGTGTGTGTGTGTGTGTGTGTGTGTGTGTGTGTGTGTCTAGGTCTGTGTGTGTGTCTGGGTCTGCGTCTGGGTGTGTGTGTGTGTGTGTCTAGGTGTGTGTGTGTGTGTGTCTGGGTCTGTGTGTGTGTGCGTCTAGGTGTGTGTGTGTGTGTCTGGGTCTGTGTGTGTGTGTGTGTGTGTGTGTGTCTGGGTCTGTGTGTGTGTGTGTGTCTGGGTCTGTGTGTGTGTCTGGGTGTGTGTCTGGGTCTGTGTGTGTGTGTCTGGGTCTGTGTCTGCGTCTGGGTGTGTGTGTGTGTGTCTAGGTGTGTGTGTGTGTCTGGGTCTGTGTGTGTGTGTGTGTGTCTAGGTGTGTGTGTGTGTCTGGGTCTGTGTGTGTGTGTGTGTGTCTAGGTGTGTGTGTGTGTGTGTCTGTGTGTGTGTGTGTGTGTGTGTGTGTGTGTCTAGGTGTGTGTGTGTGTGTGTGTGTCTGGGTCTTGGCCTTTGCTATTAGTGGAAAACCAGAAAGCTCAATCTCTACATTGATCTCAGCCTTCGTTGGGAGGATCAGACCGAGGGACTCTTCTTTCTCAGTCATTAGATGATAGAACATAGAGTACCAACTGTTGTTTTTGTCTATAGAAACAGCACAGCCTGTTCCCTGATGCTTTATATGCGGCGGTTTCCATGGTGGTACCATGTCCAATATTTATTTTAGATCAATTTTAAATGCACAACTTACAGACACAGTTTCCCATAAGACACTGTGTCTCATAACAGGCTTTGTTTTCAGACCTTGCCTTATTCGCACAAGTACATTTACAACCACATAGACAGTTACTTGTTGTAAAGACGCTGCTTGTGTTTGACAACACCAAAATATGGATAGGAGTGGAGTGATTGTTAAGGACATGCCTGACACGCCACGTTTAAAGGTTTCAGGTGAAGACACGTTATTTCAGGACTCATCCAGGGACCGCCACAGTAATTAACGAAACCAGGGACAATCTCCAATGTCCGTCTACTCAAATCACATAGCCTTACTTACAGCACTAGGAATTGTTTACTGCCAATCCGACAAATTAATGTCAGTGCTCCTGAGACCTGCGCTCTGTCGCCCCCTGTGGACGACCCCAGCAACAACGGCGCGAGCGCGAGATGAGAAGGCAGCAGGAGCGAGAGCAGCGCCGGCGTGAGCAGGATGACAAGAGGCGCATGGAGGAGGTTGAACGCCGGCGTAAAGAGGAGGAGGAGCGCAGGAGGGCGGAGGAGGACAAACGGAGGGCTGACCGCGAGCAGGTAGGTTCACTCTCCATTGACAACACTTTTCGTCATGATACTTATTTTCTTCCCTTTACACGTGCCCACCTGTATGTGTGTGTGATTACGTGTGTGTGTGTGATTGTGTGTGTGTGTGATTACGTGTGTGTGTGTGTGATTACGTGTGTGTGTGTGTGATTACGTGTGTGTGTGTGTGATTACGTGTGTGTGTGTGTGATTACGTGTGTGTGTGTGATTACGTGTGTGTGTGTGAGTGTGTGTGTGTGATTACGTGTGTGTGTGTGATTACGTGTGTGTGTGATTACGTGTGTGTGTGTGATTACGTGTGTGTGTGTGTGATTACGTGTGTGTGTGTGATTACGTGTGTGTGTGTGTGATTACGTGTGTGTGTGATTACGTGTGTGTGTGATTACGTGTGTGTGTGATTACGTGTGTGTGTGATTACGTGTGTGTGTGTGATTACGTGTGTGTGTGTGATTACGTGTGTGTGTGTGATTACGTGTGTGTGTGTGATTACGTGTGTGTGTGTGATTACGTGTGTGTATGATTACGTGTGTGTGTGATTACGTGTGTGTGTGATTACGTGTGTGTGTGATTACGTGTGTGATTACGTGTGTGTGTGTGATTACGTGTGTGTGTGTGATTACGTGTGTGTGTGTGATTACGTGTGTGTGATTACGTGTGTGTGATTACGTGTGTGTGATTACGTGTGTGTGTGTGATTACTTGTGTGTGTGTGATTACGTGTGTGTGTGATTACGTGTGTGTGTGTGATTACTTGTGTGTGTGTGATTACGTGTGTGTGTGATTACGTGTGTGTGTGATTACGTTTGTGTGTGATTACGTGTGTGTGTGATTACGTGTGTGTGTGTGATTACGTGTGTGTGTGTGATTACGTGTGTGTGTGTGATTACGTGTGTGTGTGATTACGTGTGTGTGTGTGATTACGTGTGTGTGTGATTACGTGTGTGTGTGATTACGTGTGTGTGTGTGTGTTTGCATTGACAGGAGTACATCCGTCGCCAGCTGGAGGAGGAGCAAAGGCACCTGGAGCTCCTTCAGCAACAGCTGCTCCATGAACAGGCCATGCTACTGGTGAGACCAAACTCTGTAAGCCTGTCTATATTCTTCTATGAACCTCTCCTCATCCACTAATAAGGAAAACGTTACGCATACGATATTTCACTAAAGATGTTGAGTATGTTTTGAGAAAACAAAGGCAACCCTCTACAAAGACTGTCTTTAGACAGAGCAGATTTATTCAGTATGATTACTCACAGTATATAACAATATGATTACTCACAGTATATAACAATATGATTACTCACAGTATATAACAATATGATTACTCACAGTATATAACAATATGATTACTCACAGTATATAACAATATGATTACTCACAGTATATAACAATATGATTACTCACAGTATATAACAATATGATTACTCACAGTATATAACAATATGATTACTCACAGTATATAACAGTATGACTACTCACAGTATGTAATGTAACAATATACTTACTCACAGTATGTAACAATATGATTACTCACAGTATGTAACAATATGATTACCGGTACTCACAGTATATAACAATATGATTACTCACAGTATATAACAATATGATTACTCACAGAATATAACAGTATGACTACTCACAGTATATAACAGTATGATTACTCACAGTTTATAACAATATGATTACTCACAGTATGTAATGTAACAATATACTTACTCACAGTATATAACAATATGATTACTCACAGTGTATAATGTGACAATATAAATACTCACATCCCTCCGTACTTACCACACACCCTTGTGGCTTATTATCGATGTTTTCTTCGTTCGTTGGTATTTTAAGCCCCCAACGAAGCCTTTAAGGCAGTGCTGCATGGAAGGCACTCCCCCTACAGTTTCAACCAATCACAGCACTGATTATGGTTAGGGTTAGGGTGATTGGTTGAAACTGTAGGGGGTGGGGAGTGCCTTCCATGCAGCGCTGCCTGAAACCCTACGTTGGGGGCTTAAAACACCAACGAGCGTTTTCTTCAACACTACGCGTCACTGTCTCCACCATGACCACAGGCACATTATCAGCTTTTAGCTGTGGGATTTTCCTTTTGCATCTAAACCATTATTTGAGCTATATCCTAATAGTCTTTTGTGGTAGCGCTGTTATTGGGTCGCGGTTAGAGTACACAAACCCACTCACCATCGATCTGGTTACATGGACACAGCTTCTCCCATGGAGACAGCACCCAGGGGTTCATACAGAACTCTGTCAGATAGGAGACACACACCATCGATCTGGTTACATGGACACAGCTTCTCCCGTTGAGACAGCACCCAGGGGTTCATACAGAACTCTGTCAGATAGGAGACACACACCATCGATCTGGTTACATGGACACAGCTTCTCCCATTGAGACAGCACCCAGGGGTTCATACAGAACTCTGTCAGATAGGAGACACACACACCATGCATCACCACGCCTCCATGCACTCAGGAGCAAAAGTGGAGGGAGCTGGAGGAGCAGCGGAAGGCCCAGAAACTCCAGAAGCAGCTCCTACAGGAGCAGGTCTACCTACTCCTCCTTCAACAGGAGCCCAAACCACTCCAGGCAGACGCCAACAGGCCTCCGTTACCACAGCAACTATTGCTCGTAGAAAAGACAGAGCGACCGACCCCTCGTCCCAAAGGCCTTGACCTCGAGCAAGTTGGAGAGGTGAACCCCGTTGCCGTGACGCTGCAGCTACTAAGTGTTGCCGTGGCATGTGTTGCTATGCCCTACATTGTATCCTGATGTAGGGCAGGCATCTCTCTGTCTGGGGTGTGGTGCTTGGTCGCTGGTGTGACGGACTTTCACTTTTGTGGTACGATTCCTAAATTGAGCCGTGTAAAAACATCTGTTCAGGCTACCAACCCACGTCTTGAAAATACATTCAGCATTTTACCATTTAACCATCTTTCCAGTCAAGTATTACTGTGTCCTGTCTGGGTGTAGTTGCCCCATGACCCCTGATGATAGATTTTAAAACAGAATCTAGGTAAAACTGAAAGTTTACATATTTGTATTTACTATTAATTAATGACTTCAGGTATATTAGTAAATTCCATAAACGTAAGCTGTTTTTTGTCAATCAAATCTGGCTGCTACTAAAGCATCTTTCTTTTTGGATTTGAATCGGTTACTAGCAGGATCTAATAGGATCTATTCAGCCTTCTGTTAAATCTATGTATAGGTTTAATAGATTGACTCTATTCTGACCAGTGGATATACAGTACTCTGTCCCCCGTTTCTTACACATCTCTGCGTATTAATTTGGCCTCACACTAATCACCATATAACATATATAATGTTATCATTTCAGTTATCAATCCCCACACATTCTTAAATGAATTACTCCAACATTAGTGCACTGTTTTCCTATCTGGAATAAAGATTAACTAGTAATTATTTCCTCGCTTTGAAACCCTTTCAGGGGTAATTTGGATCGTGGTTCTGCAGTTTTAATGAGCGCAGCATTAGCCTCTCTCCTAGAGCTATGGACCCAGTCTAATAACCGTCTAAGGCGGGGCGTTTTGTATTTTCCTGGTTCCGCTCAACCCAAAGGGACAGCCAGGAGGGCCAGGAGGGCGAAGGGCAAAGGTCTATATTCTGGGTTTGCTCTGCTGCCTGGGTGAAACGAACCTCTTGTTGTTTCAGATGCTCTAATAAACAGGGTTCTGCCAGCAGAACCGCTGACATTGTCTTGATGATGGATGCTGATATGCCCTCCCCTGTAGTTCATGGTGTCATAATAACGCTCTCTGGTTTTATGTTGTTGTGACTAACGGTTTGTAGTCCCTGCTGGTTTGCTTCTACTACCTCCGGGCTGTGCAGCTGACAGGGTGGTCCTAACTGATCACACTAATGACCCTCCCTCCCTCTATCTTCCCAGCTGACTCACTTCTCTAAGTTCTGATGAGGCGAATCATCTTCTATCTGTCCTTCCAGGCTGATGAGAGGTATCGTAAGAATATCCAAGGTTCTCCTCAAGCCGCCCAGGTTAAGGTCCAGCCCCCGGTTCCTCCGCGAGCAGCAGAGACCGTTGCCAATGGAAACGCCCCCGTGGCTGCCCCGCCCCCCATGCACCGGCCAATGGAACCCCAGGTAACAGTGGTGACCATGACAACCATGGAGCAGCTTCCTCCTCCTTATGTCGCGCCGTCCTTCCGTCCTGTTCTCTTAGCTCTCTCCCAGTGCGTTCATCATTCCAGTTTTTTCCTCCCACAGGGAGCTCTCGCTCTCTCGCTCTCTCGCTAGCTTTCTGGGTTGTTGTTTGTCTGCTGTGGTTGAGTAACTAGCAACAATAGATTACTCTTCTTGTTTACTCTTTTCTCTTGCCCCATGCTAACTTCGTTCTATCCTCCGCTCAAAATTAGGCTGTCGTTCGCTGTCCCTTACTGATGTCATAGTTAACCTCTCTTGTCCCTTACTGATGACATCGTTGACCTTTCTAGTCCCTTACTGACGACACTGTTTCTAGTCCTTTGCTAGGTGACTCCAACTTCTTTCACACATCCCTGCTCCACTGTGTCGGTACGAGGTCAAGGCTAACCGCTTCTGATCTTGTTTAGTAGCAGCTTTGCCCTCTCACGTACTCTCTTTCTCACCAACTCTCTTCCTCTGACTGTCTTCTGTGTGGTGTGAGTGGTTGGGGACGTGTTAATGCATTGCCAGGACGTTGGTCAGGGGCTCTCCTTTATAAAAACCTCGCTCCTACACCGTGCCTGTAATAACGAGACAGACACGTTTCATAATCTTTCCGTTTCCACGGTGACTCCATGGTGTATAACGGGTCTTATCTGTTCAGGGGAGGGAGTGACTCACCGCGGTGTGAACGCACTGTGTCACAGCTTTCTGTTTTCGGATGTCATGGTGATGCAACAACGTTTCATTTGGTGGTGATAAGGTGTTAGTTATTCCCACATAGAGGTGCCGAATGCAGCTAGTTTTCACTCAATAGTGTCACATAGACAGATATGAGTTGTCCTGGGCTTGTTATAGAAGACTCCTCGGGGCGATAAATCGGTTTTAATGAGGTTTCCTGTCTACCGAGCTACTCGGTGCCGACTGGAAATATTTGGACAGAGCATCAATTCAGGTATAGATCCAATAAGCCTATGGATATCCTATTTGATTGGGGTGTCCTTTTTCCTCAGTTCCTTGTCCCCAGGGAGGTGTCCTTGTGCGTGTGCACGCTGTCTGTGAGTGTGACGTGTCTGATTGTATCCGTCTCTGCATGACACCGGCTGACCTGTCACTTCCTGGTTTATGTGATCCGTGTGCACCGCTGGGGGGGTTGGGGGATGTGTGACCGAGGCTTCACGAGAACCAAAACGGGCGGAGCCGTCGTAGGAAGTCAGCCGCGCCATGTGATTGGCTGGCATCATGGGCGGC